>VYXB01004634.1:594381-715377 GCA_013397135.1 Pachyramphus minor
CCTCACAGCCCCCATGTCCCCTCACAAACCCCCCCCATCTCCCCTAACAACCTGGGACAGCCCCTCACAACCCTCACAGCCCCTCACAACTCGGGGAAGCCCCTCACAACCCCCTCATCTTCCCTCAGAACCTGGGGGCAGTCCCTGGAAGCCCCTCACAGCCCTGTCTCACCTCACAGCCCACTCACAGGCTCCCACAACCTGGGGCAGCCCGTCAGCCTGGGCGGAGCCCCTGGAAGCCCCTCACAGCCCCCTCATGACCCAGGGCAGCCCCTCACAGCTCCCTCAGGACCCGGGGCAGCCCCTCACAGTCCCTCACAACCCTCTCAGTTCCCTCACGACCCGGGACAGCCCCCCACAGTCCCTCACAACCCTCTCAGTTCCCTCACGACCCGGGACAGCCCCCCACAGTCCCTCACAACCCTCTCAGTTCCCTCACGACCCGGGACAGCCCCCCATGTTCCCTCAGAGCTGGGGGTAGCTCCTGGAAGCCCCTCACAGCACCGCTGGCACCTTGGGCACCCACAGCCGGCTCAAGGCAGCATCTAGGAAGGAGAGTGAAAATAAAGATGACAGAAGGCAAATAAGAAAGAAGTGTAAGGAAAAGGAGAGGGAGTAACAGGTAAATAAGTGATAAAGCTCAGGGTGCGAAGGCAGAGGAGGGCACTGAGCTTTTAGTGCAGGGTGGAAAACTGGGATTCCTGAAAGTCGGTGTGTGGGAAAATGGTGGGACTGCCCCAGGCAGCTGGGCTGACACTTAGAGGTGAGGAAAAGGGTTTTGGTAGAGGAGGGTGAAAGCAGCTGGGATCCCGGGGGAGGAGGAGAAGCCCCTGGGGAGGGAGAGAGGGCAGCGGAAGATGGAGGCAGCAGCGAGTCCCCTCTGAGGAGCCCACACTGAGGGACGGTGTCCCAGGGGAAGGCACAACCTGGGTAGTCAGCCAAGGGGGACAAACCAACACACTCATTCTATATCAGTTATAAAAATTTGAAATTAGGGTGTGTTTTTAGTAGCCATAGTGACAGGGGATGTTTTTCTGGTGTTGCCAGCATGAGCAAGGGGCGGTTGGCCGTAATGTGTGAGGAAAATACATGTGTAAATTCCTGAAGTATCCTAAGGAACTCTGGATTGCTCTAAGGACAAGAAAGCAGTGCTGGACAGCAGTAAGTTTCTGCACACAGTTAATTGTTTTTTGGGGCTCAGAGAAAAACAGTTTGGACAGAATTTGTAAACAATGGTTGATCTCCTGTAAACACATAAGAGCTTCATTTACCTTTAGATGTAAGGATTACATGATAAATATCCTCGTGGACGACCTTTATTTTTGATCATCTCAGTTTGTACATACCATCATACAGCAAATAAACTAAAATACTTACCTCCAATTATATAGCAGCCACTGAATTTCCTTCAATGCTAAATTTCCTGCAGTGCTGGATACCATCAATTTTGCACATGTGTGATAGATATTTGGCTCCATCTCTAATATCTTTAAAGAATAGAAACATTTTAATTACTCATATTGTTAATTAATATGTGATTCACGCCACTATAACAAGATATATCAGCAACACTCCTAGAATCAATCAAGTGAAGGTTACTGTTTTATTTAGGAGCAAATTGAAGATGCTGTGTTTTAATTAAAATTTTTGTGTTATATCTAAAATATCTACATTGCTTTTATCACTCTATAGTTCTATTTTTAATATTCCAATTTATTTAATCATGTGAATTCATTTTAATCTAAAATTGTCATTGAAGTTAAGCAACTATAGGGAAGGATAGTTTACAGCTTCTAATAGCTGAAGTTTCGGGAATGGGCAGCAATCACATAAGAGAATAAACTATTGAAATATATTATCTTTTAATTTAAAATCAGAATAGAAACACCTGAGTTTTCAGAGTTACTTGGGTGCACGTGTGTGTAAAATGGGACCGAGAGAAGTGAAATAAAGCAGAAGAGAGGTACAATATAATAAATTGCTGTATACTGAGGATCTTGCTCAAACCAATTCAAATGAACTCTGTATCTGAGAAGGCTGTGAGTGAGTTTTTGGTGCATGTTTTTGTTCCACTGTGGTACTACTTGTGTCGTCAAAGAGCAGGATTGAGGATGGACAGAGAACGGGAAAGACAGCGGATGGAAGAATGAACACACACAGGGAGATGGAGTAAGTCTGGGGCAGAATGTTTGTGACAAATGTTTGTGAATTTTTCATGGTTGATTTGTAATTCAGAAGTAGTTCGGGTGAATTTTTGGACCTTTATTGTTGTACCTTTTCTCCTTCTGCACCTTCTGCATATTTCTTCCGTGTACCTTTGCTTTCTGTCCTCTTCCCTCCTTGGAGATGAGCACAGACTTTCGGGGCAAATTTATGTTATTTTATTCACAGCTTCTCTATAAATTACTGTCTCTGTGGTTGTGAAGGATCCTGTCCACATGTGTGAACAAACTTCGGTGTAAAAATGCTGTTGAAACGTTACAGGAGCTGCTACAATGTTGTTAAAGTGCACAATAGTTGCTACAATATTGCAAATCACTGCACTGAAATACCTAATTTGGTAACATAAAGAAGTAATTGGGTTTTACAATCCTTGAGTTCGTGGTTAAACCTGGCATGTTGTCTAATGCCACGACAAAAAGCTCTCTGCAGCAAAAATGTCAGAGTTCACTACCAGATTTCCGGTTTTGGGTTGAGAGATGACAGTCAGATGTCCTAAAGCATGACATGGTGGGTGTTTAAAGCTTTCTGTATCTTAGAAACTGCCCCTGCTGCAGTTGTTCTCCAGAATTTCATTCTTCTTGTGAGTTTGGAAGAGAAAACTTCCTCTATAGATCTTTGCTCAACCACAGGGATTCCATCCTGCATCCCAGCAGAGGAAGCAACTGGATGCAGTTAGGTCTCAGTTTGGTGTCTGACCTGTAGGTAATGGATGTTCGCATCATGTCCATTCTGTAGTCTTGGTGCTTTCTGTCCCTGAAAGAGCAGCAGCTCAGTCAGTATTTGGCAAGTTTCTCATGAAAATGCAGAGTACTTTAGCAGATCACGGTCTTTCAAGTCGAATTCAGCCTCTGAAATTTGTGGGGAGTATTTTGTATGAAGATGGCTTTGAAGGAAAGGCCCCGTTCTAAACGTCTTTCCTGAAAATTTGCTCTTGAATTGTATTGGTGGCCACTCTATGGGAATTAAGGATGGCTAGTGCCCAGTCCTAGGACTGCTGGAAGTTTTAGCCATATGGGTTGGCTTTAATTAAGAAAAACTGTTTTTAAAAACCCCTTTTTAAACCATTTTTCCTGTAAAAATATAGGTTTTTGCCTGTAGCTAATATGTCAATACAGAATATATATTTTAGAAATGTTTACAGGAATACTCTGTTCTGCCCCTCAGTGCTGTGAAAGACTGAAGTGTTGACCATTCCCATACACCCCTGAGGTGCCCAAAGCTCAGTGTCACCTGAGAGAACCAGGGATGACTCCCAGCAGGAGTTACTCCAACTTGTGCCATTGACTTTGCAGATCCAGCATTTCACCCCAGCAGTCTGCCTAGTGATTTTCAGTATTGATGTTCTGGGACAAAACTTATACTTCCTTTTAATAGAAACATGCTGCTTCCAGGGATGGACATGACCCAGCAGTTTAAGTGGCTTGGCTGTATCAATTTACTGAAGAAAAAGAAACTTTCAGAAGGTAGCCCGAGTTTGAGTGCTTCAGCTGAAAGCTTGTCACATCTCCTTGCTTCGTTCTGCAGTTCTTTTTAAATTACATACAAGAGAGATGATCTGTAATAAATAAAGGACAAAGAATCCTGAGAATGTCCAAGATAAAAGTTACAAGTATTTATTTAGAAAAGTGACATGGGAAGGAAGGGTTTGCTGAGGAGCAGTTTTGTTACAACCAAAGCACAGTGGTGTTAAACAAGTCACACTTACACCAGCTGAACTCAAAGCAGTGCCAGAAAACCTCTTCATGCTTTAGCAGAGGATGGGGGAGGGAGAGACAAGAACACCAAATCTAACCAGCTTTTATTGTATTGTGTGATAATGTCCTGTTAATCTGTTGGGTTTTTTGTTGTTTTGGGGTTTTTTTTAAGCTTCCAAGTGGCAAATGAAAACCAGTTATAAGATCTGTCAGAATCTCTCTGAACTTGTAACTTTGGTAGAAAGTAATTTATTCATATATTGAGATAAAGAAGAAAATTTTAAAATGCAACCCTTTTAGTTGTTTAAATTCTGTGATCATTGGGAGGTTGCTCTGTATGTCTAGAGAAGGAAAGCTGAGGTCAAGCAAGCAAACTGTATTCCTGGTTGCTCCCATCTTCTTTCTATGGATTCATTTCCTCTCTGCTATGCTTCTCCAAACCAAAAACATGTTAAGTTTTGTAAAATTCTTGTGGTTTAGTCATAGTCTTACTGGACTTTATTTATTTCTAATTATTGTTAATGTTTTATTATTATTACTAAGAGTTCCTATCTAATGCCTGGGGCAAGAGTACGATCAGGGTTATTTGTCCACAGTCAATAGGAACTGGCAGAAGGCAGTTCAGGCTTTATACATGGGAATAGTTGCTCTCACAAGGACTGTGTTTCTGGTGATTTTATATGGCTTGGCTTGACTTGATTCCATACTTGGGCACTGTATGGGATACCCCGTCCCTCTCAGTCCCTCTGGTCACTGAAATACATTTGAATGAGATTCTCTTCTCTTACAAAATGGAAATTTAGGAGCAGCAAAAAATGAAAGCAAATAGGGGAGAGAAAGCAAAATATAACCATGCAGGTATTGTGCTTGGGAAAGGAAGTAGTCAGAGATTAAGGTGCCTTTTATTTGTACATTTAAGTCTTATTTTCAAAGTCAGCAAAAGTTTCCAAAGCTCAGCATCTTGGAAATGGAGGTATAATGTATAATTACATACAACATTCAACCTCAGTGAAATGGTCTGATGGCTCAGAGTGTGTATGTAGGCTGTGAAAGGAGACTGTGTGTGGAAGCGGTCTCAGTTAAAGGGCTTGAAATGCAGGGTTATATTTCAAGGAATTCTTAAAGACTGTTATTTATTGAATTGTTTATTAAATGTGTGCATTTTATTGAGTTTATGTGTAGAAGATATGGTACATATTTATTTTTTGGACAAGTGATTGAAGACCTTGGGCAGCCCCAACATTACTAATGACGAATATATTCAGAAGTCCAGAAGTGGAGTCCAAAAGACTTTCAGACGTTGTTTTTCTTGGATAGATGTTAAAAACCTTTAAGTTTTGAGAGGATTCCTATGAGAAAGCACCTTTAAACTGAGAAAGGTCAATTTCTTTGACAGCCAAGACAGGAGGTTTCAGGGGGGTTACTGTGATCCAAAACCTGAATTATGTATGTCGGTCCTTAGGGTGTATCTGTTTAAATGGGAGTGACTGGGGCTGGGAACCTGGTGGGATGGGGCTGTTCCTTTCCAAAGGCAGGTAGGATATTACAATTTAAACCTGTGTTGGAACAGTGCTAAGGTTGCAGAGTTAAGTGCTCTGAAGGCAAGAAAAGCCACTGTTAAGGTTGGTGAAACCTTTGGGTGATTCACTGGACATTTTCAAATGTTTGCATCAGTAGAGGCGGGGACCCCTGTGCCCACAGCCACCTGTACCCATTGGTGGGGCACCGCCATTTCCCGTGTCCTGGCAGCCCGGCACTGAAATGCCCTCAAAGCAGGCTGAGGCTGCAGGGGGATCTTTAGTTGCCAAATGTGAGCTCCACTGAAGAGGGGGAGCCTTTTTCTTTTTTCTGTTAGAGACAACAAAAGACAAAATTCTGATTTCAGAATGGCTTCCCTGCCAAAATTCAGGTCCGTGTTTCAAAGCATAAAGGCAGTTGGGGTTGTGGAGGAGTTTTTTGTTTTATTTGTAGCATAAATGTTTTCTCTTTAACATCAACCTACTGTTTTTGCTTAAACTGCACGAAGCAATTAATTCTGGGGATATTTTGGTCCAAATTATTAAAGTCTGGCAAAGTTTAAGCACCTGAAATGGAGGGTCCTGCAACAGAAAGTGTTTGAGGAGCTGAGCTGGAACTATTGCACTGCTGTCAAACACACCTCACTTGTTCAACTGCGGGGACAAAGTTAGTGCGTGGATGTGACAGAGCCTGTTCCACTTTGAACTGTGTGTTTGCCCCCTTTCATGCTGACTCTACTCTTGGTTTCTGCTCTCACTCTGATTAAGGAATTACTCTCTGACTGCTGGAATGCCAGTGATTGAAACCCCTAGTTAATTTTCATGCTCTCCAGCATCCTTGGTCTATTTTTATTTCAGCATTCAGATCACAGGAAACCATTTATAGGACATAGTAGCTTTCACACAGAGCTACAGCCAACTATTTTCCAAAGGTTTTGCATGCTAGAAAGCAAGTCACCAAATTCATGAGCTCAATATTCTTCATCCATCAGTCACTAGAGAGGGGGAAAATCACATCCCTGAACCAAATAACTTTCTTATTTCCTTATTGACTGATTCTTTTGAAAGTGAACATCAGTGTTTTTATAAACTAATTTCTGCTTTTAAATGTCTGTATAATTTAATTTGTCTGTTTATTTTCATTGTGATAGTGTTTGCTATGTGCAGGGCAGTTCCAAAACTTACAACAATATTGTCTGTCTGCCAAGGATCTGAGTAGGAGGAATCCACTGGAGAGAACAGGCAAAGAGCTTGATGAACAAAATGTAGAAGGTGTGCTTTTACTTGGGAATACATATTTGCTAAATTTAGCTAAGATCTTGACTTGTTTTCCAAGAGCTGCATATCTATAAGCAAGCATATCTTTTGCAGATCAATGGGAAAGGTAAGAAGTACAATGGATAATTCAAAACAGAAAATGTGAAATGCAGGCTCTAGTACTGCCCTGAGTAATTTTCTTCTTGATTTTAAACAAACCAACCCAGCCCAGAGCCTCCAAAAACCTACTGTAAGATTTCCTTGCACGGAGCACAATGAAATCTTAATGGCTTAGTACTTGTGGTTTCCTTTCATACTGCAGGAGACAACTGAAATAAAACCTTGACAAGAAATTATAACTCTGGCTCACCGTGATCACAGATTGTCTCTTGAAATGTTAAAACTCGGCTGATGTGTTAAGTGATAGTTGTTACGAGGTGAACTCTGTGCAGTTCGAGTTCTCTCACCTCAGTATGCATTATAAAGCTTTGGAAAGGTATTTTCTAGGAAAAATGAAAACTTCCATGTTAATAATAAACCTCTCTCCTTATAATCTAATATTTTGGCTTAAATCCCTCCCCCTTTGAAAATCTTTCTCCCAACATAATGATTTTATTTCTCATTCCTGTCACATGGAGACCAAAAGCAAAGTCAATTGAGAACTGCTATTGGTAATCAAAGTGGATAAGACTCTTTCACAGAATTTTTTTGTAGGGTATTTAATCCTTTACTAAGTGAGGAGGAGCACTGGAGGAGGGTTTCTTTTAGTATTTTTCTCTCTCTAGATATCCTGAGGTCAGAATATTCCAGTTATAGCCTTTATGGTCATAAAAGACCCATGAACTTGGAACAGAAGGCTCTTGTGGGGGTTAGCACAGAAATATAAATGGCAAAAGCTAAAAGGGTTGATTGTCTTTGGTGGAAATATATGTACACTTTTTGGAACACTGGAGTGGAGGTAAAGACAAATGAACGTCCTTATGGTGTAATCACCAGGTTGAAAAATCAGGTGACTTCAGTTCTCAAACTCCCTGTTAGCACAGTGACTTTTTATGTTCTTTATATCTTCGTTGGTGGATGAGTCAATGTTTAAATGCTCATTTATCATTTACTATATAAAAGAAAAGCTATTATCTGAAACTCATTTTTACAGTTGCAGGCAAACCGAAATAATAATTTTCAAGGACCTAAAGCTGTTTCTTGAAGAATGTCATCATTTTCTTCCGATTTTACTTACCACTTACACTGGTATATGAGGTACCTGCAAGAGCTGTACCTTGCACAGCTTGGCTGCAGATATTTCCAGCCACCACACCTGTACAAACCGACCTAGGGAAACTTAGTTCCAGCAAACCGCATTCATCTTGCAGACAGGACAAAGGAACTGCTCTAAAAGCACAGCTCACAGTGAACACTGTGCTGCCTGCTCAGTAACAGGCCTTGCCATCAGCCATAGAAAGGACTTCAGGAGTTTGGGGTCGAGTCCCTGCTCCACCATAGTCATTCTGGCTCGTGCCCACCGAGAGGGGATCCCTGTGACATCGCTGTTCTCTGCTTTTCTTTTAATGCTTAGAACCTCTCTGGGTAAATGAGCTGTCTCTCTGAAGTGGTAGAGGAGTAGTCCTCATTTTGCATTATGATTCAATGACTATCCTAATAGATTGTGTTTAATATTAATTTTTGTGTGTGTCATCTCCACTCTCACAGTCTGTATGTTTGTGGCTCATGTATCTGCGTGCGGGAGTTTCTGCCCACTGATGTTTCTCAAGATTCGTGTTCTGAGATGTGCCAGTACAAAGAGTTTTGTGTTTCCTCTGGGGAAAAGCACAACTTTGCACATTTAATTGGGATATTCTGTCAGAACCAGTATGTTACACTAGATCTGTGCCTCCTCATGTACTGGGACCACACAGGCAAAACGGCAGTGTAGACAACACCATGCATTTACTTTTGTTAGTTTAACCTCACATAAGTTCATTTAATTCTATTCCCTCAGTACCCCCATCCTTTGCCACCCCTTTGTGCCTCATTCTTTATCTCACCAAATGGCTGGATGAGGCAAATGAGGTGATTAGCTGAGGCAACCAAGTGGTGAGACCAACAGCAGTGTCTCTACAGGAAATGATGGAACTGGAACAGTTGTGGATCACTGGGGTTTTGCTGTTTGCTTGTAGTCCCAGGCACAGTCTCTGACATAAACTCCCATTATGTACCTCTGTGTGTCCCCTGGCTGGTGAACAGGCTCTCTCTCTCTCTCTCTCTCTCACTTGCTGGCAGAAAGGTGAGGTCCTGTACACACAAGGCCTGCTCTCCCTTAATCCCACTTCAAATCCAGGTTGTAAACAAAACTATTTTAAGTGTTCATTTACAACGGCATCTAATTGTTTATATCATCCTGTTAGGATGACACATGACGTGATAAAAATAAGTTACAAGTGATCTTTTAGACTCACCCATATCTGCTTGCACATCTTGCAATTTGTGAGCACCAGAAAAATGTCATTTACTTAAATGCTTGTACCTTCATTTTATAAAAATCCATAGGTACGTTTTACAATCAAATGTACTTTTTATGGTGTAATATTTTGAGGCTAATATGGTGAGAATGGAACTTTTATCTGCAATGTAATAGAAAGGCATGATCTCTTTTCTTGGGGAAAACGAGGATTTCTATGAATTTTAGTTGGAGAACATTTAACTGTTAGCTCATGCACTCAGTGTTGAGGCAGAACACATATTAGAACAAAGAGAATTACCTGATTCTGAAATACACACCCATTTATTTGTTTTCACTTTTTCAGTTGTTCATATTTGGGGTTTTTTTGTGTTAGTCCCCCATGCTCAGAAGTCATCAATATTTGCACTACAGGGGAATATTGCAAATAAAATGGCCACGTGTTTCACTTGGGTAACTTTGCTGAGTGATCAGTTTATTGCAGCTATTTCATGTCTTTGATGGTTGTAGCAGAATGTCTCACCAGTTTAACATGATAAAAGATGTGGTGTGGGTGATAAGTTGCTCATTACATACAAATTAAAAGGTGCAGTAGCAGTGATGGAATGCCACCCACAACTGCCATGTTCTCTTTGTGTCTATTTAAAAATTGTTTATTAAGAACATACTTTTGTACATGTTGTTGAGCAGGCAAAAGACCTTAGTGGATTTATTCCTAACCTGTTCTGTCATTTTAACAAATTGCTTTCTCAGACATCTGATCATACTTAAGTCGTGGTGTATTAGCTGATTTGAGGAGAAAAAAAAAAAAGGTCTGATATTGTCACACGGAAATTTGTCCCTGTGTTATTTAGTGCTACCTGTGGTAAAGGAATCCAAGCTGGTGAACAGCTGCAGGCTCTCAGAGTTTTGGAGCAGGTCTGTTTGCTCAGACCATGAGCACTGTACCCAAAAGGCGTTGGTTTAACTTTCACGTTCTCTCCTTTTTCATCTTTCCTGTCTCCTCTCCTGATTCCGGGGCTGATGCTGATGGATTGGGAAAGGCAACGCTGAACTTAAAAGTACCATGAGATGGTTAACACCGCTCAGGAGATATCAGAACTTGGCAGGACTGGTTCTATACACCTCTGCCCTTGAAAGGAATTACAAGATAGACTGATTTTGTCTTGGAAAGCTTTTTTTGCCTGACCTTTCTGGTTGATGTCAATGTTAGGAGTGCCCATTTTCACACACTTCTCAGGAAAAAAACTTGGCTTTTGTATGGGTCATCTTGTGCTTGCATAGAAACAGGTTTCAATACCGTGCTTTGAATCTAAGTGTGTCATTGTTTGAGTTCACAATTAACCTCTGCCAGAGCTCTTTGTATGTAGGGACTTAATGTTTTTAGCAGCAGAGAATTATACTGCTCAGAGACAAGGGGACACTCATAAACTTTTCTTGAAATAGAAAAAAAAGAGGGGGGGGGGAATAATGTTCCCTACTTGAGGAGAAATCAGAATTTTAAGTGTAGAGAAAGTTCTCCCAGGTGTATGAACTGCATGGGAACATCTCAGAATCCATGTGTCTACACATAAACAACAGTCAAAGGTATTTCTACCACTTCTCTTTCTGTAAAGGTCACACATACAAACTCTCTGAAGGAAACAGTTGACTAGTATGAATACTGGCTTTCATATGCCCACTTTCATATGGGCCTGTTGGATAATAATTAAATTAAGGTTTCTGACTTTTCCTAAGGTTGAGCTTGTGAATATCTAAAGATCTGATTGATCAGAGAAGTTCAGGTTAACCGTAAAATTGATCAAAAAGCAAGCAAAGAATAACGGCTGAGCCGAGCAATGCTGCGGGGTGAGAATCCAAGCGCTGCAGGATGTGACTGGAATGATGCTGGAAAAGCCTGTTTTCATTGCAGGGTTTTCATTTCATTTCATTTCATTCATTTCATTTCATTCCCACAAAATCAACTTTAGGAGTAAACACAAAGATTTCTTAGATGGGACAAGGATTTTAACCCCCTGGTTTTAACCCCCTGACAAGGATTTTAAACCTCATCTGTGTGACTGTGGGTGGGAATAAACCACCACATGAACCCCTTCCTTAGCAATGCAATCCATCCTTGAAAATGTGAGCAAGGAATGGTGGCTCCCAACCTGTAATTTTGAGAGCACCCATGGGGGAAAACAAGCAGTCAGGTGTTTTTATGTTAATTCCAGGTGCAGGTTCTGTGGCTTTTGTAGTGCTGTGGTGAAGAAAGAGGTTTGGCTTAGTGTCCTAAACTGAGCACCAAGCTGTGCTCTGATTTAATCAGTTTTGCTAAGACTTAGTTCCATTCGAGGCAGAAGGCAAAATTTAGGCTTCATCTTTAAGGCTCAGAGCACTCTAACCTTCACCCAGCAAAGCACTTAAGCAAGTGGGCAACTATATGTGCTTAATATTGAGCACATCACTAGGTTTTTTTCTGGATCATTGCAAAAATCAAGCTTTCCTTGAATGAAAAATAAAAGAAAAGTTTACATTATTTTTACAGACACCAAAGGTTTGTTAGCTGTGAACTAGTCAAAGAGCATTGTTCAAAGTCTTCATTTCAAGGGCAGAATTATTTCAGGGTAAGAACAGGGCACCCTAGGGGTCAGCAGTGGTTAAAGGGATTAGTTTCAGGGACATTTGTTTTGGTGTTGTGTTTACAGTACTGATGCTGGAGTCTGATTATTTTTATGTACAGTTGTGTACAGGGCATTTGAGTTTTTTAGGTGGAGGTTTACTGTTTTGAACTATGTTTCTGAGTTCTAGCCAGCTTTTCTTATTTTTGCTAGCACAAAGGACTTGCATCAGATCTTAAGAGCTGCCTAAGCTTAGAGTCATGGAAAGGGTTAAACAAAGAGTGCATGTTGCCTACCTAGAAATCCAGAAAAAACCCAGGTAGAATAAAATTAAGATATATTTTTATGCTGTTCATTGCCTTGGTGCAGTAAACAGTACCCATCATTTGAACGTGTACTAGAGAAGGAGCCTCAAATTCCTTGAGAGTGATTGTTTTTTGGTGACCCAGGAGTTGGATTCAATGATCCTCCAAATCAGAATATTGTAATTCTGTGGATTTCTTGTGGGCTACCCAGGCTCTGCCTTATTCTCTAGAATAGCGAAGAGCACACACCAACTGTCCTTTAAAAATTTGGAAAGGAAGGATTTCTTGGGGTAATGAGGCTTCTAACCCCTGGGATAACACCAGATATCAGACACCATTTCTTTATGTGGCTTTGGTTCCAGGCTCATAGATTTTCATGATTTTCTTGGACTTTTGGGACAAAAGTGCCAAACTTCACCTTGAAAGTTCATGCAAGTGAATACCCCCTTCTCTTTGATGTTTTGTGTAAACTGCAAGTTAGCTGGACAGCTCACAACAAGTCCAGATTTTCCAAAGAGGACCTGAATGAGTATTTAGTAAAATCCTTATTTACTGTTTCAAGCTCTTCAGTAAATCTTAACATAAAAATTTTGTATTGCTGGTTCTATAAATTCCTCACTCTGCACTAGAAGCTAATTCAGAGCCCCCGGTACTGACTGTGGAATCAAATCATATCCCTCCCTGAAGGACAGCACCACTACATTGTGTTGAAGATTCCCTCCCTTTATTCTGTGGATTGTCAGGCTAAGTTCTATATATGCCCTCCTCTGAATAATGGGAATGGCTGTATTTGAATATTCTGTCTTTCCTGGATCTGAATATGTACAAAACTAACTCCAGGATCTGTCCCCTGCTCTCACTGCATTCTAACAGGAAGATAAACTGCTGTAACATGGATTTTTTTCCCAGTGACTACAGAAGAAACATTGAGATAGTGAAGCATTTGTCAGAACTGGTCCTTTGTGTTGCCTCACACAACCATGTTGCCTTAAAAGGATATTTATACAGTACAGGGATGCTGTATAATACCTGGTATAATTCTCTGTGCGATGCCAAAAAATGTGAGGTGCTGTGCTTTTGAGTTTTAAAAATGTCAAAAATGGAAATTCAGGCTGTTCGACACTGCAGTGATTTACTGAGAGATGTCTGAATATGTAGCCCTTTCTGTAATTTTGCACAACAGTCCAGGCTGTAATATTGCAATAATTACCTGGTGAAGTCATAATTGAAAGGTAAAAATTGAAGTTAGGGTCTACATAATTTAAACAGGACCAGATTTTACCAAGCATGACACATTTATGGTGTCTGCTGTGTTCCTTATAAAACATACTAAAATTTAAGCCGATAACTCAAATGGTTCCTGTGGTATAAAGTTGTGAAAAGTCACAATTTTGCATTGTGCTGCAAAGCCACCTTACAATATAGTGACTACCATGGCTCTTTAATATCCAGCAGAGTTCTCCTGCTGTGCTTTGTCAGTCGGTAGCAACATCCAAGTCTTCTTGTAAAAGTAATTCACACTTTTTTCACAACACTGTTGCTTTAATTACCACTGAACTCTGCTGTTGCTCAGACAGGCCTGGCAGGACCAAGAGAGGGTCAGCGCTGCAGTCACTGCAAAAGAAGCAAATGGCTTTTTTTCTTACTTTATTATTAACAAACCATCTTTGATTGAAATGCTCCAAGCTTCTGAGACCCAGCCTCGTCTCTGTGCTCTCTTGGGGTGTTCATTATCAAAGTAGACCATGGATGTCAATCTGAGAAAACATCAGAAATAATACCTAAAATCCTAATCAGAAAACGTCAAGTAAAGGCAAGACTCACGTATCTTTTACATGCAAACAGCTGATCAGATTTTTCTTATGTGCACATTGAATTTCAGATGGAAACCAACTCATCAATTTACTGTACATTTTTTTACGTGTAAAAATGATTTTTACCCATTTGTTTGTGATTCTTTCTCTTTTCTTCATGTTTATTTCATTTGTTGTATCTCGTTAGAGCCAAAGGCGTTTGTAGGAAGAAATGAAAGATGCTGAAAGACAAAAAAGATTGTATTTAAAATTACAAAATACTGCTTCTGTACCCTTGTCTGATGAAATGTTCCATATTTATATATCATTTTTCACACTAAAAAACTGTAAAATAACCTTTTTAGTAGCACAAACATAATTTTCAGACGTAGGTTTGAGTGGGTTTGTGTAACTCCTTACCTTGGAAGGTCAGGTTTGAAAATGGTCCTGTCCCTTGTGCCCCTGTGGGTGGGCTTAAATTCACCTGGAGGGAAAGGCAGCACCTTCACCATGGCAAAATCCTTCATAAACTGCAATATTATGGCATTTTTAGAGCAGGATGTGAGTATTTCTACATAGGAGGGAAATCACGAAGTAGATTTTGGAGTTGAAACTGATTTAGTCGACATTAAACCCAGTGCAGCCTTCCAGCCTTAACACTTATTAAAATATAGCCTATGATCTATGAATATGATTATAGATCAGGCCTCTGTTTCATATCTCACCTCAAAGATGATACTGCAAACTGATACCACACCACTTAACGCCACAGTAATGCTCTGATTCCTTCCTGCTTTGGAAAGAAGTGGCACCTGTTGGATTAACATTCAGTTAATTAATTAGGCAGCAGTATCAGCTATGGGTTTTGCATGGATTTCTCGGGATCCAAGAATCTGAATATTCTTAATTTCTGGATGTAGCAAGATTAAAGCTGACTGGGTAAACTCTCCTCTGTGCAATGCTCAGTGATGCCATGCCCTGACCAGGGCTGTTCACCTGTAGTTAAAATCAAGGAGTTTTCTTCTTCATAACCTGCCCCTGGCACAGTCAGTCAGTCAGAAGCACCTTTCTCACTTCTCCATCTCCTTTCCTCCAGCCGAGCACGTTGTTTGTTCTGCAAAAAGGCAGTTGCAGGAGGTATCACCTCCTACAAATCCTTTATTTAAATAAAAGTCCCCCCAGCCTTGTAGTGATTTATGCAGTACTAAAACCAGCACTGATCATATGCAACAGCCTGTGTGGTTCTTTCAAGAAGTAACATTGCTGCCCTGGCGTGGATAAATGGTTACCAGAACCTCACTGTGGCAATGCTGATATTTGCTGCTCCCTGAACTGAAAGGATCTGTAAATTCACAGGCGAGAGATGCAGCTGAAGCTGCTTCTGTTCTGAATCCACTAATATTTCCTGCTCTTTTTCCCCAGATGCTTAGATGCTGCATGTCTTTCCTCTCTCAAATATATTTATCCTACTTATGCTGAAAAAAGTGCTTGCAGATGCCAGTAGATCCAATAATGGGGGGTAGGAAGGGCAGAAAACAGAAATCTAAGCTCCAATATGTGGAAAATTAGGAAAGAACAGGAAAGAAGACGATATGATTTTTCACCATTTGAAGTCCAGCATTTTTTTTTATATGCCCTGGAATCCTACAGTTGATCCCACAAAAGTGATGTCTTTATCAATATCAGAATATTACAAAAAAAGTAAATAAAAAATCTAAAAACCTGTTTTTATCAGGGAAAGAACCCCAGGTTTGAATATCAAAGTATCACTGAGAGTTTCGGGGGTTCCTGTGCATTCAGCATTGAGGGAAGTGCCTGGTGTGCTGCTGCTCCTGTAAAAGGAACTAACCTGCCTCCTATAAGAAGCAATATAAATCTTTGCATTCCAGGACTTATATTACAACCCAACATTTCCAGTTGTGCTGGGAGAAGAAAATCCAGTGTTTTAATTGACAGCATTTGGAGTAGAGAAGAATTTAGACCAACTGCAATATATTGGTCAGAAACATCCCTTGGTCTGTGCCAGGTGGTTTGAGCGTAGAACAAATCTGAGTTTACAGCCTCTTTTTCTGTGAGATGAATCAAATCTGAGGCAGCATGAAACTACTGAATCTCAGAAAACAGACTGTAAAAGCTGATATTGCTGGTTTTCATGGTAAAATTTAATGCATACAGAAATAGTACACACTTATTTCTTGAGGACTAAATGCATCCCTTTGGATTTAAAGATAAATAATTGTCAGAAAACCTTATTTTAAACTACTGTTCTGAAAGGCACATGGAAAAATGAAAGGAGCTAACAGAAGGTAACAACATCTCTCTAAACATGGTAACAATTTTGGGGCCCTGCTGAGAATGAGAAGTACAAGTCCAGGGTTTAGCAACCTGTTGTAGAACAGGCGGTGAATAGAATTATATCCCAAAAAGATCCCTGTAGACACCATCCTGACCATCTGACCTTATTGTGGGACAACTCCACTTGCCAGCCATACCAAACAAACAAACATCTGCCCCTTTTCAGATTCAAGAGAACATTACAGCTTGTGAATAAGGTTCCCAGTATGTGGACATGACAACTATGAAAAACTATAATTTAGGACCTAGAGTATTCTCTTTCTGCTTTTATGTGGAATTTCACTTTAATGTGATGTAAATGACAGTAAGAAATACATTCATAGAATGTTAAAGCCTTCCCATTAAAAATTCTGTATGCATTTTATATTCTAATTCATGTACAGTCAAAAACCCTGATAAAATCATAGTACTGATTTGACTGCTGCACTTATCGTATTAATGAGGATACTTTATGCCTTTTGAAAATTGGGATATAGTCCATTATGTGATTGTGAGTGATGTGATTGTATCACACCAATTTGTTATTCAATCCCACCCCTCCCTTCAGTCAACTTTGTGTATGGGGGAAGCCCTTGGTGAGCATGCGTGCAGGCAGGGGAAGCTACATTTAAAATGACTATTGTCTGCTTTAATCTTTCACTAGTTAAACAGATTATGTGTATTTTTTTCAAATCCTGAAATTTGCTCAGGCTCCAGAGGGGAACTCACAGAGGTATCCAACACATCCTGAGCACCAGCTCAGGCTGGCTGAAGGCAAGACTTGGCCAAGTCAACTCTGAAGTTTCTGATCTCTTAGATAGGGAAAGTTAGATAAAAAACCCAGCTTATCTTAAAAATCCTTTCTGACCCCTCTAAAATGGCAGGAGATTAGGGACTGGAAAACAGCATTTCTGTTATTGACAACGTTTTATAGGTTGGAACTGCTTAGATAGTTTTAAATACATTAATGTCTTCTCTTTGCTAGTCATGATATGCTTTGGCTTTAGGAACTCTGTTTGTCCTTGTGCCTCTCTGGTTGGTCCTGGTTTTCAGTCCGTGGCAAATATTTCACCTTGATGGAAGTGAAAGCCCCTGTTTTCCCCATGTGTAACTGCTGTGCTTCCAGACTGAGTGTAACTCCTTATGTGCTGTAATGAAGAGGTACATGTTCTCCAAAACATTGTAGCTGAGGTATAGTAGCCCTGCTTTAAACACATCTTGAAAGCAGCACTGTAACCAGAAAATTAAATCTGCCTTGTCATGTCTTCCTCACAATCTATCCATTAAATATTTAATTCAGTCTGTAATGATGGTCTCTGTCATTAACTTGTCACTGAATATTGCATTTTTTTCATGCTGCCATTTTCACTCAGTGGCCTGTTGTTGTCTATAGATGTCTGCTTTTGGATATTATCCTCAGTTTTACTACTCTGTCCATTTTTATGTTTCGTAGCCTTATAAAAATTTCTTACTACTGATTTAAACTTCTCTAATGTGAAGCTGCCACATGCTGCATTTCCTGTTGTACTTGTATTTCTAATTTTTGGACTTGTTCATGCAGGAACGTGACTTGAAGGGTTTATCAGAGTGTGTGTTCCCTTGGCTTTGGCTGCCAGTGTCAAAGCAGTTTTTTTCTAGTGGTTTTGATAGTGCAGAGGAATAGAACAGGCTGTGCACACGTGTGCTTTTGCACATATGTGTTCAGGAGGTATAAAATAGTGCAGGGTAAACACACTGTATTTAAAGTGTCCTTTTTGGGGGCGGGGGGTGGAGGGAGGATATATTTAAAGGTCAAAGGGAAACATTAATAGTGTTAGATAAATTTTACCCTATTTAAATTCAAACCCAATAAGAACTTTATACAATCTTTTGGACAAAGCCTGCAACGTTCTAATCTCTGCAAATCCACTCTGTACTGTTCACTGCTCTTCTTATTAATCAGTTCTACAGAGCTGTTCTCTTCTCAGTGCTGTTACACACACTGCATTTTTATTCTTCAGCTTGGCCTTTTCTGTATTTTTGCTTCGTCTTACATTCAATTACCCACAGCCTGGTTTTCAGAGCCGGGTGCTGTCGGGGGCTGCGTTTAAGCTACAGCCCATTATGTCATCTGGCTCCGTATATTTTACTCTGATCTTCTTTAGGATGAAACTCATTTGCGAAATCTTTCCTCTGCCTTTGTGGAGAAATTATGTGCCTTCTCCTGCAGGGTCTCAAATTTGCCTTCCCAATGCCTCTGTTATTAAAAGAACAAGCAAACACCCAACTTATTTACATCCTGGATCCTATCACTTACACGTATTATTGAGGTTTCCAGAATACCCGGGTATTCTAATTATTGTTGCTCTATTTGTTGCTTTCATAATACTATTTAGTGCTCCAAATCCAATGTCTGCTTCCTTCAGAAGCCTTTTGTGTTCTTTGTAATGTATGTTTCCCTATTTGAGGAGTCCATCTCCCTTCCATACGTGTGAGTTTATGACAAGCATTCCTGAAACTGGAAGCTGTTTGCCCAGTGAGAGTTCTCTTTGAAAAAACCCACAGCACAGAGCTTATGACATTTGATGAAAGTCTTGGTCACTCTTCAGGGATGGTGCCTGGGATTGAATTTTAGAGTTACTCAGAACTGCTGTGCTTTTTATGTCGTTTTCACAATTGCATTTGAATTAATTTTTCTGGTCAAGATGTGAGGGATTTTGTTTGGTTTTTTTTTTTTTTAACATAAGCCTTCATAAGCAAGGGCACGTTGTTAAAAGCAGAATATATTTATAGTCTTTTATATGTAATCATAAATATACATACTAAAAATACATGGGTATGGCACACTAATTATTTATATTTATCTGTAGGTAGTAAAAACACACCATCATCTTCTACATAATTTTGTTGCCGTGATAAAAGTTACTGTTCACCAACCAAGTTTTTTTCCCAAGCCTTTTTGTCCACAAATTCCATCTGTACCAGAATTGTTTTGGTAAAAGGCTGGCACTGTTTCCTTTCTAGTGTAATGTCTGTGTTATCTTCAGTGTGGTTTCTGTGATGTACATATACTGAACTATATACAGACATAGACTTTAGAATGAGGAGCTGCATTAGGTGCCAAGAAAGAAATAAAAAGTCCCAGCCATGACACTTGAGAAAGAAACCTTGTGCTGGAAATATAGGAAGATTTCACAGATAGGGCAGCCAAGCAAATCCTTAGCTTTTAATAGTATAAAACTTGGTAAAAGCTGAAAGTTCATGCCAGTCCTTCAAAATAATTGTCTTTAATATTATTATTGATCATGTAGTGGGAGACGCAGCCTGAGTGCTACAAGGATTTCAGGGGAATGCTTTACAGCTTAATTATGTTTCCCTGGGAGATTTAACATAATTCAATTTATTTTCCCTCATGTTTCATCAATCATTATATGAATAGAAAGGATATCTGAGCTTCATTTCTAAGTGAATTCCTGTAGATTCAAGAACTTTTGACAATTGACACATTGGAGAGAGGAATGCAGCACACTTTCAGTGGAGGAATGAACCTTCAAAATTCTCTAGAGGATGGTGATGTTGCTCTTTATTGTTGATAAATTTTCTGAGGGCAAACTGTTGAGGTATTTGGCCTCTGTAAACCCAGCTGGGCTACAAGAAACCCGCTGAAATTGTGACAATTGGTTCTTTTTAGCCAGCTGTTCCTGGAAAGATTTGTCTGTGCCTGGAAGATGCACATACATGTTGTTTTTGTCTTACAAAGAGTACTGATGAGTTTAGGTTGTTCTCTGTACTGTGGTAATCCACGTCCCAGGGTACCTGAGCACCGTCACGGGGAGGTGGAGAAGCTCCATGTACCTGCCTTGCTCACCTGCTGCACAGTCTGGTTAGAGGTGCCAGGAGGAACTGGAGATCCTCTATTGCCGGGGGGTTGGATGAAGGAGCTTTTTAAAACATATCAGATAAGTCCAGATCTGAGCCAGTGACTTTTAAAATGAAAGGTCTGCTCTATTACCGTTAATGGGCAGGCTTTCATAATTCTTTGCTATTAGAGTACTAACTCCCTCTTTTCAAAGCCTTCCTGAACCTCTCATTGTCCAGCATTTGTATCCCTCACTTTAATGAGTGCTAAATAAGAATTATATAAGTATTTCAATAATTCTCACTGGACAGTTAATTAAGCATCACTGACTCTAAGGAGCAGTCAGCTATTACCTCCTTTTACAGACAAGTGCTTCCACAGACACAAAGGGAAGAGGTCAATTTAAAAAAAAATGATGTGTGGATTAGTAATCTTTCTCGGTAATAAATGATCTGGCTAACAAGCTGAAACACTGAAATAAAAACTCGCCTTTTTTTTTTTTTTTGTTCCCTCATTTTTCCAATCCAATCTCTAGTGTTCCTTCACCCTTCTTTTATGCAGGAAATGAATTCCCTTTAACTTTTTTGGGGCCTGAATATTTTGAACCCAAGCTTTCCAAATTTGCTTCCCTCAGAAGATGGCGTGGGGCACGGCCCTGCCCAGTTCTTCATTGCACATTCTTTCTTAACAGCTTCTGTTTTTCCTCACATTTGATAGCTCCTACCACAAACTTCAACTAGACTGAGTGCAGAGGACCATAATACCAGTCTTACACACAGGGTATTTTATTAAGTCCAGCAGTTAAAAATGTACAAAGTTCCTTGTAATAATCCATTCATTCTGTTCTCGCCTGATTCTTGGAGTAAGCCTGCACAATTATTCAAATCCCAGCTTTTAGCTCCAGCATACACCTCGCCATGGGGCTATGCCTCTGTAATCTTGCTTTGGTCTTGCATGTCAAATGGAATTAACTCCCATAAGAAATGTATGCGAAGACAACCCAAAGTGTCTAATCCTACTGCTGTCTTAAATTTCTGAAACTCAGACCTGTCATCTTTTTCTATAGCTTTGTTGAAGTTCTCACTTATGCTTCAGTCCATCCAAAGATGAAGTTTAGGGAAATTTGCATTTTTATGTATTTTTCAGTTGTGCACTCCTGTGGCCTTTCCACGTGTTCCCTTTGTGGAATTATTTTTTTTCCCTGAACTCAAGTCCTGTTTTATACTCTGTGGAGGTGGATTCCTTTGCTTTCAGCTGGCAGTGTACGAGTTTAAACACACAGAGCATTACACTACTTGATGCTCACGCCACACGGGCGTGTGGAAATAATGATATCATTATGCCTGTACCTTCCCAGCTCAGCCTGGCTAATCACAGCACCCAGTTCTGACTCGATTCAGTCTCAAATCACCTCGCTTTCTTCCCAAATAAAAAGTGCTGGCTTGAAATTAGCTTTGCTTAGTGTAGCCACACTGTTTGTGTGTTGTACTCGGAGCAGGATTAGCTTTCCGAGGAGCCTTCCCGACGTGTCTGCCTGCTGCTGTTCTCTAGGGGGCACGCTTTCAAATCTCAGCCCAAAAAATGCCTACATTATACATAATGAAAGGGAGGCAAAAGCACAGCATTATCAGAGAGAAACTTAATTTTCCACTTATTCAATCAAATATCAACCAGATCTGATTAGGGGTGGCCAATTTTAGATGAACCAGGCAAAATACATTTACATAGGGGGGTCCAGTTTCAACATAATTTCAGTAAAAAGCAATTACAAAATTATAGTCAGATGGAAAGCTGGTTCTTCTGGGTGTCTTGGCTAAGTGAGGTTGGAAGGGTAAAACTGTAACTTATTGTAGTGGATATTTAATAAGTGGTAAGCCGCAGCACTCTCCACTTGAAAGTTAATTAAGGCCGTAGAATGACCATACTTGTACAGCAAATATGTTAATGGGTTGGCCATGGAAACTGTCACAACAAAGCCCAGCAGAAAAATAACAGCTTTACACTGATTGTTACATCGTTTGAGAAATGCTGTTGTATTTTGGTTTGTTTGCACTGTTTTGGGAGACAGTGTAGTAGCATTTAATGTAGGAACTGCTTGACGTCATTATTAGAAGCTAAGGCAAATACTGAAATGCAGATAAAGGGTAAAATGTTTGCTTGTGTAGTGGCACTATATAAATGCCAATAAATAGTGCATGTCAGTAAGACTTTGCCCTTATTTAGGTATTTTAGGCAGGGTATGTGGCTATTAGAGTCCCATTCTGCTCCAAAAGCTTGAGCTAATCCTTTATATATAGTATTTCATTTATGAGTGTAATTACTGCGTTATTTTTGTTGCTGTTGAATACGTGAACGCAGTGGCACACAGACTATCAATTGACTGTTGCACTTTAAGTGGATTAAATCTTAATTTTCTTCTAAAGAATTCTCCTCATTCGCAGTGTGGCCAGTTCTGGTCGATTTTGTACGCTCAATTCCCATGGATTTTGAACTTCTTTTACAGCCCATGTGGGGATGGGGCAGGGGAGCGCTTTCTCCCCGCTGTGTAACCCTTCCTTTCAGTCTCCTGGTGACCTCACTGCTGCGGTGGTGTTGGACACCTCCTGTAAAACCTTGCTGCCATGGGCTGTGCTAAAGGCAACGAGAAGCTTTGCAGCCTGGAGACAACTTAATAAAAATGGTGAAGAGTTAAGAGCGTATGAAATCTACCCATCAAACTGCTGCACATAGAGAAATGTGGTCATGTTGGCAAATGATGGTGCCAAGTGGATGGCCCAGTAGGGGTGACTAAGAAAGCTGGCTGATAGGAAGGGATCTTAAGGGAATATGTAATTATGAAGGATGAATTGAGTGGGAGAAATAAAAAAAAGTGTATTTGGAGAGTGGGAATGATGGCACTAGAGAAGGGGGAAAAGCTGTGTGTGTTTTCAGCAGCTGAAGAAAAACCAGAAAAAGAAAGGAAGGGAAAAGTGGGAATATTTCCAGGTCATCATGTCAGTGCAAGTGAGTCAAATGAGGCCTGGCTGTTATGTTCCAGTGATCCAGGCTGGTGTCAGCTTTGCACAGTTAATGAGTGATACTGCGTGAAATCAGGAGTTGGACTCGAGTCACAGCGCACACTCTGCTCTGCCGTGTATGAGGGGAATGGCAATTACATGTGGTGAATTCCTGCTCAGCAAAGAGCAGCAGGAAAAATGTGGAAATCTTACTGGAAGTGGGAGAGCGATGCTCTTTTAGAAGTTCTGGTGGTTTGGGAGTCCCCGATTGATGACTGGGAGCTGTTGCAGTGTGTGGCATCCCCTGCTATTTGTCCACCCCCTAGTTATCCATCCACTGGGGTGCTTGTCTCAGCATCGTGGGTACCCTAAAATAGTGCTGCTTTCTCTTAGTGTACAGCAGTTTGACCCCTGAAACTCAGGTATTTGACTTACCGTGCAGCAAGGTTGGGCGGAGGGAGGCAGAGGTTGGGTGTGCCATCCTCCTGATCCTTCTCAGCCTTGGGTTAAAGTTCTATTCTCCAAGCCCTCCCTGGCTTGCACAACATTCCCAGATAGCGAACAGACATAAAGGTAGATGGGTGAAGAAAATTAAAAACTGTTGCAGTCTTTGAAGTTCCTCCTTCATCACCCTTTGCAGTCTTATGTCACATACTTTAAAAATGCTCAGTGTTCAGGCAAGTTGCTCTCTCTACACAGTATCAGGTAAGGATGCCATATAGTTCCTCCCATGTGTGTGTCTCTTTTCTAAGTAAAAGCCCTTTGGGGAAGGTGATGTCCCTTAATCCATGTTCCAGTGTCCCACTTTTGCCTGAGATCTTGAGATGCCACTGACATACGTATAACTTTTGCAGCCATGCATGAATGATTCACTCCTGATTTTTTAAAAAAAGTGTTTCATTTTGCTCTCTCCTTGCAAAGCAAGAAAGCAAAAATAGGCCATTTTAAGGAAATGATGCATAATTGTGGACCTTAAACACTTCAGCACTGAGCCCATCACTGAGGGAGCTTTGAATGTGCTCAGTACTTTCTCAAGAGGTGTCCAAGTTGGTGTCAGGTGACCTTGGGATTCTTCTGGAAGTTTAGTGGTAAAGAAATGTATAATGGGACTGTTTTGTTAGCCCAAATACTTCATACATAGAACTACTGACTCAATCATTCCACTTTGTGTTAAGCTGGAATATGTAAGGCCAGTGTGCTGCACTGGAGAACTTTAAAATGTACCAAGTTTTTCTGAAGAATCATTTTAAAATAAACCATTGTCTTATTTTCTGAGAATTCACACAGCAGGACAAGCTTCAGGTTGCTCTGAAGGACAGAGTGCATCCTGAGGAACAGCTTGAATGAGAGCCCCAAAGCCATTTCCCCCAGGCTAATAATTTAAACAACTGATTTTTTTCTCCATAAATACGTCAGATGTCCTGGACAAGTGCTAATGCCTCTGTTGTCTTCTTTTTGCTGGCTGCATCCCTCTTGGTCTTGGCAGAAGACCTCTGAAGGATGTGGCTGAGGACTGGAGAGATGCAGGGAACTTGGGCAACAATGTTTTTGCAGTGCTGTCCATCGAAAGAGAAAAACATTTGGCTTTGCAACTGCCCTGCTCTTGTGCATCCTGTGCCTTCGCTCCTGGCTTACAGTTTTTTAGATCAGTTTTTGTGGTGTTTTCCCCTGAGTTGAAACTTTCTCAGCAGTGTTAAGTCCCTTATTTTTCATACTTTTGCTCTGTCCCCCTCCTTCCCGTGTCAGCTCCAGAGCTGCAGTTTTATTCTGCCTGTAATCACTTTCTGAGTCAGTTTGGGTGACCTTGACTCTGGATTTTTGTGACTTCTGTCTGTTCTTTGTGTTCCTCTTCTCACCATTTCTCTGCCTTGCTTATTTAAGGCTGTGAGCCTCTACCTCTACGTAGAATTTTTCCATACAAGATACAGCCTGAGGTATTGTTGTTTAATATTCTAATAAATGTGTGTGTAAGTGTGCGTGTAGATCAGTACCAGAAATACCCAAAAGTCTTTATTGGCAGGTGAGAAGTCAGTCCTCTGCTTGAAAGACCTTACATTTGGAAAGTTTGCTCCTGCAATCCAGTGCTTTGTGCTGAGTCCTGGTTTTGACTGGAGAGCTCACACAGGTTTCTCTGTGCCAGAGTAGCAAACGTGTTGTTTCAATTTGGGGGGAAAAAACACCAAACCCCAACAAAACACATCCCCCCCCACTTTAGTCTATATGCATTTTTTATTCTTTCAGTGTTGCCTATTTTTTTTCTTTTTACTTAGCTTGTTTGTTTAAAAATATCCTCCCTGACTTCTGCTCTGATTCCAGGTTGGCTCACTGAGCACGGCTCTCCAACACTTGCCTTTTATCGTGTATGGCTTCCCTGATTGTTTAAATTCTCCCTGCTCCAGTATTTTAATGTATGAGCCTGGTCTTAAGATGATGGTCTCACTTTCAAATGGGAGTATCAGGAACACTTAGCAATGTGCTTGCAAGGCTGACAGAGTGGTTTTAAATCCTGTGATAGAAGCTATCTATTATAATTGCACCAAGTACTATTATTAATGTCTCCAGCCTCTCCATTCTGTTTTTGCTCAAGCCATGCCCAAGAACAATTAGCTGTTTGTTTGACCCGCATTATAACATCAGCTCTCCATTATGATAACAGTGCAGTGACTAAGAACAACACATAATCTTCAGATTTAATGGGGCAGAAGACTGCAAAGGGCCAAACCCGTCTTGCTAAAATGCCCTGAAGTCAGCAACTTTATGCAGAGGTGGATCTGGCACAATGTGATTTCTAGGGCTGTATCTGGTAGTTACATGAAAATGCAGGACTAATATCAATGACATGGCAGCAGATTAGTCATAAACCACTGTTGAAGATAGAAAATACTGTGGGGGGACTCAGCAGCTCAATCTCTGTTGTCTTTAGGGGAGCCAAAATCATTTTCTCCTGTCTGTTGGTGTGCATGCAAATGGAAACATTCCCTCTTCTTAAAATTCTTTGTATGTGCACATACTGTTCATCATTAAAATTATCAGTGCAGGGGCTGTTGCTTTGACAAGGTTGTTGGGAGCTGACCAGTATAGGGGCACATCAGTGGATGGGCACAACACTGAGGACATCCCAGTGCATGATTTTCTGAAGAGAACTGTAGGTCTGACACACTGTAGATGGAATAGCCTTATATAAACTGTGTTTGTAGAACATAACCTGCCAATGCATTGCACTCCGAGAGCCTAAGACTTAAAATGTGTATATTGGTCCAATAAACAGCATCACGTTATCTGTTTTATGCTCCTGCTCAATGCAGAACACGTGCTCTGCTGAGAAACAGAAAGGACATGCATTTGTTTTCAGGCACAGGACTTTGCAACCACTTGGGAAGAATATTCTTGATTGAGAACCAAAACATTCCATGATGCTTAACAAACCTGCAAATTGAAAAATCAACATCTGCCCTGTGTAGCAACATAGCAGCAGAAGGACCTGTAGCCTGAGAAATTCAAAATACTCCTTAAGTTAGGTTTCAGTGCATTTATAAAATTACTACTCTCTGAATCAAGGCTCAAGCAGTTTTTATATGACAACATAGGTTGTGTTGATAGACAAAATCTCAGCCTGCACTTGCCCTGGATAACGGGATGGACAGTGCTTCGAACATGGAGCTGCATCTCACTGAACGCTCCTACAGCAACATTATAAAATAAATGATGTGCAGCATTAAATCACTGAGGACAGCAAACTCCTCACTTGTCAAAACTCCTGCAGTCCCAGTCCCAGTTATTTAAATAGTGGAGTTTTCGCCCCAGCAGCCAATGGAAGCAGGTGGAGCACAGTCCATGTTCAGAGAGAGGAAGGCACTACTCTAAAGGGAGTGCGGAGAAACCTGGGATTATGCAGTGACTGGAATTCTGGCTGCTTGCACAATGGCTGCCTGGGAATTTTTTTTCTTTTTTTTTTTGCTGTTTCCCTTATTTACATATCACAAGACATGTCTTTATAAAGTTACTTTAATAATTCATTAGATTGATCTTTTCAGAAATCTGCTTGGGGTAGGTGTCATTAGGAAAAGTTATTTAAACTTATTTAAAGGTTTCTGCCTGAGTAGGGCATTTACCTGCCTCACTGCTGATATTCTAAAAATACCTCCATGTCCATACTATTATCCATTCTTCACGTCCAATTGCTCTGTTATGGTAATAGTCAGAAGCACACCATGTAGTAATTACTTACAGCTGACTTAAGAAAAGAATATTCAACTCCCCCACTGTTCCACTAGAAGGTCTTTATGCACTATTAACTCATTCCTGTTTATTAATACTCTACTGGTAATTCTGGCTGCTGCTTTTTAGGTTTGTAATAGGAGGACTATTAAACAGCAATTATTGACCATATGGGTTAGTGAATATTTGTGGTGGTTGTTGGGTGGCTGTTTTCTTGTGGGTTTTTTATTTTTTTTTAATCCTTTTAAGTTGTTTTTAAGGAGCCACATCACAATATAGTGGTGCAACTTTACATCTGCCTGGGATTAGCAGCTTTGGCAGCGATCCCCACCTAGAAAATGCAAATTCCATATTTCAGAAATATCAGCTGAAGCTGTGAAAATACAGAGCAATTTAAAAAACATGAAAACACTGTGCCAGACAAAGTGAAAATCTTTGTCTTTTTTTTTCTTTTCCCCAGCAGTATATGGTTTGATCTCCTTTTTCTTTTTTTTTGTCTGTCTGTCTTTCTCTTTCGCTTTCCTTGACTTTTTTTTTTCCAGTTTTTTAGGTCTTATCCTAAATGGATATAGTCAAGTATAAATTTCAAACTAATCAAACTTCTTCTAGAAAAGTGTGAATTACAGCACTTTTAAGAACTAGAAATCTGCCTTCCTCAGTAAGCTTGCCTAGTGAGAAGAGTGAGGAGAGACAAAATTACAGCAATTATCTCTCAAATAGCTGGGCTGAAAAATGGTGCCTTCCCCTTTTCCTCTCCTGCCTTTTTTTTGCCCTTTTTTTTTTTTAATAATCTTAAAATCCAGCTGCAGTTCCTGCCTTTGCCAGCAGCAGTAGCTTTGTGGGTTTGCAGCAATGATTCCTTTTCCCACTGCTCTGCACTGGGAAGGCCAAACCAACTCATGGTTTTGGCACCCACTTCCATCCTGGTGAGAAAATCAAAGACTTGAGGAGGGAAACATTATGGAGCAATGAGGAAGTGTAAACAGAAGTGTGGGGTGTGGCATAGGAGAAGAATGATTTGGTAGGTGACTTGATTTTAGTCCAGAAGTACTGGACTACGAGCAAATTGTTTGCAGAATGCATTCTCATTTCTAGGTTCTCTTTGGGATTCTCTCCAACACTGTTGAAGAATCAAACTTTGAAAACCAATTACTTGTGTTTGCCACTGACACAGCCTTTTTCTAGAATTTTCTTAATCCTTTAATACTATTCTTACACTTCCTTAGTTCTCCTACTGGTCTGTGTTTGACTTGGATTATGAGCCTCAGCTCTGCCACTTTGTTCCTCTGAGCTGTTGACCAGTAACAACTCCATTTAGACACAACTGTGGGCACAGTTGTTTCTGATCATTAAAAAATCTCTGCAATACTAAAACAACTAATGTCAAAAACAATTAATTTGAGATTTGAAATCAATTACTTTATTGCCAACTAAACACTCAACACTGTTGTTTCTTTTTTCCCCGTCCTTTTCTTTTTTGCTTTTAAGTTTAAATGCCTTCTTGATCTAAACCCAAACTCCTGTGTGATGTGCCACACCAAAAGCAGTCCCTCCTTCAACAGTTATTGCTTGGAAGGTGTATATTTTGTCAGAAAAGCTGCTACACTTCAGGTCCTGAGTGTTGTAGACACATTTTTTTTCCCAGATGGAAGAACTGAAGGGATGTGCCCTTGATAGAGAAACATGGGACTGGTGGAAGGTGGGAAGTCCTCTCTCATGGACTTTCCCCCTGCCTTGCCTGAAATGGCTGCACAGCACTGGTCGGAATCTGTGGAGTGACATTAGACAAGGGACTGAAGGTATAGAAAGGTGACATTGATTTTATTGCTTAGAAATATGGGCTAGTTAATTTTCCTTATGTGCCTGGCATCTCTGCCATGGTGCTAGGTTTTATTTTTCCTTGTATAATTTGTTATTTAAAAATGTTGTTGAAGGTGGAGGTGTCATTTCAAGTTAGGAATAAATGACCAGGTGGGAATCCTGGGTGAGGTGGCCCTTGATGCAGGGCAGGGCTGCAGTGGGTCTGTGAGTAGGGGCCACAGGCAGAATTTACATCCCATTGATGTCAGAGCTGCCACAGCTGCTGGGCTTGACAACTCTGTTGAACATCAGAGATGTGTGAGGAAGACCCTTACCTCTGAACCCCTAAAGGAGAGCTGGGTTTGCATCAGCTGAGTGGCTTGATTCTCTCATCTCTGATTTAAACCTGCCTTGGAACAGTCAATTGTATTCTAGGAAGAGAATGTTCCCAAGTTTTATTCTTACAATATAAAATAACAGGTTAAGACTGCCAGTGCTGCTGGTGTGTAGCTTAGTCAGGCTGGTAAATTAGTAGAGCATGATATTCTTTGAGAAGCTGCAGTGTAGGAGCAATCCCTGAACATGCTTTAAGAAAAATGTTGTGCGAGTGATTCAGCTCTTCTCGCTGTTGCAGGGAAGAGATTAGAGGTGCACCACTTTGTCAGTTCATCTCCTTAACTCATAATATATTATTTATTACAAGGATTTGGTTTCCTAAGCCTGTCTTCTTTTTTTCCTCTTAAGATACCACTGACTATTTGATCTTGAGGGCTTAGTTTTTATTATGATGATGATTATTATTATGTACAGGTATGTAGGGAGGGAAGGACTTTGAGCAACAGCCAAAGCCTTTAAAAAGGTTTTTAACACGTGGACTGTTTGTGTTTTCATCTTGTTTTGGCACTTTTCGCAGCTCGTGCTAATGGTGTGACTGGGGTTGGTTCAAGTACTTCTGGGGTCCCCTGTAGCCTCTATCTCAGGGGTTTTCTGACTCTCTTATCATTTGTTTCTCCTTTTTCTGGTATAACCAAGCCTGAGCTGTCAGTGTGAGATGTAAACTGCTGGGCCTGGATGATAATGATTCTACCTAACCTTAAACCCAGGGTAAGCCAGGCTTGCTGTGCTGCCCCTGCCTGTGTGTCACACATGTGGACACACCTCTGGGATCCAGCTTTTATCTTAAGGGCATATCCAAATAAGATTTTACAGGAGGAGCAAAGCCACTGTAAGATGAATTGGTCTTCTCCAGCAGGTGTTTATAAAAAATCAACCCCTTTTTTATAAAAAAATAAAATAAAAAAAAAAGTGTTTTGTTTTGTTTTTAAGCAAACCTAACCCAAAAAAACTAATTAAACTATTAACATTTAACCTTATTCAGACTAGCCAAAATATTTTCTCTGAGAGCAAGTGCTGGTGTTACATGGTAGATTCTCCCATTTGTCAAATGTTTAGAAGAAGCCTTTCGTTTAAAAGGAAGGGAGGAAGTCTTGTAGAAGTGACTTGTATGGGCTAAAATAAAAAAGTAAACTAGGCAGCAATAAACTCCCTGTGTGGGTGGCAAACTGAAAGAAAAACTGTCATGACTTTGTTCAGTTCCTGAAAGGGTGATCTGAGAATGTTTGATGAAAAGAGCTGGACAGTCTCATCACCTGAGCTGGACATAAGAAGGGATAAGGAATGTTAAGGGAAGGTGTAGCAATGTGACATATCCCTGCTTTTCCTGACTTTGCCCCTCTCTCACCAGACAGTTGGTGAGAACAGAAGAAGGAGCAGATGATGGCACCAAATACTGCCCTGGAGCTGTGCCTGGTGCAAACAGCATCCTGTGTGGAGAAGCAGATCGTGCTCCTGCAAAGTGTAAGTGCCTGCTCTGGTACATTCCTTTACGAAGAAGCCCCATAACTACAAATAAACCCCCTCTGTCTGTCTGAACTGGAAATTTGGGGAAATTCCTTCCTACATGTTGTTTTGAGATCAGAGAGAAATACCTGCTTTGTAACTTGCTCTGGTCATTCAACATCTGCCCTTCCTTCCCTGTCTGCCATTCCACCCTTTTGTCCTTCCTCACACTGACTGAAGTGTTTTGGGCTCACTTTTTGTAAGTTCTGATAAATCTTTTGTAATAGATTTTTGGGTTTTGCAGCTTAACAATATCAAATCCTTCCTGAGATTTATTGTCAGCTACACTTGACCTGGGGATCAGAACTCAGAACGTTTGATGGAATTTGTTGCAGAATCAGGGAATGTTGTAAAAGTTGCTATTTTTGGTTTCTGTTTTGCAGTATCTAGAGACTACAGATTTTTAAAAAATGATAAACGGTGTTTTTCTTGGGTGTTCAAAACATGATGAGTGTGTGTTTCATGAACTTTGGCTTCTGGACAAGCTGATTTGTACCGTTGCTGATGGAATGGTGCAAAGACATCCACGGGTTTTAGCTTTTAGAATTTTAGAATTCCTTAAAAAAACCCAAACCACCACCAGCTCCCAGTGAAGGTGTAGACTGACACACTGGGAACTTAAGCCCTTAGTAATCACTTTGCTTTTCCCAGTTGCCTTCCACAGACCCTGTTGAAAGGTTCACAGAGCCTTCCAGCCTTGCTGGAGACACTGCTCCCTACAGCCAGTGGCAGGGCTGGAGCTGGTGTGGCCCTGGTGTTTATAGGAGATGGGACTGGTGTCAGGAAAACTGCAGAGTGGCTTTGTTGGCTTCCTTCTGCAAAGTTCTTGGGCTGTCCCACCGCTCCAGCGCAGTGGGAGAGGCAGCCCCGTGGCCGTGGGTGGGAGAGGAGCAGTCTGGCAAATGGCATTTCATCCAAATAGGGCCCACAAGAAATTCAGTTCAGCAAAGAAAACAAGTTTCATCAGTTAAGGCAATAAAGCACAGTCCCAGAGCAAGTCAATAATGCTCAATTGACAGCCAGTCAATATTTGTACTGGATTAACTTTTCAAGGAATGTGGAGATTTCGGTGGGTTTTATGTAAACACTGTAAATAGGTTGGGACACTAAAGTACGGTTACAAATACCGCGTGTCAGATTAGATTAGAATCACTTCCAGGGAGCAGGAGTTTTCCTACCACGAAAGAGACAGTTATATCTTGTGAAATGAACATAGATATAAATTTTTTGTTTGTCAAATATATTCCAAAACGCAGCTGGGCAGATCTCATGGCAGTGCTGCTCAGAACACTCCAAAGGACAACTTCTTCACTCCCCTTCTGTCTGTGCTGCTCCCAAGGTAGGTGCAGGTAGGGCCGTAATTTAGGTGGCATTGTGGCTGCAACTCCATTAACATGAATGCTGTACAAATGAATTTAAATTTTGGGCTTGGTATAAAGGGAAGAGCTGTTAAGAAATATTCAGCATTTATCACACTTGTTCCTTGCTGAGGAATGGGTCACTATGCACAGAGATGAAACACGACCAAAGCTTGCTGGTTGCTGACATCTGGGACACAAGGCTCTGTCCATTGCTTTACAAGTCTTGCAGCTTTGCAGTGCCATGCCTGGCACCCACTTCTAACCAATAAAACATCTATTTACTGTTTCCAAAACTAGAAGCAAAGTGGACAAACATTTCAAGAAGAAATTAGTTACTTACACTGCCTTTTTTTTTAACAAGGTGTTGCCCCCAGGTTTTCTGACTTGCTCCCTCATTATAAGGAGCTGGAATCATCACAAGATTCCCAGTTTTCTAGAAATGATTGAGGGTGATCTGGCCTGTCCTGCCTGTCCCCAGGCATGGGAATGAGGGCAAGCAGAAGTTGGCAGTGCCCAGATTGGCAAAACAGCCCAAGTAAATCATGTCTCGGCTGTAGGAAACATGCACAGCACTAGGGAAGCCCACACAGATAATACACCACCAAGAATCCCTCTTGCTGGAAAATAGATTACTGCATTTTATTGTTCTTCCTTTTATTTCACCTGCCCTTTTTTTTTTTTCCCCTTAGAAAAGGTAATTAGGCCATAAACAGAGGTCTGACAACTAATTTTATCTGCAGCAAAATTAATATCATAAGCAACAGATAATTTTAGCTGAGCAAAATTAAAAAAGATATATTTTAATGCCATTTTAAACCCACAAAATCTAATTTTTTTCCCTTCTGAACTTCTCATGCCTGGCTATTTTGATATGTGTGGAGATGCTCACTCATTTAGTGAACAAATGTTTTACCTCTGTGCAGTTCCTGTCTCACCAACAGGCCTTGCTGGTGTTGGCCTGAGGTACGAAGTTGCTTTTAATTTCCTCTCTCTTGTTCTCTGGTTCCTTTCAAAGCAGAAATGATCTGAGGGAAAAGACATTGCTTTTCTTACCTCTAAATTTTCATTGACATTAATAGGAGGCAGGTGGCCAAATCCCTGCGCACAGCTTTGAAAATTTAAGGTTTAACTTTCTTTCTTTTTTTTTTTTTCCTGGGCTGATTCTTACATTGGTGGAGTTGTGAATTCTCTGAAAAGATATTAAGTGTACAACCATACCATGTCAGCAGTGCCTACAGAGTTTATCTACAAAATTATCCTCTACCTTCCAAATCTATAACCCTAAAATATTGATTGGTTAAAAGGTAGTGGATAAAGATTAAGACAGCACAGCAGCAGATTACCCTAATCAAATAAAGAGACTATTAACAGAGCTTCTCACAGTTCTGAAGATGTTGGTTTGAAATACAGATGTCTTAACCAAAGTGCTATGTCTCATTTTCTGAATGCATTTTTGAATGCATTTAAATAAATTACCAAATAGAAAGGAAGCAGAGAAAAACTCCGCACGCTCCAGACAGTAAATTTCCATTTATAATAAAATTATTTCATGCATTTCAGCAAGCAGTTGGAACTTTTAAAGATCTTTTTCATTGGATAGTGAGGAGTCAAGCACTGGATTCTCAGCTTGGAGGGCTCTGTAGGCACATGTGCGATTTTTAAATCTGTAGTCGAGTGTGGGCACATCGACGTGAGTGTGTGTGGTGAAAGACAGGAGCAGGGTCCTTGTGCAGAGCCAGTACTTCTGCTTAAAGAGAGATCATGTTCAGCCCATGTTTTATGGTTTGGGGACAGTGTTCCTAGATGATGGATTTTGGATGGCAAACTTTGAGGGAGTATTTACTGCAGAGCAGGTCTGTCGTGTTGCCTTGGGACAGAGTGAGGTTCTTTTGTGCAGGGACCTGCAGGGGTACCAGGTATCTCCCATGCAGGTGTAGGTGGTCTGCTCAAACCCAGCATCCCAGACCAGATCCCCAGACCCTTCATTTGATTTGGACCCTTAGGTTCCCTTGGAAGATTATTCCTGCTTAAAACCAGCAGCAGTTCCACCGGTTTTGAATTTGTCACAAACATCTTATTTAGCATCGAAGGCCATATGCTTATTAATGTTCAGTAGGAGTAAACTAACGGGAATGTTGCCTGGAAAAGAGTGGCAGTTGCCACTAATGCTTTTAATGTATAGTGGGAATTTTCATCCAGCCAAGGGCTGAGTTGTGGTTTATCCTCTTGAAAGACTTTCCCATTGAGTGACGGCTAAGCAGGGATTGAGCTAATAACCCATGCCCTGGGTTATTGGAGTCACGGAGACAGAAAGGGAAAATAGGGCGGGTAATGTATTAATTTTCATCAGTTATGGACAATACTATTAAATTACTGACTCTTGTTGAAATAACGTGTCCCCGATTAATAATGTCATTTCAACTTCCCAAACTTTCCTACCTAAAAATTTTAATTTGAAAAGAAAAAGATTTAAGAATGTGTGAAAAGGGGTTTGGTGCTGTCACTCCTCGGTGTGGAGGTCTTTTGTTTTTGTTTTAAGTCGCACCTAATTTTAAGTCGCAGTGTAAATGAGGTTTTAAAAGTTTTTAACAGTGATGGGGATAAATTTGGAATTAAAATTGAGATCTGAAATGTTGTGTTGCTCCACTTTTAAAAATAAGTTCCCTTCTCATTTACAATTAAAATGTCTAGAATCTGCATAAAATGTGTGAAATTAGGGATAATTGAAATACAGTAGCTATAAATATGTCTACTCCATTTGAAAAATAAATAAAATGTCCACTAAAAGGGTGCGAAAGCCATACCCCCGTCTCTTGTTTCTCACATTTGGCTCTCTGGCATTTTTCACACTTTTATAGCTAATTTTTATTGCAAAACAATATGCTGCATTTGTAGCCGTTGTGGGAATGCAGAATAGCCCCTGGCAGCTCTGTAAAAAAATGGAATGTTGGGAACACATTTAGAAGAATACAGCTTTCAATTTCATCCCCAGCATCGGTGTCGTGGAATCATATTAAGTGTGATCCAACAAAAACAAAAGGGGAAAAAAAAAGAACAGGCTGTGTTAGGGAAAATACTTAAAATAAGCCATTATTCGAAGTGTGTTCATTCTACCCTGTTTCTTATGTTTTCATAACATAACAAGTTGTCGTGATATCGAGCAGTGCCTCACACGCAAATTGTAAAGACACTTCTCTGACTTCAGCCTCGAACCTCAGACAAATATTATTCATACAACACCCCGTGCAGCCTTTTTAGTGAAACTGCACTGTGATGTCCTGTCATTCCCAGTGCCACGCAGTGTTTCTGGTACTGGGCAACACCAGCTTCCAAAGACCTGTTTCGGTGGAGAACCAGGCAGCTGTTGAACTGCTCTGCATCCCACACGGATACCCACAACTGGATGTAGTTCGCACAAAAAGGAATTGGGAGGCCTAGGTGGAGGTTACTGCCCTGTCTCATCAGTGCTCCCCATCCTGCAATATTGTTTCTGGAAGCCCTGTTTTTTGCAGGCGTTCCTTGCAGAGGGGATTATGCCAAAACAAAAGTTTCCATGCTGGTTTTAGCCTGAGGGCAACGGGAATTCAGCAGGTTTTAATGTCCATGGCTCCTTCAGTAGTTCCTCCCTCCTCCCTGTTGCAGGGGGTGTCACAAGATATTTTGCTGTGCTGTATTTTTGGCAGAGGTACGGATGTATACTGGACTCAGGTGCCTCACTTCAGATCTTACATGATTCCCGATTTGGGGATAAGAATTATGAGGAGGAGACAGATTTCCAGGATGTATTTGAGAAGTGCTGAAATGTTAATGCATTAAGACTGAAACGGTGGGATTTAAATCGCTACATTGAGTAGCAATAACAGTACAGAGGGATTGATCCCAGAAAAGTACCAGAGAGGTTGTGTCTCATACAGGCCTAACCACTATGGAGTCATTCTTCAGAGACAGACCAAGCAACAGAAGAACCACAGCCTTACCTGCAAGGTGCCTTTTCATATGTGCTTTCTTCTCTCCTTTTAAGTTGTCCTCAAGGAAAAATAAGAGCAAAAAGTCCCCGTGCTTCTCACTGCACATCTACAGCACTTCATAAATAATAGTGGCTGTTTTAAAAGCAGGGGACAGGCAGAGGGTTACAATGGATGAAAGCTAGTTAGTGAGTTAGCCAGATAAATGCTTGAAAGAACAGCAGCAAAGATAATCCTGCATTTATTTCTGGGGGATTCACCAGGTGACCCTTTGCTGTCTTTCCTGATGTGTGTTTCTTGAGTCAAAGGGCTGTGCAGAAACCTGAAAAACAAACCTGCAAACTGGGGGTATTGCTGTGATTTGTGATGGTCCCTCCTTTGGCTCATCGCTCCCATTTCTGAGCAACAGCCAACCCCTGTGTCCGGGTGGGGTGGGACTGGGAGTGAGCTGTGGCAGAGATTCCTCAGCACAGACAGTTTAGTTCTCTCTAAACTTACTGAGTGACATGTGCAAAATTGATCATTTCAAGAGCCTTTTGTACAACACAAAACTTCAAGCAGAGAACCCAAGGCATTTCCTTTCATCAACCTGGTTCTAATTTGATCAAAGCACAAAAAAATTCAACCCGCCTTATTTCCTGTCCACTTCTTTTACACTTTACAGCACATTATATATCAGCCTCATATCCCTGAATTTTAAGAAGCAACCAGTTATATAATTGGATCAACAGTTGCCAATCACTCCAGCACAGCACTGCATTATTACTAAGCTGACTATAATTTTGAAGCTCTTTTTTATTATGCGTGTGACTATATTATCACTGTATACATATTAGGACATCTGAATGAGCCCCTTAAGGAAAATAAGGGTTCCAGTAACATTGAGAAGGGAGAGATAGAATTGAGGATTCACCCCTGTTACAACCCTAGTGCCTCATGGCACATTTTGAGAAGAAAGGAAAAGAGCAGTAGCCGTGTGCTGTCTGTGAGTCTGACCTGCAAATCAGAATATTGCCACGGCACTGAAGTGAACCATCTTGGTTGCTTAAGCAAATTAAAAATCAGATGTGTTTTCTGCTCTCAAATGGGGTGGATCGCATAAGAATTTTGCATTATGTAAGTCTCTCTTCCTTCCCTCTCGAAGCTCCCTCCCCACAGGCACCTGCACACACAAAAGTTCAAAATGAAGCCACTCTGTTGTGCACTGTTCCTTCCTGAAGAACTTGCCAGTTGTCATTTGCATGTGACAAAAGCAAGCACTGTTTCATGCCAGTAATTTACACGATTATATAAGATAGTTAAAAACCTCAGGAAAAGAGTATTTCCCCCCGCCAAAGCCCGAGATGTCAGAGTTCTTTGAAAGACCTCGATTCTTGTCTCAGTAGTGTCTCCATAAATAAAGCTGAGTGACAGCCTGTTAGAAAACTCCAGGTTTTATACCATTAATTTACAGATGAGCATTGTTAGTCAAATCAGCATTTAATTCCCAACAGCCCAAATGTTTCAATACCTTGTAGCAAACAAATACAGAGAATTTACACAATGGCAAACAAATTACAGAAGCATTCCGTAGAGCTGACACATGAACCCATAACCTCTTAGGTAAAGGTGAATGACTATTAGTGTAATTCTGTGATTGTAAGGACCTCCCTCCTTTTTTGCTGTTCCTGTGCAATTCATTTGTATGCATTAGCTTGAAAGAATTAAACCTGTAAATCATGGCTTGGGCAATAACAATAATATAAAGAAAACAATATGATTTCTTCTGGTTGTGCCATTTCAAACTCACGCATTTACTGGTGCATAAATAATACAAAGAAAACAGTAAGATTTCTTCTGGTTTTGCCACTCCAAATCTCACATTTGCTGGTGCTTACCTGTTTCAGCTTTGGCTTTTTCCCCCTCTTCATGCATACACACAGAGATATGAATATTGGAATATATGTAGATGTTTTTAGGTATAGCTATTTGGAAACATATGTTTCCAATATCGGCATTTTTCAAAGGGCATTAATTTCATACATTTTACATATTTGTGGACACAGACAAAGCATGGATGCGTAAAAATGTAATGTCTCCCCTCAGCAGTTGAGTTCTGTGCCCTACAGGACTTCACCAGGAAAAACTCACAAGGAAAATGCAGTTTTTAAGCATCTCACTGTAATTAAAATTGCCCAGTAGTTTTTGGACAAAGTGATAAAATTAAAGTGAGGAGATTCCTGGATTTGGAAGTCCGTGGGGTTTTCAAAAAAAGATTCTGGTGTTTATTATGGTTTTGTGGGGGTCAGTGTTCCCTCCATGCTGTATTTATTTAAATCTCACATCTGAGTAGGTGCCTGGCCCTTCACACCCCTGCACCTTGCACAGGGGCTGATAAAATGCAGCAAGTGGCTGATCACTTTTGAAGCTGTTTTACAGTACCGTATGTTTTCTTTAGCAATTCGTGCCGTGTTTTTAAGAAATGCAATAAACCCCTTAACTATCTCCCTGGGTACAACTCCTATGGCTGCTGCATGAGGAGCATGGTCATCCTCAGCTGCTGCTGTGTTGTTTCTAAAAAAGACCCACCAGCCCAGAGACAAGAGAAGCCCCCGTGCAGGTGATGTGTGTGTGCAAACAGAACTCAGGATGTACCCTGTGCTACAAATACAGCAGCGGTATCAGCCCAGAAACAAACCCTGTGCCCTCCTCCTCCCCCTCTGCCCATCCCTAGGATAATAGGAGAATTGAAATTCCCATTTCCAGCCTCACTACAGATTAATATGGTTCAGCATAGATACTTATTTCTCTGATAGTTTCCCATGCATCTTCCCAGTGAAGTTGATAGAAATTACTGCAGCAGAATGCGTAAAGCAGATGTTATCCCATTAATTAGCTCTGGACCTGAGCAGGCTCAGGACTTTTCCATTTGCAGGCCGATAGGAATTGGTCCCAGTGAGCGTGCTCCATATCCACATTTAGTATCATCTCATAAACAGCCCTGAAAACACAGCAGGCCCTTGATGAAGACACATTAGCTTATTTCTAATTTAAAGTTATGTTGCTTAACCTTAATGTAATTGGTCACTGGTGACCAACTGTTTGTATAGTGAGTTGATGACCAAAGAGATGTAATAAATTATAAAACTTACTGCTTAAATAGAGGGAATGACTGTTCTGTTAAAAGCCTTGCATGTAATAATGGTAAAATAATTACACCTCAAACAGAAGAGCTTTGGATCTGATAAAGCTAACAAAGTCTCTCAGATGAAGGTGTTTTCAGCCTGCTTTAAAGGACATGTATAAAATATATTTTTTTTTTCCTCTCACTGCAGTGTCTTATGTTGGCTGAATAGTCAACTTTCAAAGCTCAGCCCTAATATTGATTAAAAATAAATTGGTAAATCAAGATACTTTCTTTTTGAGGGGTTGTGGGGATTAAAGTAATTAACCAATTTCAGTGGTTAACAAGAAACAAAAGAAATTTGCACAAATAATTATATTCTGTACCTCAATTCAAAGTCACTGCTAGACATGTTTCAGAAAAGAGTTGATTAGCTGGTAGAATAACCAGGATAATAATCAACTATGGAAGTAAGTAATTGACACAACTTTAATGTTTAATAATGAATAGCATGCCGGGGGCAAAATAAAGGGAAATCTGCTTCCTGAGACCCTGTTCAGACCTAAAATTTCTTAGGCCAAATGTAGCAATTACTGGAGACTCCTGAACTGCTGCTGTGGTGTTGCAGCAAAAGTAACAGGTGCAGTTAAATGGCAAGTGCACAAGTGGCTGCATTAAATCCAGGAGTTTCTATATGCTGCAGTTTAATTTGAAGCCTTTTTCCTGCTGAAGACTTAAGGGTTGATTTTAAAAATGCAGGAATGTAATGAACACTTACTACTCCACGTCTGTTTGTCGGTTCTCCAACGGCATTGTATTAACAACCAGTTCATTAAATCAGTAAGAGTCAGGAATAAGTGTATGATTTGCTTGTCTCAGAAGCGATAATTTCTCTCTCTAAATATTTGCATTTTAAAATTTGGGCTACCTCCAAAAGCCCCAACTTCACAATAAAGAAATCGAGTTGATTTTTTTTTTTTTAAATCCTCGTATTTCATTTCTTACAAGGACCTTCCAATAATTTAAACTATTTACAGTGCCTCAAAGATCATTATTTCCCCGTGACTCCTCAGAGAAATATTGGAGCCACTCTATTTATTGCTGACATTAGATTTACCTTTGAAGACTGCTTTACAAAATGGAGACATTAGGATGTGGAAGTCATTGTTTTTTTTAATACTGCTCGGAATGCTAAGTTTTTGTGTTTGCTGTGTTAGAGTAAACATTGCTATAGCTACTGGGTTTGTTATGGAAACTTGAAAAGCAGATGCATTAAGGTATTTTGGTTTTAAAAACACACGGTCCTTTATAAAGAAAAATATAAATACAGTTGGAGGGCTTGTCACGAATGTATATTTAAAAATACCGCCTCCCCCCCCCCAACAAACCAATGAATAAAAATGCTTTTTGGCTTTCTAAATGGAGGCAGAGAATTGCTCAACCAATGGAAAAACAGGTGGGGTAACACATCCTGATTCTTGTAATTGAGGCTGTAAAGAAAGATGAGAGATATGTGCACTGTTTGTGTCACAGTAGTTGTGATCTGTGAAAATAACTTCAGAGCAACCTTTCCTAATATTAAAATGTCTCTGTTGCTGTTCAACTAAAAATCAATACAGCTCACAATTTTAATAAGGAACATGAATCTGAAAATGTGTTTAGTATCAGGTTATATAAACACACCCTAATGAGATACTATAAAATCCATCACATTAAAGGCTGGTTCCTACAAGGTATATTAGCTAAAAATGTTCAATATATTAGGTCAGTGTACAACACTACACATAACAAAGCAGGTCTGTCAAGGCAAGATGCATGTTTTGCCCCTTAAAACTGTTATGTTTTGCACATTTTATAAGGTTCTTTGAATACATGAATAAGATAAGTTATTCCCATCTCTTTCTTAAGCAATCTCAGAAATGGCTGTGACCTGAAATTGGAAATCTTGTAAACACCCATCCGAAGAAAATGTGTGCAGTTCTGTCTTAAAGAGATGGTACATGTTTAATTATCCCAACTTCTTCTAGGAGAATACTATTAACATACACATTAGCATCGTCCCATTGGTTCCTCCTGCTGCTCCACCTTAGGGGCAGCAATAGGAGCTAATCTTATTGCTCCCATGCGCATAATAATGAAATTTTGTCTTGTCTCTGAGGCAGGTTCTTTGGTCTAAAGTACAGCAGGAAACATTTTTTTTTTCTTTTTTTTCCTTTTTTTTTTTTTAAGAAAATTCCTGACCAGCTCGTTTAAAAAAGATTTGAAAAAAATTAAAATTCTCCCTCAGTGAATACCAGAACCTGCAGAACGCGGGGCTTTGACTCGGGAATCAAAATTAAGCAATTGTGCAAATAAATTGCTCTGTATTCACATATGGAATCCAGTACACTGGAGCTGGGGGTGTATTCAGCTCTTTGAAAAACTGGAAGCCGTGGATTTTCTGTTATTTCATCCTGCAGTGTCCATATAGGCTGTTCTCAAAGAATAACATAAGAACAAACAAAAAGAGATGGGTTTAATATAAAATACCTTTGCCTTTTCCTAGCACTGTTCTACAGACTATAATGGGGAGAGGAATAAAAAAACACAGGCAAAAAAATACATGTGAATTCAAGGCTACTGAATTAAGGGAGGTTGTACCAACATTTCCCCCACTGTACATTATTTGTATTCAAGGTTTTTGAAATGACATTGTAATCTGATGATGCACCAGCCTATTATATTGTCTAGCAGGACAAATATCCTTGCGTTTTCTCTGTAGAACTAACACAATTTTTCCATGTCAGAGGTGCATAATATCCTGGCGGTCATAAGGAATGATGCTATTAATCCTCTTGGGCAATCTCCAGGTCTGATTATTAGGGAAATAAATTTGCATGCTGCATATGAGCTAGGTGAATCACCGAGAGCACAAATTATATTTCCTGACAGCAAGTTAGAGAATGGAGCCACATCGCTTTTTTATCTTTTTCTTTTTTTTTTTTCCCCCTCTCTGAAAGCTATAGAATTTCAATTCATTACATGAGATTGGTTAGAATTCAAGTCTCTTTTTAAGTTGATATTAAGTTGAGTCTGTTATCTCTGGGAAGGCTAGTAGGTTCCCCTGAGTATCCACCTAATCACTACTTAAAAAAATCGAAACGTATAGTTAGTGTCATGATTTAGGTACCAGAGCCACTTTATTTATCAGTGCAGAGTGAGATAATTTCAATTTGAGGCTCTGTAGCCCTCATGAATTTAACCATTTTGAAAGGTTTTTTCCCCCCTCTCTCTCTCTCTTTTTCTCTCTCTGCCCCTTTCTCCCCCTGCTCTTAGTGTGCATATTGTAATAATGGTTATTCTGGGCACCTGTTTTTGTGCTCCCTGTGCATTTCTCAGACCGCTTTATCTATCATATCATATATGTTTCCTTGCATGTTTTGAAGATTTCGGGGTGAAGTGTTATTTGGATTTCAGTTAGGAAATTTGGCTGTGTTCTCAGTGCCAGGAGCACTGCCAGGCATTTCTGCTTTTCATATCGATGATGAATGTATTTTTATTATTTTTACCGTTTGGCATCTGAGCAACCTTTTTGCATTATTAGATCTGAACAGGGAGAATGATAGCAAATGAGAGGAGAATAAATGGCTTTATGTCCTGATGTATTAATTAAGCAGACATTTATTATAATCACAGTTTTATAGATGTTGTAAAAAGCTATTTTTTTTTTCTTCCACGATATACATCCATGTATGGTAACTTTTGTGAGCTGTTTTGGAAATTTCCTGGGTTTACAGATTTCTCTTTTGAAATCCTCATCACTGGTGCTGCACTGTACATGCAGACAAGCACAAACAAGCCCTAGGGTAGGGAGTAAAGATGGATCCAGCTTGGAACTGAGTGAGGAATGTCTTGACTGAAGGTGGTGGGCTATAAATCCCTATGGATCAGGTGCAGCCCTGAGTTTGGGGGACTCTGGAATGTCTCGTGTTACCCACTGGAGCTGAGCCAGGCTCGATGACACAGAGAACCTCTCCAGTGGTCAGAGCTGTGGGTGTGATTGAAACAACACGAGCCAGTAATATGTCTGATAATGCCAAATCTGAAGTGTTCCTAATCATTTACTTATTCATGAACTGCGAGCAGCAGTCCTGGAAGGAAAGGGATATATCTCTGACTCACAATTTCATGTGTTGCCAAATATACAGCAGAGGAAGCACTTTTAATCATCTTACATGAAACCTCTTTAGGATTTGTCTATTCTCTCATCCGTTGGGTATCTTTATGCTTCCTGAGCCTGGCTGGTGCCATTTCTTTCCAGAACAAAGGTCCTTTTGTTTGTTTTCTTTTTGTTTGTTTTATTAATTTTCTGCTCAGCATATGGGTTGTGCTTCTTCACAGACAGGAAGTATTTCCCACATTTAGGAAAAGGAAATAGCCTTTGGAGAAAATTCAAGGAAAGCCCATTGGGGAGTGACTTGCCTGTTCAGAGTGTTATTTCCTATTCCTGACCAGAAACATCAGACTTATTTTTGGCATCAAATAGCAGTGATGCTGTAAGCACGAGCCTCTTTAATTCCCATCTTGTAGTGGACATTTATGCTGGTAACAGAGGGTGTTTGGTGCTCTCCCGAAATGGGGATGGTTGATAAAAGAAGGGAAATTTTAACAAAACTGAAAAATTACCTCTGTCCTGTTGTCTGTGACCCAGCCAGGGTCTCACTGATACTGCTGAACCCCAGCAAGGAAAACAAGGGCCCTACCTATACAGGAGTTGTCTGGGATTTTGGAAGTTGTCACACTGGTATCCAGCAGCAAATCCATGACAGTTCCTGTCACAGGGCTGCCTTTCCTCAGCCTGTGGAGGAGGAGGCCAGTAGGAAAACGATGGGTGTTTTAATGGGCTCTCCTTTTGGGGTGGGGCTGGAGCATAAGGTCATCTGTGTCTTTCTAAATTTAATAAATAGGTAAGATCAGCTGGTGACAACACAGAGAGAAGGGACTGTAGCAAGGCACAGTCTGGCTACTTCTCCTCAGCACTAAATCCAACCAGAGTGTAGGGGGAAAGGGCAGAGTGGGAACAGTCATGGACAGACCAAAGGATGGCAGCCACTGAAGCTGTTATTTCAGACTTTATCTACTACTGCCCCTCATCATCACACTGTGAAAATACTCTCCTGAAAATAGAATGATTGAGTTTTGAACTCAAAGAGACAGAAAGAAAAAAAAAATCAAATTGAAAAGATTAAAAACAGTAGTTTCTCTGGGGAAAAAAAGAAAAAAGTGGATCTCCTTAGTTGTTCCTTTGGATTTCTCCTTGTCTATTAATGTCCATGGTCTGTCTGTATCTTAAACCCTGCATCCAGCAGGTCTCTGCAAGCACACGAGAGAAACCTGCTGGAATCAATTGTGCCTGTGTGTTCTGTGTTGTCACACGGTGTGTGCCAATGCATCAGGATTTAGCAGGGCACCTTCCTCTGCTGCGATTTCTAAACCACCACCTAATCAGAGCATTTTGCCAACTGGAGCTTTCACCTTCGTTGTGGAGAGCTTTTCTGAAGGTTCATAAGCTTAATGCAAATGTGCATAAAGCAAAAAGTATGTACAGTGTTGATCCCAGGGGGCTGGTGCTCAACTCTCAGGAACATGAGCAACCTTTAAAACTTGGGGAACTCTACATGGAAATGCTGCTTTGGTTGAGGAAAACAGCTGCACTCCCTGAACTCTCATGTTGTCCATTAAACTTACGATTGTCAGTCTGCTAATATTTTAGGGTTAGTAGGGTGAGTAATCAGAGACCACTCTAAAACCCAGAAATAATGAGACACAGCTCCTCTTCTGGCTTTTGTAGGGTGAGTTTGAATAGATAAGGACTCGTGAGGTTTAGAAGGAGCCAGTTTCCCTGGCTGCTGCTTCTGGGATGTGAGTGGAAGGGGCTGGCACACACAGCACTACATCTGCCTGGATTGTGGATGCATCCTAAGGAGAAAAGAGAAGGGGAAGGAGAAAGTCCTGAACCAACCCCAAGCAAGCCACAGAAGCCCTCAGCCCGGAATGTGACCCCCGGGTTGGATGTGTCAGAGGGAAAAGGCTTCCTGTGTCTGTGCCGTTACCTGCAGCCATGTGTGGCTGAAGGCTCTGGCCGCCGTCCCGGGCGGCCACTGTGTGCCATCAGCTCCTGTTCACTGACCTGTCACAGCAAAGAAGGAATTTCACATGGCCTGAAAAACTGACAGAACAGTTCACCTTTCAGGGAAATGTAATATTTTCTGATAAGGAGCTTATGTTGGTTTTCTTAGCAAATAGCCTGAAAGCATTTCTGTCTGTGGCATTTCTAGATGTGATAAGTTGAAGGAAACATCCTTGACCATGACTTAACAAAACAGGCCATTTGTTTCATGGGGTAGCTGTTTCCAGAAATGTAAATAAATGGCAACTTAAGGATGATATAAAATAAACGATCACAGAGACAGCCCAGAGCTGCATTGTTTCAGAAAACACAAGGCACTATTTATGGAGCTGTAAACAGAGGAGTGTGTTTATTATTGCACTTGGAATTAAATCAGAAAGCTGAAGTTTTGGGAAAGATCAGTCCACATTTTAGAAGTTCTTTGGTGGGTTGTGCTGTATGTTTGTTCTGAAAGGAATCAGACTTTTTTGTGAGAATGGCATCTTACAGGGCCCAATTCTGCCATTTATTTTGCCACCTCCTTGACATGAACAAAGCTGAAGGGGAGATGGTGAGCACAGCTGGGGGCAGACAGTGTCCAGTTTTTGCTTTATGTTAAAAGCTCAAATATTTCAGGAGTGCAGGCTGAGAGCCCAGGGTGTCTCTGTAGAAGCAGGTTCTGGTCAGAGCCCTGCAGCCAAAACCTTGTGACCTTCCCTGTGCTGTCCCCAGCTCAGGGCCGGTGTCTGCCTATCCCGAGCCAAACCTCTGTGGGTTAAATGGCATCCCAGCCTGGTTTTGTGGCAGTGGTTATTTAGGGGTGGATTTAGTTGCTTTTGTACCTGGCTCTTTAAGAAAGATCACCCAATTAAGTAGCATTATTGGTAATACTGTGCCACTTGGCTTGAAACTGCCATTCTCTGATTAGCGACCTTGGTAATTATTAGAGCTGTATTTTTGCAAGCCTCACCTGTACCAGATGTGCCCCTCTCAAGGAAACATGCTTGGCTCATCTAATACAGTGTTATAAACTGCCTTACACACCCTTTAAATTGAAAATGCCTTTCCCCCCACTGTTTTACTGGTATTCCTAAACTATTACACCACATTTAAAAATGAATTGTGTGCAATGACATTAGAGAAGGGGGTTAGGCTTTCTGAGCTGCTACCAGTGACATATGACTGTAGTGACAGACAGTCAGCAGTATTCAAACTGAATTAATCTGAAAAAGCAGCAGACTTCAATGTGGAGTTTAGGAGGAGGCTGAGCAGCTACATATTTACAAAAGGGATGTCACTGAACCGTCTTTCTACCCAGGGATAGCCTATGGCTACTTAATACTTTTAAACCAGTAGTGGAAGGATTAAATACACCTGAAGTCAGGTCTTTGAGGCCATTTCCCTCTTGTGCTTTCTTTTCCTTACTTGAGTTGCACCTCAGCAGCTATTTTTTTGAAGCGCTGTGAGAAAGGGTGGGTATTCTGATACCTTTTATTAGAATTGCACAGAAGTAGGAGAATCCTCACAGAGACACAGGCTCCTTTTTCTGTTGCCTTTGAAAAGTTAAGACATGTGAGGTTACACAAGACACAGACACTGCAGTGCAGGAGGAGGGATATGGTAATAAAGGTGATAGCGATACCTTAATTTAACAAATATGCAGTGCTAATTATGTAAACATGTGAGAACTCTAATGTGTGTCACACAATTGAAATATTTTACAGCCTAATTCGAGATTATACAGTAATAATGTTATTTTATATTGGCTAGTTGACAAGCATAGGCCAGGGCTGTCTATCAAACAAAACTGTTGTGCCAGATTGTATCTTGGCGATAAGCACAAAAGAAGAGCCAGTCAAATTCTGTTTACATATTAATCATTGCCTCAGATTTAGGTCTGTGCTACAGACATTTCCTTAACCGGTAGCTGCAAGGGGGAAAAAACCCTGTTTGTACTTGGGTGGACCTTATTTTATACAAAGTGATTTCTACAGGAAGCTGCTGCGAAGCTCCAGATCCCGTTTGGCAAATGTACCCCCAAGATCAGGCTCCATTCAGAGGGATTTAGGCAGCAATGGCTTTGCTCCTTAATTGTTATTAAACTTTTTCTCGCCCTTTTTGCTGAAGAAGTTGGGATATGTGCTTTGAAAACTGGCACTATTCTGACACCTCAGCTGGTTATAGAGCTTTATTTATACTCCTGTGTTAACAGGAAGATGTCATGTACTGAACAAAATGAGCATGGTAAGCAAATTAGAAAACCTGGGCAGGTTTGGTGGCTTAAAGTAGAAAACACCATTTTCCCCGCTCTGAAGTGTGCCCTACAGTTGGTACTAATTTTCTCTAAGTCTCCATGTGTCATATCCAGAATTTTCCTCCCCCCTTGCCTCCATGGCAAACAGCACTGTTCCCCAAATCCAAGTCTGAAATCCTGACCTCAGTGGAGGTGCCAACATCAGGTCAGTGCAGAGGAATGTTGCTCTAGAACTGCCTGGTGAAACTGGATTGTCAGTGTATCCAGCCCCAAATCCAGCTTTTGGGAATACTCAGGGCCAGATTGCTCGAGGGAAAACAAAGACATTTTTTATTGCCCAAAGAGGATGTTTCTCTCCAACCTCCAGCAGCCCGTGGTTCATTTCTGTCACAAAGCATTAGGGGTTTCAGCCTTTCTGAGATATTTATCTTAATCCTGGCTGGGATGTCCTCATTATTCACATAAGCATCTAAATTAAGCTATTTTATATCATATGAAGTCCTTAGCCAGAAGGATATCTCGTGGCGATCAGTTCCATAGGTTAATTATGAACTGTGTAAAATAATATTTCCCTTATTGGTTTTTAAAGATGTTGTTTTTCAGCGTTGTTGCATTAGGAGGAGGGGAAAGGAGGAACAGGCAATTGATCTCCTCTCTAACTTTCATTAACTCTCTCAGGTCCCTTTTTTATTTGCCTTCAGTAAACGAAGCAGCCCCAATCCTCACAGTCTTTTTTAAGACTAATCATTCTTGTTGCCCCTTCCTACTTGAGCCTTATGATTTTTCTGGATGAGTTGACTGTAGCTTGATACAGCATTTTAGCTACACCATGCAGTTATTCAGTGACCTGGTGGTTTAATATTAATTCCCACCCTGTTCTTTATACAGTAAACAACACATTTACTTTTTTTTTGGCTGCTGCCTCCAATTCTTTAGCTTTATCGTTGGGTTGTCCAAAGTGGCACATGTTTTCTCCTCCCTCTCTTTTCCCCCAGTGGTAAGTTAATTTACAACCAAGCCTTGTGCATGAGTTCTGAAAATTATTCATTCAAATATGCATTACCTTGCATTTATGAACAGTGAATTTCATCTGTCTTCATGCTGCGCATCTGTCTGGTTTTTCTAATCTTTTGTAATCACGAGTAACCTAAATATTTTTGCGCCCTGTGCAAATTTTGTCACCTTCCCCTCTCTTTTCCAGAACGCTAATGAATATATTAAACATCACCAGTCCTAATACTGACTGCTGAAGCACTTCATGGTGAGCCTTTTAGCAAGCTAGCAATCAACAATTTATTTCTCCCCTTTTGTTTCCATCTCTGGCTGTCTTTGTTTAACGTACAGATTTATTTTCAAAGCGATGCTATTTCCAAGTGTTCTGCTGAGAGCCCTCCCACAGGGTGTGGGAACAAACGCGTGACTCTGACCTCGCGTGTCCAGTGACACCCAGCACTGGTGCTCTAACACAGATGTGTTGAGGCTGCAAACGTGTCAGCTCTGGTGCAGAGAGGGAGGCTTGATTAGGAAGTAGAGATGCAGGTACTGGCAGGTTTGACTCAGCCTTATTCATATCCTCCACAAGAAAAGAGAGGTTGATTTATGCAGCTCACCGAAAGAGACGTTTTTCCGTCCCCTTCCCCAGTTTAAACCAAAGCTTTCAGCACAGCACTGCTGCCCAGCCAGGGTAAGTGGATATATAGCAAGAGGCCCCTTGCAGAAAGACTGATGGTTTGCACTGAGGCTGCAGGAGCAAAAGAACAGCCAGTCCTGCTCCCAGAACTGTTATTTGAGTTTGCTTTCAGGCAGTTGGTCGCCACCTTTCCCAAGAGACAGTTGACATCCCCATGGTGCTGCCTGCAGCTAATTGCAAAGTGTTTGGTGCTGCAGTGTGCCTCACACGGGGATTATTGTTACGTTCATCATCACCTCCGGTTCATATCTGAACGTTGCTGGGACATGGAAAACAATGGTCAGGCCCTGCTTTGTTCTCCTCACACGGTGTTAATGGCCTGGGCTTGGTTTTGTCATTATGCAGCACTTATTGTAACTTTAATGGGCTGCAGTTTGTTCCAGTTATTGAAATTAATTCCCTCATGGCTCTTCGGTCACACAGAGACACGTTCAGTTTGCGGGTGGGAAGTTGAGGCACGGAGGGACTTTGCTCATGGAAAGGCTCGTGGCAGGCAGAGCAGCGGGTTGAATCCCCCTCTCCCAAGTCCTAGGGAGGACCTGCTCTTTAGTTTTGGGCTGTTTGCCCCACTCCTGGTCTGTGAATGCCATGTCAGTGTGGTTCAGCAGGAAGCACAGCAGGGCTTTGGAGATGAAGGTGCTGGGTCCGGTGTGGCGAGGCCGTGCCAGCCTCCATCGCTCCCTTGTTGGTCACAAGTCTCTGGCCATCAACCCCTCTCTGTGCTCGCTTCCCCATGTGGGCTCTGGTTCCTACCCTCACTCCTTTGTGTGCCTGAGTAGTGGTTCCTACCTTAAAGCTGTTATTTTCAAGTTTTAATAATATTTTGCAACTGATTTCCTGTTTCTTAGCTGACAGCTGTACCAAAAGTAATCTTTGGCAGGTACTAATTTGGGTGATGACCACTTGATCTGCATTTTTTTTGGGTACTTACTCAGTCAGAAGTGAGCAAATTTGATATCCCCTGACAGTCAGTAGGGCAGGCATTTTTATTACCCACTCATTAGAGATTCACTGTAGTGAAATGCCCTGAATTTTGTTAGTTCTCCCAGACACAAGAAAAATCTGTCTGTTAAGTACCAGAAGTTACTACTTATGTTTATTTTGTCAGACTTACACAGTCCAAAATACACTGGCACTTTGAACAGTGACTTTTTTTAAAGCGAGGTGCAGTGAAACTACCAGGAGATCAAAATTCCTACGGCTTCTGAGCTGGATACAGCACTGTGTCCTACGACAAATCTCTTCCACAGGCACGTTGTTGTTGTTGTGCAGTGATAAGTGAGTCTCTGCAGATTTGGAGGGCTGATCTGGGGAAGTGCTGCTAAGGTCCTGAGTTGCCCAGTCCCTGCAGACTGTGGGAGCCAGGCTCACTGGTTTGCTCTGGCAGCTTTGCCTCCTTGGTGATACAAAGCAGCTGCAAATCCGGTTGTGCCTCGTGTTGCCGGGATAGCCAGAGCACAGCGCTGAGTCCTGCCCTCCGAATTGCTTGTGTACATGGAATGGGGCTGGATACCTCCCGAGAAAAGGGGGCTATTCCGAGATTATCAGCACAGCTTGCTTCCTTGCATTACTTTGGCACCAGACTCTGCTTCCCGTAAGACCTTGTGCAAAAGCGAGCAAAGAGAAAACATAATGTGGGAAGAAATAGCCAGACTTCTTTTCAAATGTCAGAGAGATTCAGATTTATTTTGAGTTTTAGAAGAAATGTGGGAAAGGGATATTTGCCAGATTCTTGGCCTCCCCATCTGGCTTCTATGAACTACCTTTTTATTCCTTCTTTCCCCATAAGTTTCCCCAAATCACGGAGCTTGAGTCCCCACAGCAACTCCCCCAAGAACCAGCTTAAGTAGGTTGAGGATCTAAATAAAACCTGATCGTTGTTTTTGAACCAAGAAGCAGCTGGTACAGTGCCGAGTTTTTCCACTTTGCTTCCAAAATATCTAAAGATATCCGAGTTATTTTGAATGTGACAATGTACCTGAACCAATACTTCTGGAGCACTCAATAAAGCCTTCTCTGGCTCCATCACCTTATTCCTCAGTGAGCCCTCTGTGTTTGTGGATCGTTGTTCACTTTGACTTTTCCCCGACTCCTTGTTCACACTCATCTCTCCATCCATTTGGGTTGTCCTTTGGCACATGGAATCAACCTCCCCTCAGCTCTGCTTGTAGGATCATTGTTTTGATGATGGTATTGAGGATAGTTTTGGTGGTGTTCAGTATGTGGCTCTTCTTTTGAGCAATATTGATTAAATATGTTTAGTCTCTTAATATGGTTTAAATACGTGGGGTGTGTTGTGCAGTCCCTCCACAGAGAGGACAGAAAACCAGTCCCCAGGAATTCCATCAGAATTCATTAGGGTTTTGATGAATTGCAACTGCTAAGGAATTGTCTCCCAGGACTTGGAAATTAGTCAGTACTGAACAGTACAGATGTCAGATCACCTAAAGAGACTAAACCTGAGAAATACTGTCTGAGGGATTTGTCGCTTCCAGAAGTCTGGAGAAATGGTTTCAAAAGGGAAAGAGAAAGCAGAAGAAAATCCCTTCAAGAAGGGACTGGACATCCCAGAGATAAAGCTTTACTTTCTTGTTCTTCTGAAGTGCTTTCTGAGGGGGTGTGTGCATACAAAATTAGCGGGGAGAATATCGATTGCAGTCTCTGAATTTGATTTCAAGGCTTGGATTGATTCCGTCTAAATACATTGAGTTTGAAAGAGATCCAACCATTTATTTCCAATTGGCATTTAAAATAAATACTACTCTGTATTAATCTAGTGGGTAGTATTGTAAGTGCCACAGTTTATGCTTATTACACTTATTGGACAGCCTCCAATATCTCATGTAAAATAAATGGTGGAAATAGGAAAAAATTCTTTTGATTCTTCAAAACTGCATCAATCACTTCCTGCACTTCCTCATATCAATATTGCAGGAAAACCATGCACAAATCTATATCATTGGCAATGTGATTATCTTTCTAATTGTGAAAACCATGGATGTATCCTTTGTTTTCTGATGGAAACAAATGCCTAAATATCATCCTGTGTGAAGCAGGGCAGAGACATTTTTTGGAAAGCCCAATTCTAGAGATTGTTTGAGCAAGCAGTGCTTGGAGTTTAGCAGCAGTCTGGTCTATTTTATTTGTTGTTTTAGTGTGTTATTTTGAAGCTTTGAGGGTGTTTGGATGTGAGATTTTTGCTTTGATTGCCCCCCCACCAAGGAGCCGCTGCCTATTTGTTTTTGGGATTTTGTTTTTTAACCTAAAATTGGATTTTGAACCCCAAATTCAAGACGAGGTTTAAAACAGTAATGTTGCCAATCACAGAAATAGTTGCCAAGTGGAAAGCTGATCCAGAATTGATTTTGGATACTGGACATTGAAGACTTCCACAGGTTGTTATATCTGCTTCAGATCCGTCAGGAAACTGCTCTTGATGGTACAGGCTTGTTGATACTGTCTTCTGTAGGGAAAAAAAAATAGTCATGAGAAATAAAAATCTGTAAAACAAAGAACAAAGGGAAAATGAAGTGTGGAATAACAACAACCACAACATCTTTGTGGACTAGAACATTTGTTTCCCCACTGATACTTGGGATCAAGGAGTTATCCTGGATGTAGCAAAAATTGTCCATCAGGAAAAGCTCTGCTAAACATCCTTTTTGCAGTTTGAAAGTTGGTGTTTTCTCACCATGTCTTGACATGCTTCAGCACCTCCTGCTTTAGATAAGGGAGAGGACTACTGGAGTAATGTGGTATTTCTGACCCTGTCAGAATAAGAAAGTCCTGAAGAATTCACTCCTGAAACGTTATCTGGAATGAAGTAAACCTTCTTTTGAGGTTCATGCAACTTGTGTCATTTAAATCTGGTTAATGCAAATAATGGTGTGTATAAGAACCCAATCTCTTCTTGTCCTGTCTATACAATACAAAGAGAAAAGAAATCTTAAGAAGCAAGGAAATATCATGTAGAACTCCTGTGCCTTATTTGGTGTGATACTATTTCAATTTGTTTCCGAAACCAAAGAAGTGAAAATGTTTCTCAAGGAACACTTTTCTATAACCCAATCTCCTAAGTCATACTGTGAAATTTTAATTTTTTTGTATTTAGCTTCCCTACATTTATCTCTACTAGAATAACTCTAGAACACCTTCCACCATTCTACCCTAAAAACCATTAATTTCCTTAGGTTCTCTTCTTTCCGCCTTCTCTTCTTTATTCCCTTGGCCAGTTATCCAATATTCAGGGAAGCATTGAAACACACACTTGATTCCACCAAGTCAATGAGACTCAGCTATGTGCTTAAGTGCCTGCTGAATTAGGGCCCTGATTTGCATCATAAATGCCTCACCCTGCTCAGGAGCAGTCCAGGGCTCACCACTGTCGGCTCTGCTGCTGCTGTACCTCTCACAAGCTTTGTCACTGCCACCCTGTACTGCTGCTTAGGGCTGCAGGGGGACCAGGCCATGGCAGGTACCTTCTCATCCCTCCTGGACAACATCCACAGAGGTTCCTCCCTTCTGCTTGTCCACCCTCAGGGGAGGGCAGAAACCAGAAAACAGGCCCTGCTGCTGCAGCTTTTCCCACGTTTAAACAAGTTACCAGGAGATTTTTGGAAGCTCTCAGCCAGGTTATGCAACCCATAAAAGTACAAATGATTTACAAATATTTAACAAGGAAAAAACTAATTATGTTGCTCCTGTCACGATGAGGGCAGGCTTAGAAATGGTATAATCAATATGGGAATGTTAGCTCTAATGCAGTCTGTCAGCTTTTTAACCAACCAAAAAACTTCAGCAAGTCTATGAACAGAATTGACCCTCTCTCTGCTGAATCCTGCCTGTGCCAGCAATATTTTCCTCTCATTATGTTCCATATTAGCAGTTGTCCGTCATGGGGTCTTGTGAAAATTGTTAGTAAAGAAGCAACTATTCTTCAACAGAGAGGACTTGTCTCCAAGTATTGGAGCTAGAAAGGACCCAGGGAAAACAGAATTTTAGCCAGTCCCCAGAGAGTTAAATTCTGTCTTAGAGCCCGAAAGAGTCTTAGGGGGTTCATGGGAACACGTCTTGTGCTGCTGCAGCTGGTGCAATCACACACAGTTAAGGTGAAGAACATGTTTGATGCTTTGCTTGTGTTCCACCTTTGCACTATTGCTAGCTGTGATTGTTTTGGCTATATATTTATATCACTATATGTTTATATATGGTATATATGCTGTTGTGGACTAATCATCTCTAAAGGGGAGCAGATGCTCTCCAGAAGGGTCTGTCAGCAGTGGCTTGGTGGTGTTGGGTATCAGTGGCTCCTGGGTGCACAGAAGATGGAACCCGTTTTGCCCAACAGAAACTGCTGAAATCCGACTACACCACAGACTGCAGGAAATTGTTTTCTTATGAGGTGCATATGTTTTAAAAGAAGCAACATTGCCATGTATTTTACATGGGTTATTAAATAACTGTATAAATTTAATGATTCAGATGTTTTGCATTATAACCTGGCATCTCAGGAGGCATGGAAATAGCACAGTAGGAAAATGTCATTGCATACTTCATAGGCAGAGCTGTTAACAAATGGAAATCCTTTTATAACTCTAGAAGAGATCCATCTTTAGTCCCCTGCCTGTCTCAACCTTCCACTGGTCTTCTGATGTGAATAAACTGTGACTAACGTGCAATAGTAACGAGGCTGTTGGAACTGCCAGAAATCTTTACTTCGAGAAAGAAAAAAAAAAATCTCCTCTCTACTTCGCAATTATTATCAGTGCATGAAAATGGCAAGAACCCTGTTTTGGCATTCACCTCAGGGAGCAGAGGGAGCAGATCACCGTCATCTGATCTCTTGAAAAATGGATACTTTCTAACCTGGGAAGTTTAAGCACAGATCATCAATATTTCTGTACATAAAGTGCTGGGTGGGTATTGCTCCCCTTGATTTGTTGTTTTTGTTAGACTAGTTTTGGTTGGTTACAGCATTATACATTGTAGTAACTTTATTTATTGCTACTGTCACAACAAAGCAAAGCTGCTATTATGTTATAACAAACTAAAGCTACATTTCTAAAGCATCACATCTACCCAAACTACGGTGCTGTAACACCTAATTTACAGTTTATTCCAATCGCGTGGACACTGGAAACATAAAATAATAATAAAAAAAAAGAATTTCACTGGCTCATCCCAGCAGAAGTCCTTCGTGGTGTGGCTGTTCATCATGCAGGAAGGCAAGCAAAATATATTGTCCATAGTGTTTTTATATGGTAGGTGCACAAACACACAATCTGCATATTGCTGCAGTGCTGTCAAACACTCCCCGAGCCCCTGGCCAGGCTGTTTCTCACCCAGAGATCTGCTGGAGGCCCTTGTCGTGAGCCAGCACATAGATGGGGGGTACAGTGCTGCAGATGAACGTGGCTCCGTGTGCCACAAAGTGAGGGGCCGAGCTGCTGAGCACTGAGGGGGAAATAGAAGGCAGAGCTGAACCTCATCAAAGCAGCCGTGCAGGAAGTTTGTGGCCAAGTTCCCATTTTCTTACCACGAATCCCAGTGCAGCAGAGCAGAGTGTAGAGCTTGGATTCAGGCCTCTGCTTGGAAAACCAGGAAGGCTTGGAATGGCATCAGAAGGCTCATTAGTGATGACGGTGTCTAGAACCATTTTGAGTTGGAGCCTGAGAAGGCAACATCAGGAAAAGGGCCTAGGGAAGAACCTGTGGAGGGATGAAACAAATGCTGAGAGGACATCTGGGAGGTACTCTCAACTCTGGTCTTTTTTCCTAGCTATAAAGCACAGGCATTCCCAGAGGAAGCTGGTGGGAGCTGGAGGTGCTGAGTAGGTTGTTTTGCTGGGATGTTAGTGGTGAATGTTGGTCCAGGGTGCAGCTGCTGCTGGACCATTTTACCGTGGTCTTTTTTCAAGCTCCTGCAGCTCAGGTTGGTCTTGTAGCACTTGCAGTCAAAGGCATTTGAAAGGGAGCTTGTGGACAGCATGTTGGATGTTTTGTTGTGGTGAAATGTTGGTCTGTGTCTGGAAGAGTTGGCAAGAGGAGCTTGACAAATAATTTGCAGTTAATAGCTTACTTGATTCCCCCCTCTCCCCCGTTACTTTTTGGCAGATAGTTCTGCAGACTCATAAATTTGCTGTAAATAACTCCTAAGAGCAGGAAGCACTACAGCAGTTCTTGAAAAACTCAGAGTAGCAGAGGAATGTGACAAATTCAGTAGCTGAGCCATCAGGATACAGAGAGCAGGTATCAAGCTGTGCCATATGTACAGTCACGGTTGGCTTGGAAAGTCTCCTCTCATAAAACCAAATTGTTCCACTAGGAAGTAAAGCCAGGAGCCTTTTGCCTACAAAATTAAATTGTTCTTTTTTTCCAAACCAATTGCATTTTTTTTTGTTTTGTTTAATGAAACACCAGACAGAATCTCATTTTTCTCCTCCAGCTCTACCTGTCTTTTTCCTCTTATTTCACCCCTCCCCTGCCCTCCTTCCACCTCAGGGCAAATGGAAAATCTCATCTCCTTTTTAGGCTATTTATCTTCTCCTCTCCAAAACAGTCTCCTCTAACCCTTGCTGTCTTCTGCCAATATGGAGTTGGACAAGTAAAGAGAAATGGAGGGGGACCTGGAGGGAGGCTGAGGACTTGAACTGCCCCACAGTAACCAGGCTGTTCACTGACTCACACAGTTGAGTCCAGCTGAACCTCACTCTGGAAGAAATAGCTCAAACAGGCAAAAGATGAGATCCATTTCCCTGAGATTATGCATTTAGATTGATGACTAAACTAAACAGTGTCTAAGGAGATGGACCTGCTTCTTGTAAAGCAGCAGAAATTTAAGTCATCCATACATAAACCCCCCTTCCTCCTCATAAATCTGAACCTCTCGGAGCCTGAAGGTGGGTCATATTTTAGCATTTTCATCTTCAACATCGTTCTCCTGGGCTTTGGAGTCTCTAGGTTTGTGGAAGGCAGGGTTGCTAGGATTTGCTGGCTTCACTTGGTCTTTAATGCACTATTTATATCACTCAAAAATGGTGAGGATCCCATTGCCTGCTATGGTGGTACGAGAACTATTTTGCTAATGGCAAAATTCCAGAGCCAATCCTCTAAGGCTCCTGCTGTGCAGTGCCTGCCAGGTGTCCATCAGAAGGAGCTGAACAATCCTACCAGCTTCAAGGGTAACAGGACAAGGGTTTTCTATGGGTTTGTGCACAATTATGGAGTGAAGTTTGGTTGGATAGTATAGTACAGTCCCTGGCTTTGCTGTCTCATGTAATGTCATACAATGAGAATGTTTTTCCTGGCAAGCACTTTTCTTGGAAGAGTATATGTAGAGTGAATTGGGTTTAGGTGTGGTCCTTTTCTGTTGCTGCACAGCAACATGCACTTCAATTAAATTACTTCAGTCCTGGGAATTTTGACCACTGAGCATACAAGCCAGCTTTGAGAGATCTTAGTCAGAGGCAAGCTCAGAGCAGAATAAGGATCTGTAAAAAGCAACTACTGTTATTTCCTATTCCAAATACAAGGAAAAAGCAGCAATGTGCCACTTGTCCTCAACTGCTGGGACCTGAGCCCTGCAGCACACTCCCTGTACACCCGGTGTATAGCAGCTACAGGGCTTCGACCAGGCAACAAGATCCACTCTTTCTGCTGGAGATCAGAGGGAGGGAGCTTTGGTGTTTTCTTCTCTCAGGTGTCTTCAAGCCCACCATGCTGATTCTGGTGTTAGACTGGGTGCACTGGAGAACATACTCAAGGGGGCAGCCCTTCACCACACAAATATGACATTTGGGGGCGGATCTCTGACCGGCAGCAGGTCTGTGAGGGAGAGACTGGCAGAGGTCAAAGTGGAAGATTGTTTTCTCAATGGAAGTTGCTTAATGTGGAGAAAGGAGAAGAATCAGGGTCACACACACACAGTAAGAATGGTCCAGGCAAGTGAAAACCAAGATATGTAGATAGTTTGGTGGAAGTTGGGGTTGATCTGATCATGTGAGAAGCAGAATCCAGTAAGAAATGTTTTCACTTTAAGTAGCCTGCCATGAGGGAGTTCTGACATCCTGATCTGTGCAATTAACCAAATTCCCTGCCTGTGGATGCACTGTCATCCTGTAAATGAGCAGCATGTCTACACTCGGGCTTACCCTGCCCCTCACATGTGGTCAGTCAAATCAATTACCAGCAACCTCCAAACATGCAGCAGTGAGGCTTCTCTGGCTCTACATGTTATGCAGGATATTCACTGTGTCTCGTAGCAGTCTTGGAGAAAAAGTAGAAATATCCATAATTGCTAAAAAGCCATCAAGGGAAATTTGCATGTGTTGCTGGTAGACTTGAAACGTGACCTTCAATCATTTTTAACACATAAACTGATAGCCACAACCCCCCAAATTATTGTGGGGTTTGAGTGATGCAATACTTGCTTCTGTGATCCACGGGAAGCAAACAAGGCAGTGCTACAGCCTGGTCTGTGCTCTGCCCCCAGAGGACCTGGCAGGCAGGAGAGAGGAGAGCTGCTGTCCATCTTTGCAGCCTGGCAGCTCCCTTTGTTACTGCCCTGGCAGTGCTGCTCCTGGGGGAGCATTGGCTCCCTTGTGCTTCCAACACCAAACCAAAGCAAAGCCGTTCTCCTCCACCCTGCTCTGAAAACTCTGTAGCGACTTGTGTGTAATAATCAGCACAAGATAAAACATTCGAGATGCTCGTGGTGCGTCGCTGCCACTTAACAAGTGTCATGTATTTGTGAGTGTGTGTGTGTGTGTGGCAGAAAGGGAGCATATGTATTTCTTGATTCTGCCTTGGCTTTGCTGGTTCTGTGTCACCTCGTACACAAAGTAATAACGAAGTGAACACAACACACGTCGCGTTCGTCTGCGCCCCCGAACCAGCGGAGAGGAATTATTTATTTCTTTTTCTCCGTGCGCGTGGCCACAACAACATGACTTAACGGCACAGAAGGAATAGGGAACGTCTCACAAAGAGACAAAAAAGGGAGGGAAAAAAAAGCCCCAACCAAATAATTTATCTCCCAGGGGAAAAAAAAAAAAGAAAAAAGTAAAATTAGGGGGAAAAATAAAAAAGATTGTAGGCAGGAAATAGACATCAATTTCTCTGACTGCCACAATAGAAGCTAATGCCTGGGATGCTTCTTTTGTTAAGAAGCATCAAATTGTTATGTAATTTAACAGCCTGATTGGCAAGGCAAATTTGAGCTAAAGCAAGGTGTGTGTACGGTTTGTCAGATTCCAGGGATAATCATTTGAAGCTAATCCTTTTACTTTTCACACAGAAGTCTTTCCCTTCATGTTGGCATTATCTCAAATTGTTGGGTGGCTACATGTATATTTTTTTGCATGTATGTGATAAATTTAATTTATAATTAACCATCCGGATTAAGATATCTGGGCAGGCAGAGGAATCTTCAGATGTTGTTAATTGTTTTCTGTAGGATGTGCTTCTTTTAAAGTTTTAATAATCACCAATTGAAGCTGAAGAGCTTTTTTTTTTTTTTCCCTAGGATTGTTTTTTTCAAATCTACAAGTCCAAGGAGATAGTTGAGCTTTTCAGATATTTTAGTGGTGAAAAGTGCAGTCATCCCAATGTAACAGTTTTCAGGAGGCTGTGTTAGAAGATGTTTAGAATCTGTAGAGTGATGTGTATGTTTGCTCTTATTTCAAATGTATAGGACAGATTTATTAACAGAGCTCATGTGTGAGCACTGCTGAAACACTCCCACTTCTTTTAGGTGCTGAGGTAGGAGTTGAGCTCTTTTTAAACTCTAGAGAATACTGGGCACCTGAAAATATGTCTGTGAGCTCATTTGAAAGTTTGATCCATGCAACGCAAGTAGCAATAATGTGGCACTTAATTAAAAACCTTTGGAGTATAAAGTGTGATGAATTTTGATCCTTATGAAGTTCTAGAAAATGTGCTTTTTATTCTGGGACAGCATGGGACATCCACACATCAGCAGACCTCTTGGAAAAAATGTGGCTACTTCCACAGTAAATCACTGCTCAGCATAAGTAAAATCAGTACCAGCCATCCCAGCAATACTACACCACAGTATTTAATATTGTTTCATTTGAAAATGCAAAGCAGTTGCCTCAGCATGGAATTTCTGTTCCCAAGGATCCAATGAATGCTTTGGGGTTATTTTTTAACTCCTTAGATTAGAGGATCTGCTGTCCACCAGACTCTTCTTTCAAGAAGAGCTCTTGCATATCTTACTGGGCTGAAGTGTTGAAGACTGAGAACACGGGGGTTTGTCAGATGTGATGTTTTCCATTGATGACAGAACACTTGCAACTTCCTTGAAAAAAATGGTGGGGGTTTTCATGCATTTTTTTGCTGTGAAACTGCTCCAGTTGTTCAAATGTTTTGCGCGGGGAAGTAAAAAACAATTTAATTCTTCATTAGCAGCAGTGTCCGTGCTTTGTGTTTGAGACACAACAGCTGGGTATTCAGTGCTGTGGGACTCGTCCAGTTGACTCTTTCCTGGGAGAACTCCCTGCTCCCTGTGCTTAGGGAGCTGTCTGCATTGCAAGTGAAATCCATATCAGTATTTCTGTGTGCTTTTTGCTCTGCAGTGAGTCTTTGAAGGGAAAACACATGTTATTAAGTAATATCAAGATTATTAATATTGTCTGTTTGAACCACATTAGCGTCTGCTCACTGATCTCTAAATGCTGTTGCTTTTCAACAGTGTGCTGTAACAAATTAAAGTGAAACTTAACTTTATACTTCATAGGATCCCAATTCAGGAGGGGATTTCAGTCCTATTTCCATCATACCCCAGTGTATACCTTGCTGAAATGTGTTATCATCCCCATTAGACAAATGCAGTTGGAATTGTTGCAGTTTTATGCTACACGTCAACACCTGCTTGTTTCCTTTCTTATTAAAAATGGGATATGCACTGAAACCTCATTGCATCTGAAAGGGTGAAAATAGGTATGAGAGACAAATCACAGATTTTGTAGCAGAGCAGTGGAACACGCCTTCCAAAGCGTCCCTTCATCCAGCAGCTCTATAGGAGCCAGACCCTGGCATGTGTTTTCAGCTGAAGACTCTTAGCATGTTGAGGCTGCTTTCTGTGACCTAATGGTGATTTTAAATGGATAGATTTAACTAGAGAGGTTTTCTTGCACATGACCTTTAAAAGGGAAAAAAGAACAATGTTAGCATTCTACCCAAACCCTGTAGTCTGTCACTTTGTGTACCATATCATTACTGGCAAAATTTAAAGGAAAACTGCACCCATTTCACTCAGCCCAGCAATAGGAGAGTTCACAGGCTAAGAAGCACTTGTCACCATTTTTTAAATTACAATTGGCATTCCTGAGGAAGCGGCCATTTTACTGAAATATGATCCATCTATTCTATCTATCCATCTATTGTATCTGTCTATCTGGCTGGCCAGCTGGTGTGCTTGAGAATGTTTGACACCCCAGTGGGGAAGTGCTACCTGAATTATAAACCCATGTAATTGTCCAAAGATCATGTCCTCACTCCGCGGAGCACCGGACGTGCATGAAAGCACAGGCTTCCTCCCAGAAGGAACTGAGCTGGTACAGGGTGGATTTGGGCTGTCTCATGAGCAGTTTAGTGTGTGGGGGCACTTCTCATACGCCCCTTGGTTTCACTCCAGCCATTCCCCAGCCTGTGTGGTTAAGAAAGCAGGTTTAATTGGAAAGAAATGGTAAACCAACACAATATTTGTGTGAGTGTGAATGTGGCCTGAAACAGTGACTTGTGAGCAGTCAGGTGCCCCACTTCATCTTGATGCCCAGCTAACTTGGAGCCAGAAAGCTTTAAAGACAAACTTTTTGCTTCTCATCTCCTGATTTTAAACTTGTGTTGTAGTTTCAGTTGGGTTGGAAGGGACCTTAAAGCTCGTCTCATTCAGTGGTCGGTGTCCACAGTTGTGTGTTGGCTCAAACTACTGTAAGGGCTCCTGGGATTTCCACTGTTGGGAATTGGCTGAATCATAGAAGTGAAGTGGTGTATTATCAAGCTGGTACTGAGGCCCTTGGTTGCTGGATTTGGCATCATTTGTGACACTGGCATTGAGGAAGCTTAACCTGGAACGTGGGTTATAGGAGTTCATCACTTGTTCAATTTGTATTAAAGATCTCTACAGATTATGTGTAATTATCCAGGACTTCATCTGTGCTGATCTGCACTGACTCTGTTAAAGGCAATGAGTGTTGGCTGATTCCTGTTGCTGAGGTTCTTGTCCTGATGTGTTTCCTCCCATGGGCTGCACCTTCCCAAAGCTCAGTGGGCACCAGGTTGTGTCTTTGATCTAATTTTCAAAAGATGTGCAGTGCTGTCACTGGACCTAAGAGATCTTGATTATAATTAGAAACAGTGAAAAGTACATTGAACTGAGATTTTTAGGCAGCTCTACATAAAAACTTTTATATTGTTGAGGTGAGAAAAACTGGTCTCATTTTTCTTTAAAGGAAATATTTTGCTCCTGAAAACATGAATTCTTTGGAATAATAGGTAAACTGTCCTTGTTGTTCATAAACATCTTATTTATGCATCTTCGCTGTTGTGATAAATTAACTGGGTTTGTTTTATATTTCCCTACAGTTTACTTTAAATAATCCTTCACAGTCTTTCACCACAAGACCACATAAGCTTCCTTTTTTAATACCCAGAATGCTGAAATAGCATTTTGAGCACAGACTGTAATGCATAACAAGTGTATAATTTCTTATTGGGAATGCTGTGCAAAAACTTGTTTTCCTATCAGCCAGTCCAAATTTTTTGCTTAATTCACTAGAACCCCAGTGTGTCTACAGGGGTAATTTATAATTAGAGCTGCAGCAAGCAGGATGCTGGAGAGGCACACGTTTATGGACAAGCCTGTTAGGCTGCGCTCCAGATCTGAGCCCCTACACGCCTCCATTTGGCCAACAGCCTTCAAGCTGGGCTTACAGTTTAAAGAGGAACTTTTGTGGAGTAATTTGCAAAAAAAAAAAGGAACAAGCTCCCAAAGCTCTGGAGCCCTTTGCAGATGAGCCAGGAGAGGGGTGGGGATGCCTCTGTGTGTGTGTTTGAAATTATCCATCTGCATTAGCCAGGGCTCGTTGCAGTTTGGTGTGGGAGGGGTGTCTTTTATTCTGCTAAGCATCATGCACATTTATGGCACTATATAAATAATAGTAATACAGCAATAATCTAAGTCATTCCATCAAGGTCTCACACTCCAAAGATTACCCCTGCGATTCTGATTTTTAAGAGCGTCACATTCAAGAGGAGAGGAGGGAAAGGAGGCAATAAGAAGTCAGATCCTACATTTGTGGCTGATTCAGCAGTTGAGGGTGTGCTTGCCACCAAAACTTCTGCAGGCTCCCCCAAGTGTCTCCTGATGTTGCTTATTATTTTCTTGTATGTGTGTCTGCCGCAAAACCACAGAAAAGGAAGAGTGATGGGGAGGAGAGAGAGAAATTAAAGCAGTGAGGCACGTGAATTGTGTCGCTTTGTCACTGCTGAACAAATGAGGGATTTTTATGTTTACGTTCCAAGTACCACAGTCTGCTGAAACTGGGAGAAGCCTTTCAGGGATTTTGGATCAGGCCAATGTCACCAGGCAATGCCACTGCCACAGTGCTCCCCACTGGTCCCTTCCAAGGCAGAAGTTGCCACTGCTGTTGCTGTTTGTTTAAAGTTAAGGCCCATCCTAAGGATACTTCCAATCATCCTTTTTTTGCCTTCCATGTCATGTGTCTGCTTCCCCCTCCCCAAGTCTCCAGCCTACAAACGAGTGCACAAGATTTCTACATTAACATCCATTCAACTTTGGCTCATTAGCTTTACAGGCTTTCACAAGCAGAGGAAGATCTTTGCTGTTGGAATAGCTGTTTCCCTAACTCATCTTCTCTTCCCTGCGTCCTTAATTTATCCAGGAGTTTCAAATACCCTGTATGTCTTTTCCCAATAGGTATTGAATTGTCTCTGTTCTGTATAGCATTTGTGTCCTTCTTCAAAACACTGAATTATTGGCAGGCTAATCTAAGAACTAAATATGATTATGTAAGTGAATTGCAGCATTTTGAGTATAGGAATTGTTGTCTTCAATGTGTAGTTTATGTTGGACTCATACATAGATTAAAAGACTGTGCATCTGCTGAAGAGGAAAGTCTCTGAGCTTTCAGGATTCTTAATATGGTCCAATTTTGATTCAGGAGACTCAAACTGTATCCCCTCAGTGCTCTTTATTCACCATCAAAAGTAATTCTTCGATTTGCAAGTGGCAACAAGGGAAAAAAAAGTTAGATTCAAAATAATTGGGTGAGGTGCTTTTCAGGAGAATTAATGTAACAAGAGCTGCTAAACTTATTGCACTTAAAAACACAAATAAGAGCGTTGGACAGAAGTTGTCAGTAGGTGGTCTCTTAATATCTCACCAGTTTTGAAGTTATGAAAAGGAGCAAGACTTTTTGAAATCTAGAAAAGAAAGAAAGAAAAGCTAGAAACCAAGTGAAAGAGCAGAGTCGCAGCACCGGTGACCCGAGAAACCTCATTGCTCCACTTATACTGGCACAATGTCATGTTCTCAGCCACTCCATCACCAGCAAGGGGAAAAAAAAAGCTTTTCCTTTCCTTTTAGTCAAAGGCAGTGGGTAAGCAGAGCACGCGGTTCAGAGGGTCATTAAAAAGCATCAAAGGAGGCAGCCTCATGATGGTAATAAGACGGCTGCAAGGAAATAAAGTGGGCATTGATCTGCACTATCGAGTGTGACATTTTAACCGAAGCTAAAAGCCAAGAGCAGATCTAGCCCTCTTATTCATCTGCCTGCCTGTTTTAGTAAATTGTCTTTTTTTTCCTCCAACCAGTGGCCTCAGAGGTCACTTCATATTAGCTGGCTTGTTAATACCGAGGCAATCAATACTTAATCAACAAGTAATGGGATTTTGCAGTCATCCTGTATGATCTTTCAATAAAGCCCCGAATCTATCTCAGCCCATTCAGAGCCTGACTAAAGGTGCACGATTGCTGCAGAGCAGGGATTTGATGGTCTGATGCTCTTAGGCTGATCTGCATCTGATTAAGACACCATGCAGCCACTGTCCTTCACCCTTTTGTTCCTTTATCCCCATATAATGTAGCATGGCACAGAAATTCGTCATCTTAGCTTTTAGATGCAACAGCAAAGGAATTAATATTTCCTCAGTGCGTGATGATCCAACCTCTTGGTCATGATATGCAACCAAAAAAAACCCCAAAACAAAACAGCAGAGGGGGAGGGAAATTACAGGAGAGACAGTGACAGGTTTCATGTGTTGCCTTAGAAAACACAGTTACAGCGACTGGGTCCAAAACTGCCTTTTTATCTCTGCCCTCTGTATCCTCCTCACCAAGGAAGATGTGCTAATGTAACACAGCCACTGGACGTGGCTGTGTGAGAACAGGTATTACAGATAATTCACTGGGGCAGGGGGAAGGAACAAAAGCCAAAATGACAGGCTTCTGGAAACATCCCTCTCTTCTCAGACCTTCAGTCCAGTGTTGAAAAGGCTTGAGGGTCACCCTGTTTTAGGCTAATTGTTTTACCCACCTTCTTCTGCCATTGTTCCCAGAAACTGTTTGTTGCAAATACTGTCTAACAAGGAATCCTAAACAGAATCAGCCAAAGAAACCAGCCCACAATTTCTTCTCTCCAAAGCTAACAACAAATGCTGGGAGAAAGAACAACAGTGCACATAAATGTTAGGGACCTGTGGCAAACTTCGGCGGCTGCTTCCTGCTTCCTTGGATTTAGAAGAAACATCCATTAAGGAAGGATTTGTCTTCAGAAAGCTGCTGTAAAGGCCATGTGAGGCAGTGCTTGCCATGATTATCGTGGAAAATGGAACATTTTTATTTTACAGTCCCCTCTGTGTGGCCCATGCACAGGTGTACGTGCCTGGAGCATCTCTGGGCTTAGAGATCTGTGCCACAGTGAGTGATTTTTATACATAACAAGAAGTATCAGTGGGTCTGTACAAAGAAAGGCTTTGGTGTTCTCAACTGACTTCTGGGTCTGTAGAAAGAGGGAGATGTAGCACCCCTTTAAAATCTAGCTGCTGAGTAAGACAATGCTTGGCCATATCATTTACTTGGAGGGCGTGAAGAGTCAGTAGGAAAAAAAAAGAAAAGCAAAATACAATTATGTGAACAAAAACGAGAGAACAAGTGAATAAAATACAGTATGGAAATATGAAATGAGGATGATTGCTGACATAAAACATAGAGATCAAACTAATGCAGCTTCAAAGAGGCCTCTGCCACCTGCTTCAGTGGCTGGAGTGACACGTGGCTGCTGATGGCCAGGGCTGTTCTGGGGAGGGTTGCACAATTCCACATCGTGTATGGAATATGGACGTGGTGTTTGTGCCTTTTTGTTCGCTCCCATTATTGGCAGCAGGGTAGTGCACAGTGTGCATGTGTATGAAAACACACTCCTCTGAGTCACTTTGTGTTGTATTTTTGTGGATGTGAATTTCTGGAAACCAAGCCTGTGCTTCCCATTTTCCGCTCTCCTCGGGGGCTGGGGATTTCACACAGCTTCAAGCAGTGGCCTTTCTGTCAGTTCTGAGTTGCCATTTTCTCCCATGCTCTTGAATTTGTTTCACCTACACTACCTGCCCACACAGTGTGTCGGGCAGTGCGGGACAGGGGTGGGGATGTGTCCTGCTGGTCCCATTGAACAAGGCACAGGAGGGAGCTGCCTCAGATGGGAGATATCCCAGGCATCCTCATGGCAGGCTGCAAATGCCACCCCTGGAGCTTAGGAGGTCCATGCTGGCTTGCATCCCAGGTGGCCATTGCAGAGGGGAGGGGAGCCTGCTCCTGTTGCACACGCTGAGAAGGTATTTTTATAAATTACCTCTGGAGTATTTTGGTTGGCACTGCTGGTGAAAGTAGCTCCCAGGCTCCCATCCTTTCTTCTAGGAGGGATGGCAGAGGAGGACTCTCTTATTTTGGCGTGGAGGCACACAGGATATGGCTGACAGCTTGGTTTCCAGTGAGTTCCCCTTGGGTGCTGGGAGTGCTGGGGCCTGTGTGGAGGCAGGAAGGGTGGAAAGAGCCTGTCATTCCAGCAGGTTCATCTCCAGGGATGGCTGGGACGGGGAGTGGCTGTGCTACCCATGCAGAAAGTGTGGGGAGCACCTCACACAAAGGGTTTGTTTCCCCCAGACACCAAGTGTGTTTGCTGTGGCCACAGTCCCCGCTGGACCGAGCATTTTTGCTGGGGATCCGTGCCAGAAACGCTGTGGCCATGGCTGGTGGCTGAGTGCTGCGGGGGTCCCCATTTCAGTCAGCGCTGAAAACAGGAGGAGACTGTTTTTATGGCTGCACAAAAGCCGGGATCAGCTTGGGCCAGTGAGTGAACAGTGACTGAGTGGTGTTGGGCAAAAATCAGGGTTGGCTCACACATCAGTCCAATCCTCTAATCAGAATGAATTGAACTCTAATCTACTTCTTGGCAGTGAACAAATAGGCAGCCTTGGATATGGGTGAGGTTCTGTTTTCATGGGTATGTTTGTGCAGGGGATGGGGTGCAGGTTAAAATTAGAGCTGTGTGAGCTCTGTAGGGTTCCATTCACCAGCAGGTTTGCAAACTAATCTGTGTTGCTTGATTTGCAGGGCTTGGAAACAAACCAAACCTCGTAGATTTGTTTGAAGGGTTTGTGTGATGTGAGGATAGGAGCTCCATCTGTACTTGCTCCCTGGCATTTTCCCCTGAGCTCACCTTCCCGAGATAAGGCAGGAAGATCTTGTGTTTTTGTGGTGAATAGGTGCATTGAAAGGAGTCTTCTGGATTCACTGGTTTTCCTAAAAACCCCCGAGTTTTTATATCTCCTTTTAAAGAAGATGGCCTTCCATCTCCTTCTTGTTCTTCTCCTGCACTAGCGCTGCTTGTCTTCCACAGCTGTTTCCTGGGTGGATCTTAGGTCACATATTCATTTTCACCTCCTTAAAACATCACTAGAGAGCCCCCAAGAAACTGCTGAATCTCCTACTCTCTGATCCCTGTGGAAGAACTGTGGAGACAACTGGTGTATTGCTTCTCTTGAAGCTTCTGTTTCATGGAATTTATGTTAATTGGAGCTAATTGTCACTTTGAAAGGGACACTGGGACCTGTCTCACCTTCTGATGACAGAACAGGGAACTATGTAATGGCTTATGCAGCAGTGGAAGAGATAGTCAAGGAAGGAACTGAATGATCACATATAACAAACATCAGCTACCAGCAATGCATAATGGCTTGTAACATACACTGAGAACTGTGAAAATGCTGGCTGTGACATGTGTTTTGGCCTGCTTTACATACAGCTCCTGAAATCACTCTTTACCTTGCATGGGAAGATAAACCTGGTAATTAAATGGTTGTGATGAAGACAAGAATGTCTTTATTTGGCTAAACTTCAGACCTTCCAATCCCATGGCCTTGTGGTCAGTAATTACTGGGGGGCAGGTTTTCAGAGAGAGGCAGGCACACTTCTCTGAAAACTGGAGACTTTTTCTCTTTTGTAGAGCATCTGCTCAGGGTTTGAAGCAGTAGCTGAGCAGTCTGGAGTGCAGTGTCTGCATTGTCTCCCTCTCCAGAAGGTGGCAATCAGGTGACCCTTGCACACCTCTCTCCTGAGCTGTAGCTCTGCTGCCAGAATCAATAGCAGCTGTAATGACCAAGCTCGTGGATGACACCTGACAGTGAGCCCACCATGTCAGTGAGCTGGGGAAGCTGGCAAGTTACAGCTCAGGCCTGAGGAAAGATATAAATGAAACACAGGAAGAGGACAATTGGATTGCCCTGCCTCAGCAGATGCCTGCTGAGGACAGATCTGCTTCAAGTTCCATATTGCCATGGCCAAAGCATCGCTGTCCTGCTGCAACCCTGATTTTGCCCCCACAGCCTTCTTGCCAAGTGTTTAACCCCTGTTGTGGCTTGGGAGGAAGATGAAAATATTGCCAATATTGTGCAGTGGTGAGGACTTACAGCAAAAAGAGGAGTAAAGTTGCTGTTTGTTAGAGTTGTCCTGGCTCGCCAGTTCTGCGTGATGGGTGAGTTTTGGGCTGGATCTCTCCTTCCTGTTGGGCAGGCAGCTTAATTGGCCAGAGTGGAGTGTTGCAGGTTTAACTAGGAGGATTAGCAATTGCTCTGGACAGTGTTGCTGTTAGCAGGGGGGTTTGAACTCTGAGTGGGAAAGATCAACAAAGTGTCTCGTGTGCATTTTGTAAGCGATGACAGACCACAGCGAGGTACCAGGGGCTATATTAGGTAGAAATGTTACGTGGAGCTTGGAATGGGATAAGGGGAAAAGAGGAGATAGCGAAGAATATGTGCCTATTTTTGTCCATCAGCCAGATACCTATTGGTCAGTTTGTTACAGGGGTTGCCTGGGAAGGTCAGCAGCTCAGAGAGATCTGTGCTGCAAAACATGCCTGGGCTGAACCCCTGGGCTGAAACACTCCTTCCTGCATAATCCAGGCAATCTCACAACTGTCAGCTGTGAGCTGCAGCGTGGGCAAGGACTGTCCTATTCCTGTGTTGTGGACATGTTGGTACTAGTCAGTTATGGCACCTTTTATCAGTTCCAGAAAATGTCTTTGTTTTCTGCAGAGTCTCATTCCTTTTTGGCAGGGCTTGGAAGGGAGTGCTTTGGTTTGAGCTGTGCCTTGCACAGAAAGCCAGCTCCTGGAGTCTGCTGGCAGGCTGACCCCTCTGCACCAGCACAGGACAATGGCAGTGTGACCTGCATTACTCAAATTCCAGCCTTCACAGAGCTGTCATCAGCATGCCTGGAAAATTAATGTCATTACGCTGTCGCTGGAGGCTTGGCATGGCTGCTCCCCCCTGCCTGGGAGAGGAAGCCACGGTGGGAAGTGAATATCATGCCTTGCTGCTGCACGGGAGGGACAGGCACTGCCCAGAGCTGGGGGGGTGGGGGTGTTTGTCTTCAGGAATTTTGCAATGGAAGTCCTCCCTCTCTGTTTAGCGCTCTGAGCTTTTGTGTGTTTGCAGCTCTGTCTTTCAGTGGTTCCTGGGCTCTGTGCTAACCAGGGATTCATTTGGGCGCTGTGGTGCTGTGACACTTCCCAGTTGCCACTGGGCAGTATCTTGAACAAGAAGGGTGAGAGTGCAACAGGGTTTCTCCCCTCTTGATTTAAATGCATTTCCTCCACTGTCCTCCCTTACAAGCTTTTGGTTTTAGGGCTTCTTGACATGAAACAAACTCATCCTGCTAAAGCTAGTGAATGGAGTCAGGAATGTATTTCTTGTCCTTGACAGCAGTGGCACTCAGCAAAGTGAATAGCAATTTAACTATGCAAGGGGACTGAGTGTCTTCACATCAGCCTTTTGAGTAACTTTGGGAGAATGGTTTTACCTGCAGGGAGGTGGAAAAGCTTCCAAGCTTTTCTTCCAAAGTACTGAGAGAACAGTGTGTGGCTTTCACAGCAAACCTCATCCTACAAATCAACAAGGAACAGAAATCTTGCCTGACACAGGGAGCTTTCAGGGCAAGGACATGCACCCAGTAATGAACAAACTTCAAAATGGCAAAATCTCCCACCCAGGCACCTACTGCGTGAAGCAGCAGCTCAGAGCTCTGTACGAAATCTGTCAGACATTGATTAGTATCACCACACAATAACTGTGTACATGGCATTAACCAACAAACATCCTCTCTGTGTGTTATTTGTTCATTTGCATTATGAATATCCAGATCAATAACAGCAGATTCCTAACTCTTCATCTTCCTTTTAAGTATCAATAGATAAAGTCCTCTTCCTAAAGAAATAACATGAACTAAATAAAGAGAAGGGACTGAGATGCACTGAAAAACACAGGAGAATGAAGCTACAGCCCTGGTACCTTTGGCACATACACACAGACCTGCGCTCCAAATGCTCCTTGCCCAGCAAGTTGTTCCTCTGAACACAGAGGACACTGGGCACTGACCTCTGTTAAACAGCTGTTTGTCTGACTGTTTCTGCCACAATTACAAACAGCTCCCCCCTTTTTTTATATATAGTTTATTTATTTATATTTAATTGTGAGCTATCCAGGACTCACTGAGGGCAGAACTAAATCACTTTCAGAATAAACAGCAGAAGGGACCAGTGTTAGCAGGGAAGGCTGTGCAGGGGGAGTGGATGGGGTGCTGTTTGGAGCAAATCAGGTGTGTTCTCTGCAGGACCCAGGGAGCTCCCAGCAGAATCGGAAAAGACAGCATTCCCGTGCCAGGAGCGGAGCTGGCCTGGAAGCACTGCAGAGCTGTCCAGCTCTGGAAGCTCAGGTGTCTCCAGGCATGCACATGGCAGCTCTTGTTATCTCACAACAGTGGCATCCTGTGCCTTTCACACTTCACTTTTGCTCTCAGACAAAACCCCCACTGCAACATTCAGGGTAAAACTGTGCTCATTTGTAAGTGGGTCTGTGAAAAAATAATACTTTGTGTGCTGCTTTGTCTCATTGCTTTGATGAGGAAATAGTGTAAGATCTTTGATATCTGTAAGTCCTTTCTTAGGAGCCCGTTTTATTTTAGATAAATTCTGCTTGGGCATCTCTTTGTTGTAATGTCTGTAGAAACACGTAATGTTTGCACTGGAAGTTCTTTACTCAAAGGGAATTTTTGATCGATGGCAAATCAGGAGCTACTGTTCATGGCCTGGGATAGCTGAGAAATGTGGAAGGGGCTGGACGGAGTGTCTGTGTTTATGTTCCAGGGAAGAGGCCCATCTGGACTTGCTCTTGAGAGGTCCCTTTGCAAAACCATGACTTTCTTTCCCAATGACAATTACTTGTGCCCCACTCAGCCATGCTTGGCAGGGGCTGCCTGATTGCCAATATTTACCTTGCTTTATTACATTACTGTAAACTTTGGTTGGCTATCAGAGCCAGTTGATGACTCTGACAATTTGGAATCTGAAGGGCTCTTATGAAATTAAACACCGCCTTTGCGTGCCATCCCAGCCTCTGGATGGGCAAGTGAAAATAAATGTTCCAAAGGTTGTACTTTATATAGCCACAGACTTGACCTCTAAGTGCCTTAAAAGGGCTCACATACTTAAAGGTGCATTACCAGGCCTTACACTAATTCACTGTGATAGCTAAAGTGCTCTGTGTATACCACAGGAGACCAGAAGCCCTTGAGGATCCTTTAGAGCAGAGCATGTGGGCAGTTAACATTATTCAGCTTGAATTTTGTATTTGCAGCCAGTCATGAGTGAAAGTAGGGGTGGACTATTTGCATATTGTTTCAGTATAAAGCTGGAAAAATGCTTCCATATGTGTAAGTCATGTAACTTCATCCTGTGTGTTTCTCAGATGCCTGGAAAACCCTAAATAAGATGAGGCCCCTTTTTTATTTTCCTTGTTTTTTCTTTTCTTTTCTCCACTGAGAATTTCTTGGGAGCATTCATCCCTCCCTCTCTTTAAGTTTGCTGGTCTAAGCAGGAATACTTGAGACTGATTTTAATTCTTAACTAGATGGACATGATTTATTAATTCACATTTGAAATAACAATTGCAGTCAGAAGGAATCAGCTGAAAGCCTTAATTACATTGGAAAATATGCTTCAGTGTAGCATGGCCCCATCCAGCTTTCAGAATGCATAATTATAATCATTTTTTAATTTTTATATTTGAAAAATTGTGATGGAGACCAGACTCTGCTGGCTACTCACACTGCTTCAAAGCAATGTCTAAATCAGAAGTGAGTCTTTAAATAGATCATTTTCTTACTTGCTTGTTAGTGCCCAACCACATATGTAGACTTATTGTGCAGGGTTTGGCCTCGGTGTTTTGAGTATTATTTTTACATCTGAGCCAACTAGCAGTTTCTGTGCCCAATTCCAAGGAAAAAAAGATGTTAAACTGTGAATGTGCACTGGCATATGAGCTGAGATTAGGTAATTTGGGAGCACTCCATAGAAATCACATATGGGCTTTGGAGACTGGGAATTCATTCCTGTTCAAACAGTGACCAAATGGGGAATGGGGAAAGCAAGATCAAGGTAATTAAAAAAAAAAAAAACAACCAACAATAAATAAACCACTGAACCTCCTGAATAGAAAAAAGGCACCACAGAACAAGAAAGAAAAAACAAAGCCTTCCTTGCCTTAATCTTCAAAAAATACGACAGCTGAGGGAGGAATTGGCTCACTTGACCCAAGTGAGGTAACACAGGAGCACTTCTAGCTTTGATTGCGGTTCCTGTCACCATTCTGGCTCTTGAGATTCTGAGTATCTCCCTTCGTTCTCTGTCTGTCTTCACTCCGTATTTGTTGTTTTCTGACCATCTTTTGTCTTCCCCATGACCCTCTGCCCCCATTCTGTTATCTGGGTTAGCTGTTCATTAAGTTCCCAATAAACCTGGTACTAGTTAAGGGAAACTGCTGTCAAGTCAGCCCGTGTGAGACAATGGCTTTGTTATGCCCTGATACCCTGGAGGAGAACATTCCCTGAGGGCTACAGAGCTAGAGTGGACTACAGAGTCTTATCCAACCTGGAAAACGTGTGGATTGGCTTATGGAAGAACAGCATGACTGGCAACATGAAAGCCCAGTCCCTGCCCTCTGGAAAAGAGATGGTGGAGCTGCAGAATGAGGAGCTGTGGGATTCTTTGTTGGCTTTGCCCGACCATCTGTGAGTGGCAGGAGCCTTTCCCCTTTGGAAGTTCCCCAGTCTCAGCCACTTGGACACGGCAGAGAGTGAAGCAAAATGTAATAAATGGTCGTATGGGATGATGGAGAAGGTGGATGGAGAGGGCTGAAGTGGAAGAGAAGCAGCTGAAGGAGCTCATAGTTCAGCTTGAGTAGGAGAGAAAAACCTAATCCAAAACCATATCTTAATTAGACTGGAGAAGGGAAGAGGAGGGTTGTGACACTCATCTGTTCAAGGCCAGAGCAGCAGCTGGAGACTGGTGTGTGCTGGCCACCGTAAAAGCCACAGGGTTACTTACTCTAAACACAGGATAAAGCAGCGCTCTCAGGTGCTGGAAAATGCTAAAACTTCTCCCTGACAAGATGATACTGGATGAGGTGTCCTAAAGAAAGCAAAACCTCCTGAAGACAGGTCTGCCCATCCCAGAGGCAGAGGGGCACCACTGACCACACAGGCTCTGATTGTCAGTGTGGGAGCAAAAGTAACTTTTTTTTGCACCTTTATCTACCAGGCACCAAGTAAGGAGCACGGTTTGCTTTCCAAGCTATTACAAATAGATTCACAAATGCTGAAAATACATATTTCTTCCTCAGCAAAGGGCTCTTCCCAGGATTTTCCTGGAACAGAGTGTTCTGAAATCATACACAGGAGTGAAGGAGTAATTGGTTAAAACAGGGGGAAGGAAATATGACTTTAACCACTCTGTGTTCTTGACTAATGTTAAAAGCTTTTACCTTTTTTTCTCCAAACTTGATGAAACTTCTTACACCTGCACGTGTGCAGAAATGTACTTCTGAAGTAAAACATGGTAAGTGCTCTTCAGAAGTCATTGTTAAAATACAGAGGAGGATCCTTCTTTTATTCTGAGTCCTTCCCTCAGATGTGCACAAGTCTTCAAATATTTTTACAGGGAATCAGTATGGTGGAAAGCTCTTTGTGGTTATGACTTACATGATGAAATAATTCCACTTATCCTTGTGCCTAAAAGGTGGAAATGACACAGTTTGTCCATGCTCTTCCTTAGCAGCTTTTGCCCAGTGTAGCATTGACAGTATTGAACCCCAAACCTGCATGACCCACCTGTGGGTGTCTCATTACCTCTTCAGATCTTCACAAAACTTGTCCCCTTTGCTCTCCTCCCTGGGCCCATGGAGGGCCACCACCCACTGCCTGAACTTCCCCAGTGGGCTCCTGACCTCCCTGGGCCTGGGAAATGGCCCCTTTATAGAAGAGGTTTGTGGATGTTTATAGGAAAGACAAGGAGAGAACTAACAGGGAGGCTGTATCTGGTACCTTCACCTCATGTGTCCCTTCGCCTGACTAGCGATAAATAAGGCGAATGCAAGACTGTACTTGGAAATATGGGAGAAAAGGACAATCTTTCCTGCTCTTGGCTTGGCTTCCGACAGTGTTTGCTGCCTGCCAGCGTCAGGTGAGTTACAGACACCGGGTCATCCCTACCCACCTGGAGCCAGTGGGGGCAGGAGTAACCCCAGAAACACTCCATTTTTCTGTCACTGACGAGTGGTGTTCGCTACCCCTCTGATACACCCCCCTACCTGGCACTTAAAAGGGACTGAAGTTACGTCCAGCTGTTTGTGCCTCCTTTCCCAACAATAACGCTGCCTAAACATCTCTGTGTGTTTTGTAGACATGCAGATACACAAATATACATGTGCAGATGCACAGACATGAGTGTAATGCTCCTGTACGTGCCCAGCTCATCAGCTGTCTGCCTGAGAAAAGCAGGACTAAGCTCTGGGCAAACTGAAGGTGAAGGAGGGGAATCAAGACTGATCTCTGGAAGGGGCAGACAGTTCCAGTGAGCAATGCAGCTCAGCAGCTTTGGAAAAGGAGGATTTCCGAGAGCAGAGAACGTTGTTGCTTTAGGATCTGATTTTCTTCTGAATGTTTGAGTACTTAATGAAGGGTAACAGCACAACAGGAGCACAGTAAGACTTGTTGGTGCAAAAATCATCTCCTTATCTGACCCCCAGAACTAAGATTTCTGAGCATTAAGTACCTCTGCGGTTATCCTCCTTGGCCATGAAAGAAGTTTATTTTTATTCCCATTTTAATGTTAGGAAACTGAGAATCAGGGAGACAATAATTCGGCCTTCCAAAGGCCTGTTTAAATAAGTAGGTATAGAAAGAGGGCAGCATGCCAGGAAAAGAAGGTCTTCTGAAAACATTTCTGCAAACATCAAGAGGGAGCCAAATGCTTTCTGCTACGCTGGCCCTCCTGGGAAGGACATTTTCTGCAAACCTGGCCTTAATTGGTGCTGAGCACTGGAAAATTCTGGTCCTCTACCCAGCATTTATGGCATTATGGGTCAGCTTGGTGTATCTGTAGCATTAGACAGTCCAACCTCTGATTCAATCTTTGCCCTGGCTGTACTTGCCCAATTTATTTTGTTTTATTTGTGAAGAGGAAATTCAGGAAAAAAAAGAATACACTTTTTTTTGTTTTGTCCTTCTCATCTTTCAGCCTGGGATTTACAGTAGCGTGGCCCATCCTACCCCCTTCCAAAATGTGCTGGAAAGGAGCCATCTGTGGGTTCCCTCTGTTGCTACGTTTCCAAAAGACCTTGCAAAGTGACATGAATTGTTGTGACAGTGCGCACCTCTCCGTTCTTACACACCGCTGCCACCTCTCCTGCCTTTTTGCTTTTGCCTTTCCTCATCTAATGATCTCGCACTGCACTCAAATATTTGTGTACTGTCAGCTCAGAGGGAGTCAGGGCCCTCTAAGCAGAGATGTCCCAAAGTCATCTCAGTGTGGGGAGCACATCTCACACTTATCAGGCCACTGCTTGTGTACAGATGGGACCCACCCGTTCCACCTTATCGGAATCAGCTCCTCTCTGGATTCTGCCCCCTGGGTTGGCTCTACAGGATTGGAGCACGTCCCCTCCTCACTCTCTTTGCTGAGGTACAAGTTGTTGACTGCATGAGGAGCTGACATTCAGTGCTGCTCCCTTTTCTCCAGCAAAGCCATGGAAATCTGCTGGACTTCCCGGGCAATATTAAATCTCAAGCAAAAGCTTTATAAGAGCTACCTCAGAACACTATCAAATTATTAGTATTCTTTCTCGTAATACAGATGAGGTCTCATTTTATTGAAAGAAAGGGAGAGAAAGAGTGGGGCTTTTTTTCCCCAGCCCTCTCGGGAATTATTTTATTGAAAATATCAAAACCGGGAAGATTCTGCGGTGCCAGGGGTCAGAATCTTTGACTAGTTTGTTGTAATGTGAACATATAAAAATTCACTCGGTGCTCATTCTCTGCCTTTTATTTAATGTACATTCCAGGTAGTTCCACTTTGATTCTTTACATTACTGTCCCTAGCACTGACATTTGCCTTGAGTGTTTTAAATTTCTTTCATGAATTCTGAAGACGGAAAAACTTCGGGAAAATCGCCATTGGCTTAATATGTATTGATGTACTATTACCAGTAGAACGAATTTTTGTTATTCCAACTGACACTGAATAAACAAGTGCTTTCTGTTTCTTCTGGGAAGCTCTAACTTGAAATATTCTTCACTGTAATATCTCTGCTTAAAAATAGCATTTTCTTACCAGTTCCCTGTGAATCATATCTGCATACCTTAATAAGTGTTTAATATTTTAATTTCTATTAATACGGAATAGTAAGTGCTGCTGGAAGTCAGCTGAAGTAAGAGCTATGACAAGCAGCTAAGTTACATTTCTCCCTGTGCATCATTGTCATCGTCACCAAGTACTATCAATATAGGGACCAGCCAACTCCTAATTTCAAAGGAACTGGGTTTTTCAGTGATTGCTAAGGGCAGAGTTGTCACGCAGACCCTTTATTGTGACAATGATTCATGAGCAGAAAAGAAATCAGCTGGATTCTCTCATCACCAGTGACATTTTCTTTGGACTGGCAGTTAAAATATTTTTTTTCTTTTGCTTATAAATAGATTACTGGTGATCTCTAAAGTCAGGTAAAGGTGACAATATGGAACCCCTGTGGATATTTATGTTAGTCGTCTTTTAGCATAAACCGGGGCTGTAAAGTGAGATCTCCAAACCCAACCTTGTTACCTCAACTTTGTTTTCCCTTTTCGTATAAAAGGAGGCGAGTTCATCTGAGCCGTGTGTTTAAATCCTTGGAAGGTTTGTGTCCAGCTCTGAATTAGGCAGTGTCTCTGATGGCAAGTGATTATCCTGATTTGGAACAACTCTGCTCCCTGAATGCTGGCTCTTCTGCAAGCTGGCATTGCTTGTTTTAGGCTGTGTTGGCCAGTGTTAAAATGCCTTTAAATTCCCCCAAAATGACAGCTAAGGAAAGTATTGTGCTGGTGTTTTGAGGCAGATCTTAAAAGAAGGACAGCTTTTGTCTGAGATCATACACAGCATCAGGCACAAGTGCTTCTTGGGGGTTATGAAGGCTCCATCCATGCAGCTGGGAATGCAGGAATATTGCTGATGCAAAGAGGAATGTGTTTCTCTGGGCTGCACTGTGCACCTCCATGATCTAAGATGAGAAAAACATGCCATCAGGATGTCTTTGATTGCTTTAACCTTTCTGTCCTCCACACTGAGGCAGCCCCTGGAGCCGCTCTCTTGCTTCCAGCCAAGATTCCAGCCTCTTTCCAAATACTCCATTTTAAGTAAGCAGGTGGTTGAAGTCTTCCAGAGTCCAGGGACATCTTACCTCCAGCAGGGTTTAAACCACAAACAAAACAAAGGGAAAAAAAAACCCAGAAAACCAGAGTGAACTCAGGCCAGTGCTCACATCTCCGCTTCCGACTACGCAATCCGTGTTCTGGGAGTAAATGCATTTCTGCCTGTTTAATCTGACACCTTTTGCAAGCAACACACTCACTCAAAACACCAGCAATGAATAAACACTACCAGCCCTCTTGTAGATCTTTGATTGGGTAGCTAATTCACAAATGATTGACTACCCAAGTAGTGGGAGCATATGGAGGCTCTGTGAGCGACTGTCAACACGAGGAAAGTAGTCGGGGAAGCCAATTGTTAAGAACTGAAAACAATAGCGAACAAGAAAGTCCTTGAAGGAATGTGGCACTGGGGCTGCTCAAAGCCTGGATTTATGAAAACGCGGGGCCAAAACAAAAGAAGATGGCAGCATCATTTCCTATATGTGCTCCTTGTTGTTGGTTATTATTATTCCAATTTTTGACACTTGAATGAAATGTGGTATAATTGGGCTTCATAGCTGCTGCTTCAGGCGACATCAATTGCCTTTTTTAAAAATGATGATGGCGTTGAGGGAGACTCTTTTTTTCCTTTTATGTTTTGAAGCCGCCACGCTCTCGGTGCCACTCGCACAATACACGAAAGGGGCATTGTACTCCTGGGAGGGTCTGCAGGGCTGGGGACTGATCCCAGGAAGAAATATGAGATGGAGAAGCAAAGTAAACATACTGTAGGATGTTATGCTAAAGCTAGTCCCAAGATATCCCTTCTTCTTTTTCCCTCTCCGGGTTTTCCTTACCAGTAGCTCAAGCCTTTGGCTTCCTTCCCTGAGTGTGCAACATTACAGGTGTATGCAAGAAAACTCCACTCCCTGCCTTCCTTTGCTTTGATTCAGTAATCAATTCTGTCAAGTTTGAAGGACCTTAAGCCGTCATGAAAGGAAAATAATTCCCTAAACTGTGTTTATTTCTGCTACAAAAAAACACCTCTGAATCTTTTGTTTGTATTGATAGGTATAGTGCAGGATTTGGTTGGCTTATTTTGACTCGGGGAGGAAATCAGATGAGAAGCATTATGTTTTTCAGAGTTGTATTCAGCAGGGAAAGGGAAGATGTGTATTCATCATTCTGCTTTTGCATTGAGAAGCAATTCTTTAGGAGGTAGAACAAATCTTTAAAAAATAATGCTGGAAATACTCTAATGACTCAGAAGACTGAATGAAGCTATTGTGGCTGAACCCTTTGTGGGGGATAGATCCTGCTGGGTATGTTTTAAATACCGTGTCCCTCATTTCTGATACACCCCAGCGCATTTCACCTCAGTGTTCCCAAGGGAACTCTGGCGCCCCAAGGCTTCTGGGGTGTCCTGTCCTTACAGCCTGGATGTCCCCACCATTAAGGTTTGGGTGGTGATGTCCAGCTGAAAGGAGTAGAGGATTTTTTAGCTACAGTAGGTGAAACCTTTGCACTGCCTGAACAAGGTGGAACTGGTGCTGGAGGAGAGAAGGGAAAGAAGTTGAGCCACGTCCATGTAGCTTTAAACCCAAAATATTTGTGTGTATTAAAGGCAGTTTTTCCCTTCAGACAGACCCAAATGAAGGGTCTGGATCCAAACACCCCCAAATGAAGGACCATCTGTACTGTAGCTCTGCTGTAGCCACTTCCCAGAAAACCTGCCAAAAGATGTGCAGGATGTAGCCCTTGTGCCAGGTGCTGTCAGCAGCAGTTGGATGCTGCTTTCAGATGTCAGGAGGGTCCTTCTAAAATTAACACACACACACTCAGGCCTGCACAGGTGCCCAGGTGAGCAAAACTGCTCCCCTTGGTGCTCTCAGGCTGAGAACTTTCCCCTTTTTCCAAGGCCTGAGTCTGTGCATAAAGCAAAGGAAATGGCACTCAGAGAAAGAGGGAGCATAAATGGGGAAACACAATGACAGTAACAGAAATGTCAGTTTATGTACAGCTTGTAAACAAGATGTGTGTAAAATCCCCCTCCACACCCACACATGTGGGTGTGCACTGTATTTTGGGCAGCAGTCCTTTTCGTAGAATCACTGACTGGTTTGGGTGGGAAGGGGACCTTGAAGATCATTTCATTCCAATCCCCCTGCTGTAGACAGGAACACTTTCCACTAGACCAGGTTGTTCCAGGTTGGTGTACACTGTCCCTTTAATGTTAGATGTTGCTCCTCAGCAGCTCTGTCCCCCAGACACCCCCCTGGAATTGCTGACATGGACTGGGGTGTTGCATGTGCCACAGGGTTGGACTCACATCTCCCTGCCCTTGCTGGGTCACACAGATGCCAGGGGTAGCTGTGCTGGTAGAGGCACGTTCTCCCCTTCCCCCAGCATCTCCTTCGGACTTTTCATGTTCACCANCCCCAGAGCTGGAGGCAGCACTGCAGGTGGGGTCTCACCAGAGGCAAACTTTTCCTCGCTTCTGCTCCCCTCTGGCAGGAGTGTTTGGTGCACACTGTCCCTTTAATGTTAGGTGTTGCTCCTCAGCAGCTCTGTCCCCCAGACAACCCCCTGGAATTGCTGACACGGACTGGGGTGTTGCATGTGCCACAGGGTTGGACTCACATCTCCCTGCCCTTGCTGGGTCACACAGATGCCAGGGGTAGCTGTGCTGGTAGAGGCACGTTCTCCCCTTCCCCCAGCATCTCCTTCGGACTTTTCATGTTCACCAAAATGCCAGACTTTGATTACTTTAAGCCTTTGCCAACTGATAAAACCCCTTTCTTCTTCCTCTTCCTCCTAGTGAGATCCCAAGTGGAGGATTCCTGGTGACAGCCAGCACTACTGCCAGGATCTGGGAGCTGCCTGTGAGTGCCGGGCTGGAGCAGAGCAAGCAGAGCCAGGAGTGCTCACATTGACAGGTAACTCTTGGAACTTCATTGCCTAAAGACACACATTTCAGAGCAGTTCTTGGGTGTAGGCATTTAACAACTAATGATTTAGAATCTTTAAACAATTCTAAAATATTCTTTTTAATGAAATCCTTGCCGTTAACCTTTAACTGCTTCCAGTTCACAGAATGCTTTACAAGAAAGGGCAGGAAATCAATAGCTCTAAAAAGCAAAAGCAGCAGCCCTGGTGCATCAGCATGTGCATATCATAGCAGTGTGCCAGTGCCAGGCATTGCCCAGGGCAAGCAGGGGGTGACACACCAGAGCTGTCCCTCTGCCTGCCTCACTTTTGCACCATAATCTGGCTCACGAGGAGGAGGGAGGATGAAGGTGGGTTTTCATCACCAAGCCATTATCAGGGGAACCTGGGGAAGTGATGTTTGTCCACACAGGAATCCCCACATCCATTTACTTTTGAGATCTCATTAGTGTGAGTACAGCAAGCAAGATTCTGACCTGTTTTTGGTGTTGTGCTGGTCCTGAAAATTCTGGTTACTTTTGTGACTCTACTACAAGTACTGTAAAACAGGAATTAATTCATCTTCTTCTCAACCTCAATTTATATCTCTATGCAAACAAACAAAATGCATCCCCCCCCATAATCCCCCTGTTCAGTGAGCTTTCCTGCTTTCCTTTGTTCAGCTTTTCCATGCTTTTGTCTTAGATGTTAGAGGGTTGGACACAAGGTCATCCACAACCCATTTCATGTGGATGCAGCAAGTCAGTTCAGGTCTTCTCCCCCTCCCCTCAATTCATCTGAAAGCTCTGCTGTGCAGTAATGGGGCTGAAAACACAGCCCTCGTGGTGCAAAATAAAAATGCTGCTGTTCCACAGGACTGCTGGGAAAGGATGTCCCAGGTGAGCGTCTGTGCAACTCAAAATAGGTTGTTTGGATGTCACATATGACTTCAGCAGTAGATTAGTGTGAGTTTGAACCCTTTTAAGCAGAAGCTGGGAAGGGGGGAGAAATACTTGTGTCATCAATAATTACAGGAACTTCTGTTCAGCCTCTGCTGCTCCTCACGGCCTGGGACATCCTCCTTGTGGAGCACAGGGAAGGGCAGTTCAGGGAGGATATTATTCACAGGTGTCAAAAACCCCAAGCATGTGTCACTTGCCGATAGCAATTATTGTGGTGGCGGGGGTCTGCCCAAATGTTGCCATGGATATGGGCTGTGATCTCCCATGAGTTGTTTGCCCAGTTTCTGGAGCTGACTCCTCTGTGTCTTAAACAATTATTGAAATCTATATGCTCACTTTCCCTGTCTGTAAAAATGGGCTGACTCCCCTCACTAGTGTATTTGGAGAACAAATTAATAATGTCAGGCACTCAAGAGGAAAAGTTTTTCAATGTACATTTGCTCTGCAAAACTGCTCAATATTGTTATTATTTATTATTCTATGGACTCATCACTCTCAGCTCCCTTCTGCCAGAAGCTGCTTTGAAAGATGGATAAGTTGCACAAAAATTATTTTCCTTCAGTTTTCTTTGTGAGAAGGTTTTAAATGCAGCGTGGGGAGGGGTGTTTTTGTGAGGGAGGGCAAAGGAAGACAAGCTGCTGTGATTAAATGAGTTTGAAAAGGTGGAACCAAGGAAAAATAACTTCACACCTAAAATTCAGATTGCTGTATTACCAAATTTTTTACTCAGATAAGAGGCAGAAATACCTAAGAGTATAAACAATCCTTTTACTACCTGCGGATATGTTTATAACGCTTTGGTTTTCTCTCTGTGCTTTCTTTCTCTCCTCACTGGTACAGAAGAAATAAAAGGCAGGGAGAGATGTGAATAGCCCTAATTTCTGTTTGTGAATTCTGTGTTTGATGTGGCTGATAGATACCGGCATTGCTCCTGTCTCACTCCCTACTTCCAGTGCCTTTCCATCTGGTGCAGCTCGGGCTTTACGCTCCCTCAGGTTGATGTGAAAACTCCTGTGAAAGCAGAGTCATTGATTTTTTTTATAGGTTTAGTGCCAGAGCAATTTTAGGTGGCACAAGGCTGATTTCCTTGACTTTCGCTTTCCTGCTCTTGATACTTGTGTGTCAAACTCAACACCTTTCCCAACACTATCCTCCTCCTCATAATAACAAAGTACTCAGCACCTCCTCCTCCTCACTAGCGCTGTCAGCAGGAGCAGTGGAAGGGTGCTACAGGCGACTGTGTTTGTTTTGACAGTGCCAACTTTCAAAAGAATCTGCTGAGTTGGTGGGAGGTCTCTGTGTGTTTGTGTTTCTAAACATAATTGTTTAATTTGGGGATATTTCACCACTGCGCATCTCATGGGGAAGTTACAGCCTGGGCTTCAGTTCCTGCTTGAGAGAGACATTGTGGGGAAGAATTTGATGTGTTGCAGGTCTCTCTCATTTTGGAGACAGCTAATGACATGGAGGGACTTCTCCAGCTCTTCCAATTAGTTGGTGATAGTGGAATAAGTAGTGGGGAGACTGTTATCCCGACTTGTAAAAAGTCAGCTAAGGCTCCATTTTGATGTCATGTATGTAACCATTTATCACAGTAAAATCTCTCTGTAGTATCCGTGGCCAAACCATGGGACCAGGATCAGACCCTGGAGCTGTGTGTGCTGCCAGGAATGGTGACCACAAACACACCCGAGGGGATTCTGCCCGAGTTAAAGGGTATCGCTGTAGACAGATTCTCACGTATTGTCTCTCAAGTGTTGGTGACAGGAGGTGCCATGATTTATGACGTGGCACAGGAATCCCTGATTAATTGTCTGGCACTGCTGATGTGCAGGAGATGATGTGCAAATGTCTTTTCCCAAGCATTTTATAAAACGTAGTAGGCAGGGAACGGACTGTGAGGCTGAAGTCCCGACGCTGGGGCTGCCTGCTCACAGAAAGTGTGTTAAATCATCCCTTTAGTCCTCCAGCTGCTCTCTCATCCCACTTAGGGGGCTTATCCCTCTCCTCTGAGTGCACAGGGAGATCAGAGTCCGAGCCCTGCTCCTCAGAATGGTGTCGGTTATGTGCACAGAGCAAATGCCTTCAGCAAAATCTCCGTGGCCATTTACATAGAGTGAGCAGGGCTATTTAGGTAGGTGCCAACCTGAAAGCTCCTTATTTCTGAGCTCCTTCAGGACTCAGACCTTGCAAGATACCAAATGTAAGTGGATAAATGGCTTTTGCACATGTAAGTCCAGTGGCCCCTTCACACTGGTGACAGAAGAAATGGAGTCTCTGCCCAAACTCTATTGAAATAAAATCCTGCATTTTAATCAGTGGATTTCCTGCATTTCTCTGCATACTATTGTTTCTTTTTATTTTGCAGTGTGCCTGCTCAATTCATGAGGCATTTTTGTGTCCTTTCCAAAATGTGGGATAGGCAGTGAACTCAGCTTCAGAGCCATAAGCCTTTTTCTTCCCCCCCTAAAAAAAAATCCCACCTGCTCTCTCTTTATATATTACCACCCTGCCTACAGCTGAGATAGGGATGTAGGGAGACAGAGAGTGTATCTGTGAGTGTGCTGCTTATGCTTATATTCCAAATGAACATGACATTATCTTTGAACTTAAAACCACTTCTTTGAATAACTACATTTTTTACACGGCACAACAGTGAGCCTCAGCTTATAACAAAAATACATCTGCAGAGGGAACTGGAGTTTAGCCTGCAGGGACTGGGTCTGCCTGTTTATCAGTTTGTGCATACAGGGATGAACCCTGCAGTGGTCCTGCCCAAAAATAAAACGGAGGCATTTGCTGCTCAGGGAATTGTGGGCAGCCCTGTGTGCGAGGGGATTAGGGAGGGGGAAGACTTCCAAAGGGAAAGGCTGCAGCTCAGAACTCAGGTTTCCTGGGGGTGGTGCCAAGAGGTGCTTCCTCCTGGAAGTTTGGTGGCAGTTGAGCCTGTTCGAATCTTGAGCCAGGACTATTCTCCCTCCTGCCATCCCCACTCTGTGCATTTGACAGTCTGTGGTCTGATCATCTGTATGAGCTCCTTGGAGACACCCATCCACGTTGAGCCAGAGGACATATATCTTTTGCTGTCTCCTTTCGTGCACTGAAAGGATATTATTTTGAAAGTCACTCTATACAACAGCCATTGCAGAGGGTGACTCTCAGCTCCTCTGCAAACAGAAGAGAGCTTTGCACGCAATTTAATATAAAACAAGGTTATGTCTTTAATTAAATTATTTAATCCCCCCCTCTTTTTTTTTGTGAAAGAGAGAGAGAGAGAAAGTCTTTTTTATGAGTTTAGAAACAAGGAGGCAAAAATTCTGGGGTTTTCTTTTTTCAGGCTTGAATTTCTTCAGTCTCCTTGTGTTGCTCATTTTTCTTCTCCGTGTTCATACTTCTCTTCTGGGGAAAGGGGATGGCACTTTTTTGTCTCTATAAGGTTTGGGGTATGGGATGGAGTCTTATTTATAAAATATTCTGTGCACTGCCTGAACAAAGTGTAAGCCCCAAATATCTCTGTCTTATTAAGTTTGGCATTAGCAAGACATGTAATTTTTACAGCTGAAGATGGCTTCTCCTTTTTAATCCAGTCCTTCCCGTTTCCCAAGGTGAGCTGTATTTCTGCTCTCCGAGGGAAACAGCCTGGAATTCACAAACCAGAACTGAATGGCAAAAAAAAAGGGGCACAGAGAAATTAGGAAGAATGGCCAAATAAGCCAGCACCGCGCTTTTCCTTCAGCCATGAGTCACACCGTGGTCCTCCCTTCCAGGCGAGCTGACCGAGGCAGAAAGACGAAAAGTAACTGTGATCCCATAAAAAGCTGGAACTTGAACAGGAATCCAATTAGCTCCTTTGTTTTAACGTTAAACTGCCTTGCCTTGACCTGAGCCCACAGGTAGTGTTCCCGTCCATGGCTGTTGTCAGGCAGTTGTATGAATGTGTTACAAAATTAAATAATGTGGCATTGTGCTGGATGAGTAGCACTTACGCACTAAATTATCACAGCTCTCCCTGACCTTGGCAGCATCATAGGGTTCATATTTTCAGAAAGATGAATTGTTCTCAGAACAATTTCTTCAATGTTTTAAACACACACACTTTCCTTTCACCTTACGGATGCACCGCTTTTACCTCCTTGTGCTGCTCTGATTTTAAAAACACCAGTCCCAACACAACGCCAACTGAAGTCAATAAAAGGGCTCTTACTGACTTCTGCTTTGGTACTTTATACTCAAATTAAACCAGAGGATTTGAGCCTAAAATGGGAGAAAAAGATGAAGTGTACAACTTTATGGACTTCAAAAAAGAAAATCTTCTAGCCTAGTGTTTTCACATTCTTGGCCGCTCTTTTCCAGGATCTGAGGGCAGCAGGGCAGGACACAGTGATTCTCTTTCAAGGCTCAGCATCCCCTGGATAACTTGTGCTGTTTGTGTAATCTTCTCTAGATTTGCTTGTAGTTGTCGTTCAGAGCATGAATAAAGGACACTTTTGCTTATTTTTTAACATGAATATTAAGGCCCCATTGCACACTGGGGCAAGTGTAGCTCAGCTCTGCTGTCTAATGCACTAAGGGGTGACTTTAGTCTGTTCTGATGAATTGCATTGTCCACATTCAAAATTGCTCTGTACTACCCCTCTGCCATGTCCTGAGAGAAAATCAACTCCTTTAAACAAGTTATTAATTTAACATTAAAAACAAAGGAAAGGAGTGGAAAATATATGCTTGCAACCTTTTCTTGGAGATAGTTTCCCAGTGCAGTGTAACATAAACAGATTAACTGCAGTGTTTATTCAGTGTGAAAAAGCAGTTCCAAGAGCCCCAGGTGCTTGCCAAGTCCATAATTGTACCTCCTTAAATACTTTCATTACTTGGAAGTACAATAAGAGAAGCAGAGGCACATGCTTTCTATTTTCTTGTCAACAAAACACCTCCAAGAAATTAAACTCTACTTTATCTAGAAATTCTCAGCAGTATTTTTTTCTTTCCCTCTTACCTTGAAGAGGAAGGGGGGCTGGGGAGCCTTGTGGGTGCTGCTGCCCACTGCCATCCATGGATCCCTGAGGCTTCACAAGGACCTGCTGACTCCTCCTGTCGCAGGGACCAGGGCTGCCTGCTTCCATGGCTGGCTGCACTCTGGCCATGGGTTAGAAAATATCTCACAGTGGCTGCAATACTGAACCTTGTGCTTGTCAGGACCATGGTATCTTCTGGACATGTGTAGATTTTACCCTAAGGATATCTTTGAGTGTTTTCTCCCATGGCCAATGACTTACAGCATTTTAAAGTACAGATTCTTTGGGCAATCTGTCTGTTTGGCCTATGAGTTTGTTCTCCTTCTCTTTCAGCTTTGCCTTTTGTTTCATTGGTTGATAGAAAGGCATGAAACCTTTCCCAAAGGCAGGATTGAGTGCCTTTCTTCAGCCCTGGCCTAATGTTCTTCCACGGAGCTGTTGTGCTGCTCCCTCTCAGCTAAGGAAAGAAAGCTAATTTAAAGTGAAAACCTAACCTGGAGCGTGATTGAAATGTTCCTTCTGAATGCATATGGTAAAACTGGGCATCATTAAATGCCCACATGCATCTGCAGATAAGCCTTGGTGTAATCTGATTCTCAGGCCCTATCCCGGGCCTTACTGTTCAAATAACATGGGCAGAAGTTTTGCTTTGGGGGCTTTATGTTTTAAGGAATGCCTTAGTCAAAAAAACCTGCCTTTCTGAGCTTCTCCCTCCTCAGTGCCAACCATATGTAGTCAAACCCAGCTCTTTGGGGAAAGGCGTGTGGCGGGTGAGATTTCTGCTTCCCACCAGTCCAAAAAAAAAAAAAAAAATCCAACAAAAAAGTAAAGTTCTGCTTCAAAATTGCATCTGAACAAGTGTAACGAGAATTGCTCATCTCACAGCGAGAACAATCCTGTGCAGTTACCCGAAATTTGGTCTTGAGAAAAGCAGCCTGAATATTTTATTTATTCCTCTCATATCCCTTTATGTCCCAAGCCTTGATTGCATATCTAAAAAGAAATTCCCTCATCTTTTTTTACGAGAGGTTGTGATGTGCCGTGTTGTCTCTCTCCAACTAGTTCCGTATCGCACTAACCCCTGGTAATGAAAAGCGGCGCTTTCTCGGTGCTCAGTGGTAGGTGAAGGAATGATATCCATGTGATGAACCTGGTAAGGATTCAATTGTGTTATTATACAGAGCTCGGGGAGATGCTGAACAATGCACACCTGGAATCTTAAAAGTCCTCCTTTCTCACTGGAGGGGGGGAGGTCTTTCTCTCGGAGGAACTCACTTCAGAAGTAGCTCCCGCAGGACAGCCGAGACAGTGAGATTCCCAGAGCCTGTTTGTAAGGAGACATCTCCCTTCCCAGGCACCCACGGAGCCTGGCACATTGTGCTGCACTCCAGTCACAGGGCTGGGGATACAAAGTGTGACAAGACACTCACCAGCTTTATTTCCCCAAATGCAACAGCCCTTTTTAAAGGCAGAAGAATGTCTGCGTTTCCACATCAGTTTAATAGTTTGCCTGTAGATCACATCCCTTCCTATCACAAAGAAATCATTGTATCCTGCTGTGTAATTAATACACATGTACGGTGTGGCAAACATTTTCCTGTAGACTGCTTATTTTGCCTGTAAATTACAGGAAATCCTATACAATACACCTGGGAGCCCTGCAGCTTGAAATTAGAATACAAACCATCCCCTTGCTTGGCTTACCAGTCAAAATTTCAAAACTCTTTTTTTGTTTGGATGTGTAATAAATTCTGATAGTGATGAACTCACTGCTATTCAGATTAAAATTAATACAGGTTTTAATTCTGAAATAGAAGCAGTTTATGGCTCATAGAATTGCTACGAAGGGATGAAACCGCACGGAGTTTTCCAGTTGTGGATTTTGTTCTGACACACATGCAACACACAAATTTGTAACAAGATCCCTACAGTTTAAGGTATATTGGCAGTAAAATGGATGGCCAAGCCTTAGTTCTGTGTGATGTCACAACTATATGAGCCCTGAGACGGTATTAAAACAGCAACAGCTGTTACCTGCTGGAGACACAGAGACTTTTAAATGGGAGGCTCCTTATTTTCCCTCTCTTGCTGCTACTCCGTGAATCTCAGTGACAAAAGAACCCTCCAGGAGAACAGTAGTGCCGACTGCCAGAGCATATGGACCACCAGTCCCTATTAGTTTGGTGCAGACTAATCACAGGGCATTACCTTTATTCCATGTATTTTTGGGGTGTGTGGGCAGGGGGTGTCCACTCAGAGGGTTTGTGGAGAGAAGCTGCAGAAAATATTTCCAGCCTCTCACTGGTTTGTGACCTCCGTGCTGTAAAATGTGCAGCTTTATCTCTTACTGTCGAATAAATGCTCCAGTTCAGGAAGGGTACAGGAGTTTAGGGAAAAGACGGCTCGGAGCTCTCCAGTGCTCCGCGGGCTGCTGATGGCTCTGGTGAAAGCTGCTTCCCCAGAGCGCTCTGCCAGACATAATCACATCCCTACAGGTGAGGGAGGTAATTCAGGCTCTTTGAAGCTCTCTCCTGGCTCCAGCTCCTTCCCTCTTAAACTGGGAATGGCAATTGCATCTGTTTATTAGCAAGCAGCAGAGACCAGCGAATTTCCATCGCTGAAAAGAGCTCTTAGAAACAGAAGCAGGCCAAGTCCTGCTCTCCCTTTCAGCAGGGGAGATCTAGTCAGAATCAAGGCTCACACCGAATCACTGTTGAGCTGCCTTGAAGTTTGACAATGCAGTTCAAAAAAACATGTTCTCCTGAAAGTGTAATAAGAGGAGAGTTGTATGCAGCTTCCCTGGGGGAGCAGTCCTGGTAGGAATTCCTTCTGGGTGTGAATGGTTGATTTGGGTGAGGAATCAGGGAGCAGAGGAAAAACAAAGTCTCACTGGATGAACCCAACTGTGCATTTTTTACTGTTTCATTTCTAACTTCCCTCCATCAAAGGTACTCTCCCAGCCCTGGGCGCTTCAGCAAGGTGTTATTCACAGGATCTGAATCAGAGCGTATAAACACACAGAAAGTGAAAATCTGCTCAGGCCGAGACTTCATCAGTGCCTCAGAAAATCAGAAACACCAAAAGCACTTGCTTTGTAAAGCTTCTGATGCACTGGTGTCGTTGGAAGCTGTTGCTTTAAAGCCATGATGTCACTGTGGAGAAATATGATGTCAGGGCTGTAAAAGAAGGAAATAAAACTTGCTAAAATTCCTTTTCACATTTGGAAGTTTCCATTTGCTGTTGAACAGAAAATACTCTGTTCTCTTTCCTGCGACCTTCACCTTCTTTATAAGTACCCCTGCCAAGAGTGCTAAGGGTACACAGGAACCACCATTCCCCTTCTCCCAGTGGGAATATAGCTACCTTTTATTACTAGAACTAGTTCTTTCTTTAATGGTTTTGCAGTAAAAGGTAAAAAATGAGTGTGAGAGAGAAGAAGAAAGTGGCCTTTTTAACTACTACAAGAGGTATTAAATAGTCAGCCAACCTCTGGAATCACTTCTCGTTTTCCATGAAGCTGGGTAAGGAGTGTTATGGAGTTTTTTGGGTAAGGTTTATTGGAACTTCACAGTAGGACTACAAAAATGTGGATACTCTGATTGGTTTTGTTTAATAAGGCTCAAGGCTCCTGCCTCTACCTCGTTTTAAAGTCTTATTGCCCCTTTAATTTTCTTCAGGGTTTGAGTCTGTAGTTCGAAACAATCATTCACGTGAATATCATTTGGTCTTGTGCTGCAGGGTGCTTGTACCTTCTGGATTCCCTCAGTCCCATGGAACTATGTAGCTTCTTGCAGGGTCTTCTGCTGATATCTTAGGTGACTGACATGCCCTTTTCACAGATCACTTGTCCAAAAACCTGGGAAATCAAAGGAGATCTGCATCCACCCCAAAAGTTACACATCTGGACTGTGACTATGTATCTGCAAGTTGGATTGGAGTGGGTGGGTGCAAAAAGGTGAATTGTGGTTTGCCTTTTAACTGCTTCCTCCTCTTCTGGTAATGATGTAGTCAGTAGCTTTTGAATTTTTGGCCTGTTTCCATCCTTTAACATGACAATGGCTCTGAGCTCTCACCAGGAGTGAGCAAAGCAATTAGGAACAGATGAAATGACTCAAGCTCCCATTAGGCTTAAACTGAGCCTGTTCTTAGGAGTTTAAGTTTGTTGAGTTTCAATCTTTTCCTTTATTTCCTGCCTATGTTTTTTTTCTTTCTGGCTTGTTATCCCCTATGAGGTTCTGCCCCTGGTTTTGCCACTGGAAGCAGGGAGATTTAAACCAGTAAGAAACAGGTAATGAAATAAGAACCTCAGACAAGCCACATTTTGTATGTCCGAGAGTCCCAAATAAATAATGATATTTCCTCAGCCCATCTGAACCTTAGGTTCACCTTAGGAGGTGGAGCCAAGTTTTACATGGTGTGTTTGGGAACAGTTTGTTTGGGGGAATCCTTCAAACCCTCTCCTGAGCCTCTTGGATTTTGGCATTAAGGAAGGCTGCCCTTTGCCCAAATGTTGTTCTTCTTCCCAGCTGGGCACTCCAGTTCTGTTCACTGTACCTGTCTCATATTGCTGGTGAGGCCACATACTCTGTCACCCTGCCCAAAATTTCGGAGTGTTGAATCCAGTCCTGACTTAGAGCTGCCACTGGAAAGGGAATGGTCTGGGTTGTGTTTATCCAAGGAAGAGAAATTATCAATTAATGACAGGAAAACCTGAGACAAAGCATGCATTTGTTTAAGAGTGGCTCAGTGTTTGGTAAACCCTGTTCTCACACAGGTTTTTTTGGCAATATTTTAGACAGAGCTTCTTTGATGATGCTGGATGTCAGATTAAAAGGACGAGTAAAACAAATATTGTTTCTATGTGTTACTGGTTAGATTATCTTGTTTAAAGAAATACTTTTATCGTCTGACTATTTTCCTAACCAGCCTAGAAATGCCAGAGGCTCAGCAAGCTTGGTAGTTCTTCTGGTAGGTGAAAGAATCATGATAGGAGTGGATATTCCCAACCTCGCACAACTCTAATTAAGAGTAATTCTCAGTAACGGACTTCGGCTGCAGGCTAAATAAATACTGCTCCTGAATATTTTTCTTAAATCATGCAGGATTGTGTTAATTGAAACTCTCACATCTTCTAGATTGAACTCAACTCCATGTTCTCCAATTTCTGTCTTGTGTGTGTTGCTGAGGTGCATTGCCACCAGCAGTGTGATTAAAGGCATGGCTGTATTACCTTTCACACCTTTTGTTACAGAGGTCACGTGTTGCCTGGCCCCCCAAAAAACTGGCTTTGAGCTGGAATATGGCAAGCAGAGACACTGCAAAAATCAGATTTTGGGTTTATAACTATCTCAGGTCAGTTCTGAGGGGTTGGATGTAGCTGTAAGTGCTGCAGGATTTCAGGCAGAGGACAGGAAGGGAATGTATGTAATATTAACATCAGTGCTGCTTTCAGAGGGCTGGATTTGTAGGCCCTCAGATTTTCCTCAGGCAAGCTTCTTTTTGGGGATATTTCTCACAAAGGGGAGGAGGTAGAATGACTGAAACCTGGTTTTGATTGGAAGACATTCAGTGCAGGGCAAGGTGAGAGGAGAGAGACACCTGTGACCTGCAGCATGGCAGAGCATCAGTAAAGCTGCTGTTCCTCTTTCCTGCCCTTCCTACATGAATTCTAACTTCATTGTGCTGCTGCTGAGCATCCATAAAGGACCCCTACTGAATTCCCAACTTGCCATATGTTCCCTGCCAAGTGCAGGGAAACAGGGAAGCACGGTGATGGTAGTGGAGGAGGTCATGAAGGAAAGGCAGGGAAGTGCACCAAGTGCACACATGCAGAAGGCTGGGGAAATGGGGGGCACAAAATGGAAGGGAAAAATGACTTGTCTTGCCAAACAGGAGAGGGCAAATCCACCCGGAAATTAGCAACATTCTCAGGTTTCTGCTGGTTGTTGCCAATAGCAGAGGGGGAGGAAAAAAAAAAGAAAGAAAGGATCTGAAATGTGCTTAGCACAGTATTCATATGAAAAAAAAGATTAAGATCAGATTTTCAAAGGCATAGGAAGTATGTTCCCTGCCTCACTTTTGTGCTCACAGCATGGGGATGGTTGGACACCCTCAGACAGCACTTCCATTTGACTGTCTACCATCTTGGTGTCTGCAAAAATCCTGGAGGCAGATTTTGCTCCCAGAAATCTGTCTTTTTTGTGCCCTTGCAGAAGAGCAGATCCAAGGAGTGGGTTGGTCTCTGAGGAGGCTCTATCAGCACAGAAAAATTGGCTCACGGCATTGGAGTTCCTCTAACCCTGCAGTGCCATGGCACCAGCAGTCCCGAGGGTCACCTAGAAGCAGGCTGGTTCTAACCCAGAGCCTGCACACAGGGCATGTCAGGCCTCACTGCCTCATGGATTGAGGCTGGGAATGCGGGAGGGAATGAACACGGCTTTGCCCAGCTCTCCATACACACGGAACACAGCTGCAGCAGAGGACTCAGCCCTGTCTCCTCAGCATTGCAGCTGGGAGTTTTCCATGTATGCCTCATCCAGAGCAAGAAGCTACTGGATATCAGGGGCTGTTGTGTGCATGCCTGAATGCCAGGCATGACAAGAAGTTAAGGATACTGCTCAAACCATAACTGAGAATCTCCTTGCTTTAGTGAGTTCAAATCAAACATTGACTGGTATTTGATCAGAAGGTGGGCTGGTTTTTTATTATTATTATTTTTTAATGCGGTTTAATCGTACTGGAAGTTATATTGGGAGTTCAATAACCACTGGCTTGAAAATTAACTGAAATATGAAAGCTGAAGTGTTGCTAGCAGCATCAGTTAATGACAAGGTCACCACCACTGTCATATTCAAAAGAAATGTTACACTTGAATGAGGCTGAGATGGCTGCACTGTCCCATGGTTCCAGGTAGAGAAAATGAAACAAGAGCTCCTTGGGTACTGTTTTATCCCATGTTTGAATCTAAGGCATTCTTTTTTCAGCTCATTTTGGTTCTGCTGTGTTCCCTCAACATATGGAGTCCCTAGATATTAAGCTGTAACATGGAAACTTTGGGGGCTGGGAATTACAGATCATGAATAGATTGAAAAGTCCCACTGAACGCTCCCTTGGGTTGTTTGTGTAAAGATTAATTTTTGTTGTTTCTGCCTTGTACAAAAATCAAGTTAAGTCTACAATTATTTTTGAATTCCAGGCTATAATAGGGATCAGACTTTAAGCGTGCCCTGTGCACCAGCACTCAGGCACATAGAGATGCATCTCAGGAACTGACTCAGAAAGGTGGTGTTAATTGAAAAGGGGAAGTGTAAGAGATCTTGTTGGAGATATGGGAAAAATTAACTGTTAAGTTCTTGATGTTTGCACACTGTTTAACTCAAAGCCCTGATTTCATAATTTAGCGTAAATCAAACCAGAAGATAATGATATTGTGCTTGACCCTGTGCTGCCAAAGCCAGTGAGAGCAGGATTAGTCCTGGGGGCAGAGTAACTGAGGGGGAAGATTACTCAGAGCTTACTCCCTTGCCGAGCCTGCAGTCTGATCCACGCTGTAAGGCTTAAAATGAAGCAGTGCTGTGTTTGTCTGGTGTGTTTGTGGTTACATGAGTTGGTGGCAAGTTTAGGAAAGTAAGAGCCTTTATGGAACCAGAGCCATACCTTGACCCAAAAACTAACCTGAGCCATAATTAGGTCACATGCCTTGTTGGGAGCAAACTGGAGCCGTAACCCACCTGGGTGAGTGTCTGAGAGCTGCTTCAGCACAACAGCCAACACGCTGCTCGTACTGGCCGTTTAAGGTTCCAACAGAGCAGGGGTAACGACCAACTGGAGGGTCCTAAAATCTTAACCCACGTCAGCTCTTTGCAGACTGAAAGAGGCCAGCACACTTTGCTTCCCTTCCCCTGCCTCCCATCACAAAGTCTGATTTGTTTGAAGCCCTCTGTGAAGCTGCAATCCACCTGACAACCTGTACTAAACCTCCCGGCTCATCTCCCTTTCCAAACCTTTCTGGGACATGAGCACGGGGACAGATGTTGTCAGACCTCTCTGGAGGAGTGCCAGGTAGCAAGAGCCCTCCAAAGGGAGTGCTCTGCCAGAGGCTCACCACAAATTTGGAAAGGTCTAAGAAGCTTAATGTAGAACCTGAAGAAGGAGCTGAGAATATGGTCAGTGAGGATGAAAATCGTAGCCGGGGCCTGGGGAGAGAGATGAGCAGCAGCTTTGGATGGGAGGGCAGGTGTGGGAATGAGATGGCACAATGATAAAAAAAAGAATTGTTGAGGCCCAGAATACATAGGAAGAGCATATTTTGAATAGAAAAAAAGAAAAGTCTAAGGCTTGGAGGTGAAATGGTTGATCTTAAGAAATGTTGCTCTTGTTTCTGAGGACTCCAGTGGTGGATGTTCAAGGCAGCTTTAGCTGAATGTTCTGGTGGACCTCCATAATGCCCACTGAGATTTCTACCCCAAAGACTCTGCTTGTTTCCTTGTTTACATGTCGCTGCCCCCGTCACTGTGCTGTGCTTAGAGCTAAGAATGGATGTGTTCCATCTTCTCCATGCTGTGAAGTACTTCTCCAAATTGAGAGCACCTCAGAAACTCAGTAAATATATCAGTATCCCAAGGTGGTGGTGCATTAACTTCCTCCCATTTCCATGTCTCCAATATTTGCAGGTGGCAGAGGAGGTCAGGATGGTATTGTGCTGTAGAAAAGAAGCCAGACAATATAATAAAAGAGAATTTTACCATGCTAATATTAATACTAGCATTAATTATTATTAATAATAACTAATTATTTAGCTAAGAAAATCCTGTTAATGATGAATAGAAGAATTACAGTTGCCCTTTATGTAGACTACTTGAATTACTGTTAACTCTTCTTTAGTGCATCTTAGAGGCAGGAACATTTCAGTCTGCAATGTTAAAAAACACCCATTTGCTTTTTCCAATTGTAACTAAAGTATAGATCAGGGGTGGGAGTGTTCCCTGTGAACTTGAGAGCCCCAGCATTTCCCGAGCACAGCCATTTCTTCCAACAGCCAAATGCATTTAAGACTCTGGCTGTCCTTTCTGTTGCTACCCACTTCCTTACCAGTTTTTGTGAAGAGCTGTAGTTCCAGCTTTATCTAGATTTTCTCTGAGCTTTTGCAAGCAGGAGCTATTGCTGAGAAGTGCTAGAAGCTGCCCCTTGTAGGATAACAAAGTGCATCTTCAGGTAAAGAATTTGGAAGATTTGGGCTCATAAATTGTTTTTATCTGAACTCTGCAGTCCACACAAACCAATATTTTTTCATGTTCAGTTACTCTCCAGACAGGTATATGGTTGCAGTTCTCAGGCTTATAAAGGAGGCACAGAGCACTGAAAGGGATAAAGCAGAGGGACACAAATCCAAACCACGTGCAAGGATATGTGTGTGTATGTATGTGTGTGTCTGTTGAGATATTTATTTCCTTCTGAACCTGTGTTTTTTCACGAGGGATTCAAATTTGCTCAAATCACCCTGTGAAATGTGGAGGGTGAGCTGTGAGCAGGATCTACGTGTCTGGCAATTGCCACATACATCCCAGAGCTTTCCCTGCTCAAAATCAGCTCCCTTCTTCCTAATGGACAGGGAGCCAGAAATCATGATAAGAGCCCTTCCACTCTGGGGTTTCTATGGGTAACCTCTCCATAGTTAATAAACGAGTTGGGCTTGATGGAAGGGTGTTGCAGTGGTTTGGTTTCCAGCCCGCCTGGGGCCCAGGGCTGCATTCCTGCTGTTCCCTGGACTCCCCTGGAACTGAATGGGAGGTGTGGGTGAACAAGATCAGACCCCTCGTCTGCAGACACTGAAGCCACAGGCAGCCCCCAGTGACCTCCCTCGCTCTCCACAAACACGAAATTCATTGCTGCCTTAAAAAAAAAAAAGTGAGCACTTCAGCTTCTTTTCAAAATAGAGAGAAACAATAGGGCACACTGTAGTGAGTTCCAAGTCTTTTATCTTTCTACAGATTCAACCACAGTATTGATTCTTTATTGACCTAAACTGTCCTAAGCGTGGCTGTGGTTTTTTCTCATATAGTCTATGGGAGAGTTAAGGCAGCTACTACTTTAATATTGATTTTTGTGAAAAAGGTGCAGGAAAGGGGGCAATTTGTGTCTGCAGTTGCTCTTCACTATAAAAGATACCATTGTTAGGAGCTTATAGCATTATATCAAGGGTCTTAATCTGTAGCAATCTTTTTTTACAACTTAGAAATAGGCTTGGGCAAATGTGTTATTGGTGTTAATGATATTTTGAAGTGAAGAAAATTTGTCAGCCTTTCCAAGTAAAATGCTCAGCTTAACCATTTGAGAACTTGACAGGTTTGTTACATCTGTTTGCAGGAATTATGTCTTTTGTTCTCCTGGAAAAAAAAAGGGGGGGGGGGAGAAAAAAGAATGTCCGTTTGAATAAACAGTGATAATAATGTTATCTGAATAAATCTTTAATAAATTGAAATTAGTACTGCAGGCTTAAATAAGCAGTAAGTTTTGACAAGAAGGGCATTATCATCTAATTATACTTACTTTATGAAAGAGAGGGGCAAGGGCCAACCTGTGAGCCATCTAAAGCACAGTAATAGAGTGATCCCCTCTGCAGACTAGAGAAGGAGCCATCAGACAACAATAAAACACAGGCAGTGCACTGAAAATTGCAACTGAACCCTCGATTCACACGGATTCACCATCTTAATTGTTATGAAAACTAGCAGAGCAGGATGATAAGTGCATGGCAGAGCAGCCTTTGCTAAGTGGATGAGAGAATCCTGTGCCAGATATTTTATGGTATTCCTAAAGGTTTCTTTAATTATCAATTAGTCACTGCTGTACATTAGCTTCCTATTGGCTAAGTGCTTGGTGTAAGGGTCTGGGGGCAGCATTTACAAGCAGGTGTAAGGAGATAACTGATACCTAAACTGCCTTCTTCCTGTGGGCACCTGGCTTGCTGAGAACACTTAAGGAATTCCAAGACGACACCTGCGAGCTGCTTTATTGGTTTGTGTCTCAGATATTCTGCTGTTGGTTGATCCACAGTGTTGAATTATGAAGAGCTCTGCCCACTGGAACACGTTGCTTTTGTCATGGAAGCCATGGGGAAAGCTAGATCTAACTAAGGGGAGTAAACCAATAGTATCCACATGCCCTCCCCTTGTATTATGTGTGAGTCAATACACTTCTAATACCCACTATTAATTGCTGTTAATCTGATTTGTTTGGCAAAGAAGGCTGATTTGTTTAAAGCCTCCACCTCCATTTAATTCACAGAAGGCAAAAAATTTTGATTATCATAACCTGCCAGAATTGAGAAAGTAGCATCACTCTTCTTTGTCTTAGATAACTTGGATTGTACTCTCCACAAATCAAGTCTCTTGTGTATTAACACATAGGGGCGTTTGCATATATATATATATATATATATATATATATATATATATTTACACACACATATATATATATCCATATATATAAAATATTTTAAATCTGTTAATCCAGGCCCTCTCCTGCATGCAGTAATGTTATATGTTTATTCATGTGCACCTGACTACAATGATTTCCCCCCTATTAGATTCTTGTCTCATTTAGCATTCAGGATATTTTAAGGATGAACAACACTGTGCAGTAGGGATGGGCATTGTCTTTAATCCTCTACAAAAGTCAGTTTTGGCTCCTTGTAGGCCTGGATTTTGGGATAGACACAAACACCTGGGAAGCTTGTTTGCAGTAAAAGCAGCACCCATCCCTGTCAGAGGGCTGTGAGGGTGCAGGGAGGGGCCCCAGGAGTGACACGTGCGCAGACCAGTAACGTGAGCGAGGGCAAAGCATCCCGTCGTGGTTCCACAGCTGTCCACAACAAAGATGTGCACAAAGCAATGACTTCTCCTCGTCTTTGTCTTGAAAACAGCTCAGCTGCTCTCATGGAATTATCCCAAACCTGTTCAGCTCGTGGCAGGTGGCATTGTGAGCCCAGACTGTGGGACTCGGTGGTGCTGTAAGGGACTGGCACAGCCTGTGGCACACACAGAGCCTCAGCAGCAGGGAGGGCTCCAGCCTCACCTTCTCCCCATCCCCGTTTCCCATAAACATGTCACATCTCGCCTTGTCTCTCAGGACTCCTCAGGAGGCTAAAAATAGAGACAACACATATGGAAGTGTGCTGGGGATGTGGCTGGGTTTAGTTCCCATTCCTTCCTGTGTCACAAGGCCTCAGCAGCCTTTTGCCTTTACACTGTGCCAGCCTTTTTAGCATAAATGAGGATGGCTTGGTAAAAACTGAGCAGAAAGGTCCTTAAAAAAGAGAGGTTCAGACATTTTCAGCTGAAATAATTGACGATGCCCTACAGTTATTGTACGTGCAAGGTGTAAATTTGCCGAGGTGTTGCTGCTCTAATGCAGCCTTTCATGCTTATTTTATCATTCTCTATATAACTCCCTATAAAGTGCCAACTCTGTAAGTGATATAACTTCATGTCTTTTTTTTCCACTCGTGCCAGCAAGCTGAACAAGTGGGATGAGGTTACAGTAAACAAGAGGGAGATTACTAGAGATAGAGGTTTTAAGAGTCCACAAAGCCCAAGAGCAACAGAGAACCTGAGACATGAGAAGCTCTCCATGAGAATGCTCAGATTTATATCCCCCCCTCGGCATAAATATGTACAGACAAAAATGACTCACTATGTGAGTCAGAGAGAGGAGGTTTTATTTACACCACAGAACTTGGAAATAACATTTTCACTGATTCTATTCTGTTCAGCAATTGTGGGTATAAGCAAAAGGCTGTTAACACTTCTGTATGAATCAAATTTTTAAAAATCACTCCGCCCTTCAATCAGAACTGTTTTCTCACTTATGTGAATTAACCTACAGAACTGGCACATGAAATAATTTGTTTCAGTATCTATTACTGAATATGTTTTGGCCTGGATCCATAAAAGCATTTAGGAGCCTGAGTTGCACTGAAAGCACTGAGCAGGGAAAAAAAAAAAACAAACCTGTGTTATTCCTGGTTACTACAAGGAGCTGTAGCACGTTGCTCTTTTCTCTGGGCAGATTTCAGAGACTGATCCCCAGCCAGGCTTTGTGGCTGTGCTGGGGCTCTTCCAGGCTGGTGAGGGGAGGCATCTGCTCAGGCAGTCATGAAATCTAGTTCTTTGGAGGTCCTTGTGTGCTGGACACTGCAGGTGTGTTGTGTGTCAGGGGAGCAAAGCTGGTGGAAGGGAATTGCCACGTAATGAGGCAGCATGGGACTGAATTACCCCCGTATAAAATATACCTGTTTGCTTTGAGAGGAGACTGGAGCTAAAATGGATTAACTTCTTACAATAGAGATACATTTCTGGTAGAAATAAACTGGTTTTGGGTGCATTTTTTCATCTAGTAAAACGTCTGAGCTGCTGATCAATATTTTGATAGACATTTTGTTGCCGTCCCCATCAGCCTTTCATACCTTACAGCTCCCTGTGCTGCCACCTCCTAGTAGGAGTTTTTGTGATGACCAGTCAAGCTGTGTCTGAAGCGGTGATGCAGAGGTGCTGAAGTGTCCTTCTCATTGCCCAACTCCTCTAAGCCTCTGCAAGGAAGTGAATTTGTTGTTTGAATTTGTGACACACAGGAATTTGCACGTTCAGTGATGTAACAGGACGTCTCTGTTTCTATCCTCCTACTCATGGACCCCAAACAATGGGGTTTTTCTGAACAAAATACAACATTTGGGGCAACTTGCAGGACGTGATAGGATGCCAGGTGTGAAGAATGGGTGAAAAGGTGTGATGCCAACAAAAACCAGTCTACAAAACAGTCCTGAGAATGGCCAAGGTAAATAAGACACTACTGAAACTGTCTTTGCCCCCCACAGTCCTCATGTGTGGGTTTACACACACCAGCAGAGCCAAGTTAACCTTAATTGTGTGTTGTTTAACTTGGCTGCAGATGGCTAACCCTTTTTGTAACTTGGCTCTGATTGCAGGTATCACACCTTTCCATTACTGACCTCTCCTGTCTGAATTGTTTTTTTAATACATATTAAATATTTCTGATCTGGTTTAATTTCCTAGGGCTTTTTGCAGTAGAAAATATGTCAGAAAATTTTTCTACTGATAGAAAGACATATTTTAATAGGAAAAATGTCTTGCATTCTCAGTGGCTAGACAGGTCAGTGGTTTTTAAAACTCGATCTTTTTGAAGGAAGCAGTGCCAGAAATACTCTAAAATTCGATGTGCTGGTTTTTCCTGCACGTTCATTGGCAAAGGGAACAGGAATGCAACTTTGGTGCAATTCTTAAATAATAAATATATTTAAACTGCAATAACCAGTCAGTAATTCTTCTTATTTTCCTTTCAGCATCATATTTCTTAGTAGTGACTGTAATATGTCAACAGTTTGTTACCACGGCCCCCTGAAATTCTGAGAAGATGAAGTGTTTCTCTGCTTCACAGTAGCATATTAAAACTGTGCTCCATTTAATTGCCTTTTCTGAGGCTTTTATCTGCACATTGTGTGTAGTGCAAGTATCAGAACTGCTGCTTAGCAGGAGATTTTTCTCAGTTTTCTGGGCTGGGTACCTCAAGGTGTGTTGGTGCCCACAGCAGCATTGGCACACACGGTCTTGGGACTTGGCCCAGTTCTTGCAAAATTCAATTGAAGGGTTTCTGTTGACATTGGTGGATCAGGTCTTTCGTGAGGAGAGTGAGGAGTAATTATTTTCTGCACGTGGGGTGTCTCATCAGGAATTGGGCAGTTGTGAGTCGCTTTACTTGGGTGGTTAAATTTGCACCCGAGTTTTCGTTTCATCCTGTAAAATCCTCAGCAATGCCACACTGACTAAGGGGAGTTAAACCCGTCTTTAATCCGGTGAGATACAGGTTAGGTGGTCTTGGAACTGTTCCCACTAAAGCAGGGGACGGCATTACAAGATCTACTACCATTTGTACTAATTAGCAACTTTGCTGACAGCCTCTGGTGAGTAACTCATTACTGTCTATTTGTGTGCTTGGCTTATAAATCCCCGAGCAGCCAGACTGTGTGCACTGTTGTAGCACAATATTGTTGTGGTATAAGACCTTTTTCTCCAGCATTAGCATCTCTCCAAGCTTAGAGCTGGAAGTATAAGTAGGTCAGTGGCATGGAGACACAGCCCCCAAGTCAGGAGGACTTCCAGTGTTTCTCTTTTCCCCCCTCCCTTGGTCCTGAGGTGGAGATGAATAAAATCTGTTGGTTCTGGCACCGCTCTTGCTGATGCCGCTTGTTTCTCGGCACATTTTAAATTTTCTCTGATTCGACCTTCACCCTTTGCTTGTAGGCACCATATCACATATTTTAACATGCTTCCCCCCCCCCCTTCTGTATCTGTTAGTCAGGCCTGTTGGAATTTTGAAGCACTTTTGCCATAATTCAACAAGAATGTTCTTTTTCAATTTCCGTAGGTAGATTCTGCTATTCAGTGGTTTTCTCCCATCCTTTATCATAGGCTGGGTCTTTTCCATATGGTAATGAATCATTCCCCCAGGAGGAGTATCATTTGCTCGATTCAATGGACTTCTCACAATGCAGATATATGCATTTCTTTCACCTATCATTTTGATTTTAGTTTTCCTGCAGTTTATTGGCTTCAGTCTGTATTTTCTTTGTGATCTGTTCCCTTTCCAGCTCTGGTGGGTATCTCCCACTCCATTGTAATCTGTGCTGCCCTGATGGCACCACCTGCACTTTCTGCCTTGCTCTGGAGGTGTTATCTACATACTTAATTCAGTCATTTCCACCAGACTGTTTCATACTCATTTAGTATCTCTTCTGATCCTCTAATCTGGTTGGTTTGGGTTTTCTTCAACCTGCCTATTTAGAAATAAAAGTGTTGACAATATTCTGTGCTGTGAAGCTGTTGTTGTATGTTTAATGAAATAAAGAGGACAAGGATGAACAAACATCTCTTAAGCATTGGCTTGGATGACACTGCACAAACAGAAAGGAGTCTCAGATCTACACAGCAGCCTCTGCTTTTTATTTATGTAGTGATTCGATGAAAGGGATGTGCCAGGATGGAAGGGTGGTGGGGATTTTTTCCAGTATTATTTATCTTGTTTAAATAAGCTTTTGCACCGGAGCTGGATGGGCTGAGGGTAAAACGAGCCGGTTCCAAACCAATAGTCCTGTGCTCCATCCTTTATTTCTGCCTCATTGCAAGACTCTGAACCAGTCACTGGAATGTTCCTGTGTTTTCCCTGGTTTCCAAAACAAGCCACCTGTGTTTATCTGTTTGAGTGTCTGTTTGGTGAGAGGGATCCTGGATTGCTGCAGTGAGGAATCCTCACCACTGACATCCATAGGAGCAGGTTTTGGGGCGTTGTGAATCCCGTTTGTCAAAGACCTGTAAATTACTTATGAGCTCTATGGATGAAAGAGAAATTACTGTTAAAAAACCCAGTTTTGGTACCTTAAAAATGAGTGAAGACTGGCACCAGGTTCTTGGAAATAACAAATGGCAGGGATTTTACTTAAGGATCTCCCTGTGGGTTCGGCTAGATGGGTTTCTAATGAGCAGGTCTTTTATTTCTGTGATATTCTGTATCTGCCTGCCACAATTACTCATGTGCAAGTCCTAGAGCCAAATTCTGCCCTTAGCTGCATGTTTGCTTCTCCCCTTGGCTTTCTGGAAAGCTGCAGGCATTTTTCCTAAACCATCATTTGGCCTCCAGTTGTACTGTGGTCATATTTGTCTGTCCAAAATGACTGTGGCTCTCCATTTATAATCTCGTAATTTGTAATCTTTACTGAGATACTGCTGTGGTTTTTCTTTTATTACTGGCATCTTATTGTAATATTGATTTTTTGTTAAATGGAACTGCATTGGTAATTTTGGCTGGCAGCTTCTTGTCTCTGCTTTCTTTTGTACACTTTTTGAGGGTGGCAGAGTATTCCCTGCACTACACCGAAGCCGATTTCTTTGATCTGACTCTTGCGTCTCGTCTGTCTAAACAAATTTAATTTTTGCCTAATCTGTCTATGCAGTTCCCAGTCACTGTGGTATCCAGGCACTAAATTATAGCCTCTTCTGAGTGTTTTCTTCTTGTAACGAGGTGAACTTCCTTCTTGAGTGACCCAGTCATTGTCATGCTTTTGTAAACAGTCTCTTTTCTACCTATTGATTTCGGTCTAGCATTAGTGACCACCCACTGTTCCAGGCTGGGAGAGAGAATAATTGTTATATAGGCATCCACATGCATGCAGACACAAACCACACACCTGCTCTCGGGCTGGACACCTTCATCTGCAGTTTAATTCTCACAGGGAGCAGAACAGGGGGTCTCACCTGGACTGGGGCAAGGCTGGGCCTGCAGGATGGGCAAGGTGTGGTGAGGAAGTTGTGCGAGTGTTTGGGGAAATTGTAATAGCATTAAATAGTACAGCAGCCACCAATGCAAGGAACTGCATGTGGAGAGAGGGCTTCCTGAGCTACTGGGAGGTGATGCCGGCCTGCAAAATAGCTACACAGGGAATGACACACATTCCTGGCTCTCCCCATCCCTGCTGTACCCAGTGAGGGGATGGCATGGGAGCACTGCCAGAGCACTTGGCTTGTGGAACATGGTGCTTCCCACCCTTACAAGCCACCTTCTTACAGTGCATTGCCTGGCTGGCTCCTGGTGCATTCCCTGCTCCCTGCCCTGGCAGTCCTGGCACAGCCAGGCCTCCAGCACCGACCTCTCAGCTCTGCCCTGTGTCCCTCCACCTCCTGTGTCCCGCAGGCTCCTTGCTCACTGCTTTGGTACCCCCTGCTGCTCTTCCTCCTGTCTTCAGCCACATCCTTGAGAAACCCTTGCAGGCTTTTTTCCCTGCTGGTTTCCCACCCTGCACACGGCACTGGTTGCATCCCAAGGGACCCTCTGTGTGCTGCCCACTCCCATGGCGTGGAGGCTCCTCCGCTGCCACTCACTGACTCCTCCAAGGCAGAAGCCCTGAAACGCACTTGAGGGAAGAGTCTCCCTTCAGCACAGCAGCTCTCCAGTATTTCCTGCCCTCCTTACCCCGGGCTGAATGGCACAGCAGCTCCCTGCAGGGCTTTGGAGCTCTTAGGTGCAGAAATCACACCCAGAACGCTTGTTTAGTCATCTGGAAAGGATTTAGAGGCCTACATTTTGGCATTAAAAAGTGGAGAATGGAGAATGTAAACCTGAGAAAACCCTAAAATACTTTGCATACAACAAACAGGTGTCTGGTGCCAATAGCTGTAGCCACCTTGATGTTGTTGGGTGCTCCCTTGAGTGTTGGGGCAAACATATAATTACTGTGCTGCTGTTTGAAAGGGGCAAGTCCAGCCCATAATTCTGTAGAACCATCACCCGTGTTTTTGGTCAGAAAAAGAGGATGAGGGCCTCTGAAATGTGCCCCTGTATTGCCAGGGCTCAGGAATGCGAGTGTTCATCCCCTCTCTTTCTGGTGCCTCTCTGTGGAACACAAAGGTTGGACATCCGTGTGTGCCAGGAGTTTTCGTGGAAAGCATCAAGCCAACCACCGTTGTTGGTGTTTGGGTAACAGACCTGCACAAGGAAGTGATTCACACACTACAGATTTATTGTCAATTTTGTTATGCTTAAGGCAGGCAGTAATTTCAGTTTCCACTGCCATTAGCTAATAATAGTAATTAATTAGTAAATTGTGCCGTTGGGATCTCAGGGTGAACTAACGGGGAAAATGTAAATTAAAAAAAAAAAAAAAAAAAGGCCACTAAAGTTTCTGAGTTTCCCACCACAGCTGAGGGTTTGTGTCTATCCCACCCCTCCAAACTGAATTTCTGAGGAACAACTCACATGGCCCACAGCACTGTCTGGGAAGTATTTGGAACAAATGAGAAGGTGCATCAGAAAGGTGCTGGGAAATGGGGGGAAAAGCAACAGAGACTTGTGTTGCCGTGCTGGCAGCTGGATGAGGAATTGCTGAGTAAGTCAAGTCTATATTCACATTATTCCTCCCTTTTCAGTATCTGGAAACCTCATATTAAACTTGTGTTTTGTTGTTTGGGCTTTTCCCCGATTTTCCTGACTTCCCAGTAAGGAAGTTTTGGATATAGCACTAAGAAAGAAGAAAAGACTGAGATAAATCCAGGGGTTTCAATTCAAGGTCATTTTGAACCCTTTATCTGGCTGCAAAAGAAAGTAGGGGGAAAAAAATAATTAAAAAATGTGAATTAGGCTGAGTCATTTTCACTGTGAATTGTTTGCAGCTGTCAGAATCAGATCTACATAGTTCACTATAGCTCAATTTCCTTTCCGAGTTAATAACACATTGAACAAACATAGTACACCAGACTCCTTTTTTTCTTTCAAATAACCTCAGAGTGGATCTGCATTCTGAGTATAAAAATGTCTCTATTAGCTTGGGCTATTTATAGAACATCAAAGGGCTGAAAGATAGTTAAAAATTAATCGATTACCATCAAATAACAGACACTAAAACTCAGTGTGTGAAATGCCTTCCTCTACTGAATAAATTGATAGGAAGAGGAGGAATGGACAGTTGTGATTCCCAGGATGGCCGGGTGTGATTTCACAGCCTCCAGTGGAGCTCTTCAGGGCTGGGAGGCTCAGGTGGTGCTGTACCTGACATGGTGGGTGGGGGAAGGCAGCGAGCTTTGCAGGGAAATAAAGGGTGGAGGTGTCCAGCTTCGCCTGGAAAACCTTTGGAAGGATCAGCTCCTGGGGTCTAGTGCCTGCTGCTGAGTGATTCTTCTTGACCTGTCCAAAAATGGCATTGGGGGATGGCACACGTGGAAATAACTCCCTATAATCTGCATTTCATGATCTTTTCTTTCCATTGAAATAGTTGAAGGTGATGGTGGGAAAGTGGCACCACCTGTGTGTAGAAGGTAAAAAACTTGGGCTTGCAAAATATTGAGATGCTTTTCTAATAATCCTGTTGAGATTAGTAAAATGCTGCTCTGGCCTTTATACGCCTTGGCTATAATTGTGCCATGGGCTGGGAAGAGAAATAAAATGTTTTATGAAAACAATTATGGAAGGGGGGAAAAAATAAGCTTTTGGGAACAGAAGTCATACTTTGGGTCTGAAAGACAGCAAAAGTAGAACTTAGTTCAAAGATTGCTGCTTCTATGTAATGTATGAAGCAGGGCTTGTGTCCCCCGAAGCTTCTCTTTTTCTTCCAAGAGTCTCATGAAAGACACTATTTCCCTGTGGAATTTGCCTTTTTATCAAGGCATATTATTTTGAGGCACAGGTTTGACAGTGGGCAGAGTTACCTGGTGGTGGTTTGTCCCATGCAGACTCTGCAGGACTTGTGCACCAAGCCTGGCAAAGCCCAGGGTGCCTTTGGTGATGTGCTGGTGTGTCTGCACGGCTCAGGTCAGTTCTAGTTTAGGGATGGAATTATTTTTGGGATCTAAATCTAGGCTAGTTTGTTATCACACCTGTAGAGAAAGTGGCTAATGGATATGATGGACCTCTCGTTTTAGACTTACCCTACAGGGAAGAAAGGAATTTGTTTGGTTAAAGAAGGGTTTCTGAGACAGGATGGTGAGTTTAACATCTGCCCCTGTTGATTGCTGACAGACTGTAACACGCAGCTTACAGTGCAGGGGAAGTCTTTATTTCCTCTTTTCTTGCCAAATACACACATTTCCAAGCAAAGGTGACATTTTTGTGTGTCAAAACAAAGGTAGAACGGCGCGGCCTTTGAAACATCAAACTCAGATGGAAAAATGAGGATTTGGCATGGCTTAATTTGGGCTTTATTAATGCCTTTGGGGGAGAGGGATGGAAGAAAGATTAGGCAGATCAGAGCTTTAAAAGTCATAGATCATGCATTTAATAGCTCTAATTCTTAAATACTTGAAGGGTTTCATAAAGCCATTCTCTGCAAGTGCAAACTCTTTCCCACTTCTCACTGTTGCATCCAGACCTCCCAAGTTCTTACAAAGAGCTTGCAGCTGAAAATCTCAGGCCCTTCCATTCAGCAGTGATCTTGCACCAACAGTGTGTTTGCAGCCAGGAGCCTCCAAAGGATCCCATGAGGAGTTTACTCCCAAACACATACTTTCCTCCAAGGGGCATATTGTGTTATTTCAGGTACTCACCAAATGGGATTTAAAGCTGGGCAAAAAAAGAGACTTTTTCCATTCAGCTACTTTTTCTGAAGTGCTACAGATTTAGAAAGACTGGATTTAAATGAAGTTACTACTAGAATTTTTTTTTGTAAAAATCAATTCTGGTGTTATAAGAAATTGATGGCTAGATTTCAAGGTGAGTTTTATCTAAAACTGAAATATTGACCGAGGCAGTATTAATATTTTGTCCTGTTTTCTTTCTTGAAAAGTGGGATTTTTCACTGCACTGGGTTTTGTCCTTTCCATAGTCTTATAGTAATTTGCCACACATTTATTTTAAATATTAGAGTGCTATTTTTAAGCAAGCAGTGCAAAGCAGCAGTTTTTATAGTATCTATTACATACTATAAGGAGCTTTCTGTAATAAAATCAATATCATAGGATAAATATTCTGAGCTAAGAATAATAAGCTACTGATAATTTTGCCCATAGTAATGGTTTTCAGCATGGCTGTGCCTTCCACAGCAGGATTTTCCTGATTGTCTTTAACAGGAATTAAGGTAAATTCCAGGAGGGAACACATCCTGGGACACTGTGAGCAACGTGGGTGAAATAGCTGAGAGCAGTGTGAGAGCACAGTGTAGGAAAGATACCACTGAGATACAAAACTCTGAAAAGAAATAACTGGTCATTAAAGGAATGTGAAGGGAGAGGGCAATTCGTGGCATTATGGACATAATAACATTAAATGTCTCCCCCCAGACATTTTCTTTCAGATTATTTAAAATCAGAGGTGCTAAACACGATGACTTCAGGTGCCTGCATACCTGTTCCACAGTGTTTTCAGAGACCAGGCTGTGCAGTGCTTGTTCACCAACTGCACCTTTGCGGTTCCGTGAGCTCTAGAAGAGGTGTTTCTGCCCCAGCCCTTCGTTTTCGCCATCCCAGCACAGAGCACACCCTCAGGTGTGCTGGTGCAAAAGGCTCCTGGGCCACCTGTTACCTGAAGTGGGCCAGTGTATTAAATTGGAGGGTTGTTTCAGTGTTCTGTTTATTCTTTTGTATCGTTTTGGCGAGAGGACAGGTTGGGTTTGGACACTCAGACTCTGTTTGGGCTACAGGCAGTACTGGGGCCAAGAGCCTCATTGTGCTGGTGTTGGTGGCACCGGGGCAGGGTGAGGGACAGGAGACTTGAGTGATCAGGAATAGCAGCCACTGACCGTCTGTAATGTATGGAAAAGGCAATTCCAATAACTCATTTTACAACCAAGTGATCATTTATCCTACTAGCAAAATCTGTTCAACTCTGGTTGTATAGGTTATACAGTAATAAAAGTTCAAGTATCCATAAAATTGCCATTGAACTGTAAATTAATGTGAGGTAAAGTTGTTGCCCCAGGGAATAACCGAGCTTCAGAAAGTTGTGTCCTAAATTAATTAATGCTGAGTTCAGCTCTGCCTAGGAAAAGAAAGGGGGTTTGCTGGCCTTTGGTTGTGGAGCTCAGAGTTTTGTTTTCAAGCAGAAATTGCCATTGCCATCTCTGCTCATTTAAACAGGAGAAAACTCCAGGAAAAATTATGAATTACATGGCCTTTTTAAAATTTTATTTTTAATTTTTTTTTAATTTATTTTATTGCTACATCTATGTGAATGGGAGAGGAAGTTGATGTTTGTGCCACTTCAGGAGCCTTGTAATGGTCAGATTTCCTTCTTGATTAAGCAAAGGTGTGCATTTGCACTTCACAGGTGCTGGTCTCCCTGACCATTGTGACTTGGTTCTCTCTTAAAACCTTTGTTTTGTTTTGTTTCTACTTCTCTGGAAAAAAAAAAAAAGAAGAAAGAAGCCAGTGATACTTATTTTAATAGGTCGGGTTTAATTATAATGGATAAGGATTAATAAAAAAAATGTTAAATTGTGGACTTGGTCCCATTGCTTTGGGCATCAACTGCCTTTTGCTGCAGTGTGACCTGCAAAGCATCTCTGATGGATTTGTGCCATTCCCACATCTGAGGGAGCCCTGGGCAGAGAGGAGCTGTACAGTGAGGTGTAAATAAACTGTTCAGCAAGTCCTCCACAACCCTTAAACGCTCGGGGTGTGAGCAGCACCTGGGAGGGGTTGTTTGTCCAGGCCTTCAGAGCTGCTGTATAAAGCCCTGCTCTGCCTTTCCAGAAGCCTGGAAAGCTGTCATCTCCCAGCTCTCCTGCTAACGAGCCTCAGAGGTTCGTGTGGAGTAGCTGCCTCTTCTCTGCTCTCAGCAAGAACCTTTCCCCAGAGTTTGTGTCTCTGGCGCCGGTGCCGGTGCGGGGCTGAGCCGACACAATGGCAACAGCACTTCCCCTCAATTACTGACAAAACAGAGCCACCAGTGCTCCCTCTCACTGCTCAAGCACTGCTGGGCTGCATCACACAGGGAAAGGGCTGAGGACCTCCACCACACTGTTGGTGGCAGCAGATTCAAAACACTTAAAATGTTTTCTGAGTCCTCTTCTGCTTTTCAGCTCTTTTTTTTTTAAATACACAAATTGTTTTCAGTACTTTTCCTGACTTCTCTTTTTCCTTACCATCTCTCCATTTTACCTTGGCTTTTTAGTTCTTCCCCTCGTTCTTCTATTTTTCTTTCTGTTCAGTCTCTGTTTATTTCTTCTGCTTCACAGATTGTCTCTCTGCTTGGTTTTCTTTTTCCCAGCACTTACTATATTCCTTGTGTTTTTGCAGCTCTAATGCTAGCTTGTCTGCCAAAGAATAAACTCCTATTTATGGAAAATATATGCAGCTATATGCACTGCTAAAACATCTTCAGACTGTTTGCTCACAGCCATCCTGCAGAGACAGCACGACACTGTTAACACACGAGCTGAGCAGCTACTGCTACAGTTACCAAAATTAGAGCCAAACGGCCCCTGAGCACACACCTGTCTTCAGTGTGCCAGCCTCTCTCCTCCTCTGCCAGGGACAAATGCAGTTTGGGTTTATATGGGAGAATTCCATGGGTTAGACCTTTAGATATAATTGCCCTACTCCTCCTGCCCAGGAAGGGATAACAGTTAGTTGTGCTTTCCAGCGTGGAGTGGAAATCCCTCAACTGTCCCACTGTCAGGTCAAGTTAGACTTGCAGGGCACTCTAAATTTGAAGCTCTGACCAACTGGTGTTATAAGCTGATTTTATGGGATATCTATGACATAAACAAGATTGGTATATTGGGGTGGTATCATCTGGTGCCTCTGGATTAGTATCCTACAGCAGCAGCACGCCAGGTATGATGCCTTCTAAAGCACAAAGGTTTTCAGCGCTGTTTCTTACCGAGGCACAGTAAATAACGGGGGAGAATTTCAAAGGCACCAGGGGTAGTTCTTCCATTGACAGTCGATGGAATTTGTGTGTCTAATTCCCATTTGTGCCTTTGAAAACACACATGGCCCTGCTTTGCCCGTTGCTTTAAATCTCATGCGCACACAAAACACAAGCCTCACGTTCCTATTCCACCTTCCAAACACATTTTAATTTCCTTCCAGTGTCACAAACTTTCCGCGGTAGCTGAAATATGTCAGGGATGTTTTTGTCAAATTGCTGAGACCAGGTTCTTCAGCTCCCACTCTGCACTTCTGGGGTGATCAGATCACGATGTTGGAGTCGCATAAGAGCTTATTAGCAGCTGTTGCAGACACTTTCTCTGTGCTCTAAAAACAACAACGGGAGCAACAACTCAGCTGGGAAGAGCATATGCAATAGCCTTTTAATCATTGCTTCAACTCACCATGTCAGCATGCGTAAGCTTTCTCATCAATGAGGCCAGGACTACAAAACCAGAGGAACTTCTTAAATTTTTCAAACACCTGCATCTTGTGAAATGAATTTATGCTACCAGATTAAAAAAAAAAAAAAAAAAGAAAAAAAAAGGAAAAGAAGAAAGAAAAAAAATTTCTCCTGGATCAAAAGTGTCTCCTTATCAGGAAATGAAGGACAGGAACAAAAATACCCTCCTCCTCCATCTCCTCCTCTTCTTTTCCCACCTCAAACTTGATGATAAAATTCTGTAATCTGACAGCCCCCTGCAAAAGGATAGCTGAGTGTTTACAAACGGGGCTTTGGATGCGAGCCTGCAATTAGAAATCTGCCCCAGGGCAGCTGTGTGGGAGCTGGGGAGGCCTTACCTGCCCCCAGCCCTGCTCTGTGCTGCCCCAGCTCCCCTTCGGCTGCGGTGCCAGGGGCCACACAGAGGGGCAGGGGGCAGCTGTGGGGTGCCAGAGCCAAGCTCTGCAGCTCAGCAGTGGCAGGGGAGGCTGTGGCCGCTCACTGGGCTGCAGTGGTGCCCACAGCCTTGGTGTGGGGAGCTGCTCAGCTGTCCTGCTGCTGCCGTCGCCGTGTGGGTTTGTTTCCTTTCGCAGTAAGTCAGACAATAGGGATGTTGCTAAATCCTTCACGGAGCCCGAAGGCAGGGCTGCTGCTTGGTATTTGCTTGCCTTGGAGTTGGGATTTGTGTGACCCCCAAGTTGCCCCTTGACTCAGGAAGTCCAAAGTCCCAGAGTGTGCAGTGGGCGAGCGGAGCTCGGCGAGGTACAAGTGGCCAGCAGATGTCTCCCAGGATATTTCTTTGCAGACACTGCTCTCCCATATCCCGCTCTTTCCTGAGGCTCCTGAAACTGGGCTTGGTGGGTTATGAGAAATGTTGTCTCTGACCTCTTTGCCCATTCTCTGCAAGTACTAATACATAGCTTTGTGATACTGAGGCTTTTTAAACCACAACCTAAATTAAGGAAATTGTTTATAAAGATGAAAACAAAAAAGGTAAAGGAAGGCAGCTCCTCTGTGTCTGCAGAACATTTCATGAGTATTTACAGCCTCTGAGAAAAGGAAGCAATGTCACTCATGGGGGCATACAACATTTTAGATCACTTTTGATTGGGAAAATCATTAACGTTGCTGGGATTCTGCTTCATTTTGCATGGGAGAATGGGGAGATGGCAGGAAAAACATCCTGTTTGCAGGTGCAGGCTGCATGGACACGAGGCAGATCTGCTAATCAAGCTGTACCTGCCGAGCCATGCTGGCAAATTTTATTGTGGGTAGACTTGGCCCAAGTGTGAGCTCTTTTCCTTAGCTCTGTGTTTAGCTGGAGAAGCTGCAGCAGTGAGGATAAGTGGTTGCTCTTGGCACTGAAGGAATTAGTTTTAGAGGTGGAAGTGGAAGGCTGGATTCCCCTGGTCCCAGTCATGTTCACACCAGACCGCAGCATTTTTTGGCTTGGATGGGGTATAAAGCTCACCACAGGTCACACAGAAAATGCACACACTGTTATCATCCTGCAGGAGCTCTCCATTGGCACAGTCCATGTCTTTGAGAATACAATAGTCCATCACCAATCCAATCATCTTTCTGTGACTGAGGGGTTTATGCAATTATAAAAAAGTGGATGATTTCAATGTTCTATCCCTCTTGTGGAATTATGTTTGGAATTTATCCGGCGAGACAGGGGAAGGGATTTTGTTTGTTTTGTTTGATCATTTCTTATCACAGAACTTTGTTTGACTCAAACCACAATGATACAAGCATTCAAACACCACCTTCAGATGTAATATTGATTTATAAAACAGCGGTGCAGAGCTACTAAGCTTCGCTGTTTCAGACAGAAGGTCTTCAATTCCCAACAAATTACTGGCGTTTCTACCTATTTACAAATTAATGTTTCCTCTGAACCTTGTGCATTTCTTATTATTCTAGTCTGCTTTCTTCAGTTTCTGCTTAGAAACCTTGTGTGAGTGTGTATTATGCAGTGATAGGGCAGCTTTAGAGCATCAGTTAAATTGGAGTTAAATAAAAAAAAATCTAGATCAACGTTTATCCTTAGGCAAGTTATGCACTGAGTGAAATTAAACCACTATATGTACTTGTAGATTGAAGAATCAGAGGTGGAGGATGGGTCAGAAACACTAAGATCAAAGTTTTTCTTCTTTGAAAAAAATCTCTTTGAAAAGCCCCCATGCCACCTATTCTGCTTGTTAATGTTTTGACTGGAAGTGTCTGGCAGTGTCATCAGCAGCAGAATATTTTAAAAGACCTTTCTGGTTTTTTTATTTGGAGCTGACTCTAATAGCAAAGCAATGGATCCTTAGCAGCCTCTGTTATATGTCTCTTAAGGGAATATTTTTGTTAATTGCAAATATTTGATTGACAAACATGGGATGCAATTAGTAGGCAGGCACAGTAGGAATGTGCAGTGAACTGGATCTCTGAACCAACAGATCTCAACTCTCTCAGCTTGATCTGAAATAGGCAAGAGCATTTAAACCATATGTTTCCCTCAAACTTTTTCTTTCCTCTGAAAATTCCTTATTTCCCTCAACTAACCTTCTTTCACTCTCTGCACCAAGGGAGCTAATTCATCTCCTATGATCACGTCAAATAAAGACAGAAAATTCTACACAAGCTGCAGACTTATGCTGCTTTTTGACCGTGGCAGTAAAAATTAATGTGGACAAGACTATACATGCCAGTTGTGCCTTACAAAAGCCCTAGGTGAAAGAGAATACAATCTCATTTAACTTTAGACATTTTGAGCTTAATGGTCTATTTAAACAACCTGGTACCATCTGACTACATTTATCAATTATATTTCTTTTTATTTATACAGAGCACTGTCTTTCTGGAAAGGCTATAATTAAAACTTATCTAGATAAATTGTGCTCAGATTCTGTGGTACGAGAAGGAATTCAAAGGATTTCAGTGTTTTTATGTGTTCTTTTTCATAAGGAAAAAAGGTTGCTCTGAAATCTTTAAAAGGAAATAGATTTTCATAATTAGAATAACCTAATTGCAGTGGTTTTCATAATTGAGGCTAAGAATGGCCAACAGGAAATACAGTGTGGTTAGATGGAAATGTTGACACCTCAGATTTCTTTTCCTGGGTAAACAGGTGCCTTTTCCAGGGAAAGGGTGCTCGGTCCCCCACTTCTCATGACAAGGAAAACTGCCCCAGGGGGATTTCATCAGTTCTTTGGGTTTTCAGGCAGCTTCAGCTCCTGCTTTGTGACATCGCAGTCCTTTCTGCCAGAGCCTCACACACCGAGCTCTGCTGGGGTTGGTGGAGGACGAGGGGCCCTGAGCACCCTCAGGCCTTGCCGAGGCACCTGCAGAAGGTGGGGTGGCCCAGAGCCAGCGGGGAGGTCACCTGCCCTGCTGAGAACCCCATTTACACCTGTCTTGGAGGTCACAGTCCTGGGCACAGGCACCTCAGCATCCAGGGCCATGTCAGGAAGGCACTTTTTCCCAGCTAAACATCAGTCCCTTGAGGCCTCTGGCAGCACCCACACGAGTAGCAGGAGTTTGTACGTACCTACGTCCCCATTAGAACGTTCTTGTTTATCAAATCACATGAAGGGGCTGGTGGAGCTTTGCTCATTTTGGAAGGACCTGATCCCACAACTGCTGCTCAGGGCTGCTCATGCGACTCAGGCTGACTCACACAAGTGTTGCAAGATCCAGCCTTTAATTTGCAAATCCCAGTAACGGTATGTGTTAATCAGACACTCCATCAGTGAAGGCAGTGCTAGATCCATAGTAGCTGCATGGTAGGGCTATAAATACAAGCTAGATTTCTTGAAAACTTCCATGCAGAATTTTGTCCCTAGAAGGGAAGACATTATTTCACTGCTGTCTTGAATCCTGAATGTAAAATTTCAGATTAGAACTAACAAAAAAAATATAATAATAATTTCCATCTGTGACATTTCATTGTCATGTATTTGTAACCCTGTTACAGAAGCAATATTTGACAGGGGAAGTTAAAAAGTATAAAAATATAAAAAATATAAAAAATAATCTGATAGTGTTTTTTCGTAAGAGCAGTTAATGAAGGTCCTTTGCAAACCCACAATGATTTAGACAGCACTTCATGATGAACAACTTTGGTATGGCAGAGTTATTTGGAATGTGGATCCAGGTGCATGCTTGGACTTGTCAAGGTTGCCCTTAGTGAGGACCAGTCCCCTACAGACCATTCTATTTTCACACTGGAGCTGTTGTTGTGTCTCTCTGTTTAAGTGCTTGACAGAAAATGTCCACAGTTAGGCTGTGCATAATGTACACTGTCAATTTGTAAAATCTTTCCCTGGGACTGTGTTGAAAGAGGGACTTTGTCGCAGGTTTTCTCTTCACAGCTCCACAATTTAAATTTTCCTGTTTTGTCATGTTAATGTAATTCACTTAAAATATTTAAATTGTCCTTAATTAATTGAGGAAGGAGATTATCATCGTGGTGAACTTGCAGGCAGCGTGTGGAATAGGACTGCCACAGTTTGGGTGAGCCCAGGTGATGAATGGTGTTGACGTGAACGGCTGCAGTTACACAGTGTGCAATACACAAATTACACCACCATGTGTGTTCCTCTGTGTTATGAAAGCCTTTTGTTTATACATACCCGGCTATACATTTACACATTATGTAAATAAACACACATATGCCCATGCAATTTAATTGAATATATGGCTATGGGTTAAGAGGCATGTTACTCTGATGAAAAACATCTTATGGTACAGAGTAAAAATATTTCCGACGTGCTTCTGAGCCTCCTGTAGAATTTAAGAAGGAACTGCAGAGATTTCTTTAAGGTAGTGGTTCAAACCATTGAATAGGAAGGCCTGGTATTCTTCCAAAACCTCAAGGCTCTTGAGTGGCATTCTCAGAAACCCACTGAGTTTCACTTTTATTCAACTTCTTTTATTCTCATTCCAATATGAGCTTTTCCATCGATCTTTGGTGTACAAAAAATGGTGAGACTTGTTTCATGTTAGGTACATTCTTCTAAGGCAACGTGCAAGAGATTATGCATGTAGATCAGCCTTTCCAACCACAAGTTCCCCAAAAACCGACCCAGGGATCTCAGAGTGTAGTGAGAAGTTGCCCCAGGTGTGTTCAGTCGGCCTTGGGGGTGCAACATGGTCTTTGATGTGCTGAGAGGGGCATGGAGTGATGGGCTGGTGGTGCCTCCTACCCACTCAGCCATGCGGTGGGATGGGCCCAACGAGGTGGTTTCCCCCTGGAAAAATGCCTTGAGGAGCTGCAGGAGGTGGTGAACCCACTGCTGAGCCCCTCTGGCAGGGAGCTCTTGCTGGACCTCCACCTGGGGTGGTGCTGCACGTGGTTCCCCTTCTCCCTGGTCTCACTCGGGCACAAGGGTGGCTGTGGGGCTGCAGTGTCTGTTCGTCCCCATGCAGGGCACCACAGGCCGCCCTGCAAGGTGACACATCTCGCTCTGGCAGCCCAGATTTGTGTGTCTGCCTCACAAAGGAATCTCTTGGTTTGCTTTGTGTTTGTTGTTTTTTTCCCCTCCATCTCAGGCGCTCAGCCGGGGCTCCTTTCCTCCAGCTGTTCGGTGACACCGCGCAGCCATCAAACGCGGCAAACCCGGATCAGAGAGCAGCAGTGACAGGCTCCCTGGTGCAGGCAGGCCAGGTCCCAAATCTATTGTTCATACCAGAAAGCTCAGCAGAGTGACTTGACAGGTTTTTAAAGCACTGGAGAACTTCAGCAGGAAGTTTTCTGCCTTTCCTACCCCTTGCTCTGCCTGGAGTCAGATACAGAGCTGGTGCCATTTTAGCAATTAACAAAAACGGGGGTATTGTGTGTCCTGAGCACAGGTACCCACAGATAATCAGGTGTGTAAGAGTCAGCAAACCCTCTGCATGTGAGGGCTGACACTGGGATGCTTTGTACTATTGCATTCAGACACCGTGTTCTGGGCGTCTTTGTTATCGTTGCCTGATAAATAAACAGCCCTAAAATTACAGAACTTATTATGGTAATTGAGTGAAGAAAAGGAAATGCAAGCCCAGCCTCACTATCTATTACATTGCCATTGCTAAAGTTGCCTAAACCTGTGCTACTCAAATGATATTGTAATATTAGCCTTCTTTCTTTTTTCACAATGATTGTTTTCTGTCCATCTCAAGCTGGATGTCAGTTCATTTAGATTTACATCAAGTAGTAAATTAAAATAATCACTCAGCAAACACTCTCAGCTCAGTTTTCTCTTTCAGTCAGGAGTTGCGAGAGATGCTTGAAGCATTCAAGCAGAAAATATTGCTGTCTAGATATTTGTCCTCTGGGTGATAAAGGAGGCATTGTCTTGGGACCCACTCAGGCCTCGGAGCTGATAGTAGCTGTGCATCACAGCTGTGAAGTGCGCTTTGTTATGTGTCTGAGGATTAGGGTTCAGGACCTTGTTTTTCTTGAAATACCAGACTGATCAGAGCTGCATATGTTCGGGGGAAAGCAGAGGTCGATGGTTCTCTGTCCACATTTTTACTAGATTATTTTTGGACAGAACTCTGGGAGAATACCCTGCAGCTTAAACCATCCCAGGAGTTTTTCATATTCTGCATTATAACCGTCGTGGAAAAAAGGCTGTAGTTTATCTCTCTGCATCTGAAACAAAAGACTCACAGCACCGCAGGCACGCCGGGCTTTGGACCCACGCTGGAGCAGCCTGAATTCTGCTCCTTTGTGCTCCATTTCCAGTACAGCTGCCCATTTAGAAGCACAAATGCACCTTGATGTAATAACCAAATCCAAAGAACGTCTGGCCTTAAGGACGGCCCAGATCGATGGTTAATCTTAGAGCAAGGGTGGCACTGGGGTGGTGGACAGAGCAAGGGCTTGGGGGGACAAAAAAAGGCTGTTCTGTGTTTCTGAGCTGTCTGTTCCAGAAAAAAAAAAATTTTGAGATTTATTTTTTCTATTAAAAAAATTAACCTGCATCTTTTTTCCCATGCCAGCCAAAAACAAACAAACAAACAAAAAAAAGCCCCACCCCAAAACCTCATAACGCAGTAGTATTTATTTTGGCAAGAAAGCTGTGTACAGAAGCACTCATAGTGAGGATGCTGTGGTGAGGGAAGGCTATACTTCCATTACAGTTGAGGTGTGAGTAAAGACTGCAGGATTTGGGCAGGATCTGCTCAGCTTAGGGAGCAGTCTCCTCTTCGTGGCAGCACAATGTGAGAGTTTGTGGGATTGAGGATTTGGGGCCAGACTCTCATCTCACTTAGGTTGGTGTGATACCACTGGAGCTAGCTGGGCCTTACTGATAAATAGAGGACTGTATGTGGGTCCTTTGTTGCAAGGGAATGTACATACATACATTGCAAATTCACCTTTCAGTGTCAGTGTGAAACTCTCCCTTCCAGAACGGGGCTCTGGCCAACAGGCAGAATATTGTCCTTGAAATGATTGATGTTAATTGTAGAACCCCACTGATGGGCTGGAAGGGAGAACAGCATTTGCCCATAATCAGTTTAATGCCTGAGGATTGGTTGCAAGTACTTCTCTGCTTGAAAACATGTCAGTGGGCACAACTTTTGACCCCCATCAAGCTTCTGCATAAATTCTGAGTCACCCATTACTTTTAAAGCTAGGCCTTCCCTTCTTCCATGGAGGCCCAGCCCTGCCCAGCGTTGGGCCTGCACATCCTGCCGTGGCTTCCAGTCAGGGGGGTGGCTCAGGTGCTCCTCTTTCCATGGAAAGGTGAGCTTGGGGCTGTGCTCCAGGGCACCTGGGAGGGGATTTGAGACAGCAACTCGAGCTTAGGGGCTTTAATGAATGGCAGTCGACCAAACAGCTCCTGGACATGTTCCTACCAGCCCAGTCTTTTTGTGGATGTCATTGCCATTCACAGGAGGCTCTTGGCAAGTTTCTGTTTTTATGGGCATGGCAAAAACGATCTAGAAGTATTTTTTTGTGCCTAGACAAACTGTTTTCCAAGTGGCAAAAGAGTCACTGGAGCAGGATGTGCAATGAGGAGCCACGGTCAGAGATGGACCTGTGTAATCATTGTTTGAAATAAGCTCCAGTCTCCCAACATAGATTTGTGTTCTCATCCTCTGTACTGCTGGACATCCTCCTGCCCTGCTGCCCTGACGTGCTCCTCTCCCAAGGCTTTACCTGGAGAGGATGTGCACGGACCAAAGCAGTGCCACGTGGAGGGGAGGAGATGATTCCTTGTTTCTTCATCTTCTGCCCGGCAGAAGTGATTTGCTGCAGTTGTGCCTGCAGAAAGGTGGCCTCATGTGAAGGCATTTATCACTGGAGATGTGCTGATAGCAAACCTTCAAAAAACCATGGAGTAGCAGTCCATGTGTCCTTTGTTTATAAGTAGTCTTTTATATGTAGGGATTTTCCTTCACTTCTGCTTCCTTCTTTCTTAGGAAATGACCACGGGGTACTGACCTCTGCTTTTGTGCTCATAGAAATCCTCTCTCTCTCTCTCTCTCT
>VYXB01004635.1:0-30330 GCA_013397135.1 Pachyramphus minor
ATATAATATATACTACATATACTGTACAATATATGGTATATATATTATGCTTATTATAAATATAATTATAACATATAATTCTATATTACAAGTACAGAAGCAAAAGTCTCTTTGACTTGATACTCGAGCAAGATGGGAAGGCATCAGCATCATCTTCCCTTCCACTGCTCAGTACCTTGATAAGGCCACCACCCACCTTGAGGTTTTTGTTGTGTCTCTGGAGCTCCCGGCACAGGCTCTCCAGCTTGCTGCGGGCAAGGATGGCTCGGCTGTGCTCACTCTGCAGCTGGTCCTTCTCCTTGGTGATCTGGGCCTGCCTCTTCTGTAGGTACTTCAGTTTTTTCTGCTCGGCACGGTGTTCTTCGAGCTGGGCAGGAAACAGGGATTAAAATGAAAAAAAGAGGGGCAGAAAAGAAAATTAGCTCTTTTGGTTTAGGAAAGTGTTCACACTTTCTTAACCTCTTAGGAAATGTTTCATATTCACCAGTGCTAATGGGAGGGGAGGGAGAGAGCTGGAGAGAGTCCCAAGACTGCTCACTGCAACAGTCCCAAGTGTGCTGTAGTGTGGGTGGGTGAACATAATTTTTAACACTCTTGTCACACCATTTCAGCCCTTCCTTCTTTAATTTCAATTTTTTGAAGGAATTCTGTAAGGTTTTTATTTTTGTTTCGACATTAGGAACTAGAAGAGTCAATAGTGCTTTATGTGGTGAGATTTCTCCAGATCATGAGATAACCAGTAGTTGCTCATTCTTTTTTACAGTTTCCCCAAAAACAAGTGGCTTCCCAAATACCCAGGAACCTTCTGGAAAGAAACAGCAAGACAAGTGCTGGAACCCAGGGATGTTGTCTGTGTGGGAGCCTTCTTGCTGATGGAGGAGAATTCTCTTCAGGGAAGAGTTTCCCAAAATGTCATGCAGGCACTTACTCTTGTCAGGCTCCTCTTATTCACAGGACCACGTGGGAGCATCTGTTAGTTGTGTTTCTGGAGGTCCTATCATCAATAGGGGTGGGTTATAGAGAGTCAAAACTCTTTTAGGCTCCTTGTCTCCACACAGTTACTGAAGGAAATGTGGACAGTCCCAGACATTCATCTGGGAACCTCCTCTTCCTGGGGGTGCATGGCTCCTGCCTTCCCTAGAGGGCTGGTGGGCAGGACAGTGTATTTGGAGGGGAGAATAAGGGGCAGCAACAGAATTGCTAATAGCAGTGCCTGCACAGTCTGGCCATTTCTTTTGACACATGCCCATTACTGGTTGTTTGGAAAAAATTCCCTGTCCTGTAAATTAACCGTCAAGTCAAAGAAGTATTTCCCCTCTGAAGCTTTTAGTGATTTAATCTCCCGTTCTAACACACAAGAGCCCTCCCCCCTGTATCACAGGTGTGCATACATTTCAAGATATTTCTGAAGTTTAGATGTTTTCTGGTTGAAAAACAGTAGCACATTATCTGCAACATGCAAACTTTAATAATAACAGTTGCTATTAAGATTATATTATCTAATAATATGGTACCACTAATATTAATTATTAACACCAGTATGACTGGGAAAGTCTGTGAGCACCAGGGAATGATGTGCTGCTCAAACAAAACAGTCAACAAGCATCATATTTTACACTTTCTCTGCCCAAGGACCTGTTTTCTGCAGTTGTTCTGTAATTTATGCTTACAGTAGAGAACTCTCTGTATTATTAATCAAATCACACCTACGTGTACCACAAAAAAATGCAATCACCAGCTTGGAGTATATTTACAGGTTATGTCCAACTTTCAGCATGTGCATTGTGTTTTACCCCCATAGATCGAAATAGGGCCTTTGGAATCTATTCAAGTACTGAAATAACTTTTCTAGTGTTGCAGGAATAAAAAAATAGCCTTGCTGTAGTTAAGGCTGAAATTTTTTTCCTTTATAAGCTTGATTTTGTTCCCTTCCCCTTTCATTTGAGAAACATAAAAAATGTTCTTTTTGCTTCACATTTTGCATGTGCAACCAGTGCTGAGTGGATAATGATTTATCCAAATTTCACGATTCACTCAAACCGTGCATAGGAAAGGTGGTGTAGAATAAATAGGTCTTAATCATAATAAGAGAAGTATTCCAGGCATTTTTTGCCTGTTTTTTTTTTTTTTTTCCATTGAAATAAATTGTGCTAGAAACTTGTATCTCAAAGTTCTCAGGAATATCGAAGACTACTTTTGCACTGAGAAAGGGTAAATAGGAATGACAAAAGGGCTGCCAATGATAAATTTTTAAGAATAATTAATTAAATATAAGCTAAAATTAAATGCAAATAGAAGTATTTATGATTTTTGGAAGGCTGACCTAGAGAAATAAACCATCAATGTAGGAAAAAAAGTTTTACCTTGACCCCACTGCAGACGATGACAACATTTATTTATTTATTAGCATATGGTTCTTGCACCCAGCACTTATGAGACCCTCAAGATCTCTGAAAATAAACCAGTCACAGCTTGTGCCCAAATGGCTATGCTGTCTTGCTTCCCCATCCCCACAGGCATGGCTTCTTCCTTCACCAGCCCATGCTCTTCCCTGATGCCTTCTGTTGTGCACTCACAGTCACTACAGACTGTGCCGGGGCATGTGCTGACAGATAAATAACATATCATTGGGTGGCCATGGAGAAGGGTTGGTGCTGCATTGGGTCCCCAAATACCAGGAACCTCTTAAGCCACAGCCAGTCCCAAAAGGTCCCCCTAAAGCAGGGGAAGCTCAATCTGCCACATGGCTACACCTTCCCGTGACCTGTGCTGCAACAAGTGTTTGTGTCACCACAGGGCTCACCAGACCAGGGGGCTGATCTGGCTGGAAAACAACTCAGCAAAACAAGATGTGATGTGAAGTGTGTGACGGGGATAGACAAGAGGGAGCAGAGAGAGCAGTAACTACGACAGCCAACTGCTGACAAGGTATTAATCACACTACGCCCCTCAGCCACGCTGAGTGAGCAGTGTAAGGCTTTCTCCAACAAGCTTTTAGTTGTATTTATTGAATGATTTATTTCAGTGACATTGCACAGTATGTCAGAAACAACTGCTGAGTATTTTTGTTTTAGCACCTTTCTCCTGCATGGGTTACTGGCAATAAGGTCCCTGTTTTATATATTGCTCCAATGCTGTTTGAATGCAGTGAAGAGTACTTTATAGAGGAAGAAGACCTATTTCAGCTAATCTGAGAGCATGCATTCCCTTTAAGCATGAGATAAACCATGAACAGAGGATTTCACATGAGAAAAGGGAAAGCTAAACTTCACATTATGATGAGACATGGACACATCTGTGCATAAAACCAATTACAAAGTCAATGGTCTGCTTGGCACATTTTTCAACACTCCACAAACTGTAAAATGCTGCAGCCTTTTCATCTGAAAGATTTTCACAGCTTATGCTCTTACAGTCCTTTGACTACTTAGAAAAAAACCTTCATCTGAAAATAACCCATCTTCAGTGTGGAAAGAAGAGAGTTGGATAGGTGACATTGTTATAGGGGTGACATTATTTTGGCAGGGGCTTTGACTCTTCATTTCACTGTGTTGTGTTTTCTCTCACAATTAGCCCCAGTTGTCTATTGTCTGCTTCCTAATATTTTATACTAAGTACTGTATTATTTTCATTTTAATGAAATGATCAATATGTGATTTAAGACATACCCACTTACAGATGCATACAAAACTCCTTGCAGAAGGTGAAGACAGGAGCCTAGACATTAGTCTCCAGTGTGGGCAGTTTGGTAGATTTGCTTTTAAGTTTGAATACTCTGCCTTGTCAATGGTTTGACCCAAATTTCATCTTGTTTCCCTCACTTTTTACTTTTTTTCTCTTTCTTACCCATAGTTATTTAACCATGACAATTATTTTGGGATTCATTTAGCACAACAGATAGTACTATTACATGAGGTTTGACCATGCTGCATGACATGTTTTTTATACCTTCCTGTATGGACAGATTGTACAGAAAAGAACCAATGCTGTACTAACCAACTCAGCATACTTCTTAAACAATAGGTCCAACTTCTCTTCTGGAGTATTCAGTTTATTCAAGCTTTGCATCAGTAGGGTGGCTTCTTTTCCTTCAAAAAAGAAGAGGAGATTTGATGGTAATTTGGTTGATGTTCTGTTATGAAACTGGTTGTTTGATGCATGGATTTGGAAAAACTCAGAGAGAAATGAGGCATTTTGGAAGAAGGGAGTATTTTTTGCTATGAACTTCTGAGGTTTTCCCCATAAGAACAAACATGCTAGAATTTTCCTCCATTTCATACCTCAGTAATGTGTTCTATTCTAGCAATGTTTTTGCAACATGATTAGGTCACATACACGGCACATTTGACTGAAATAGGGAGAGAAAGAGCCTGGACCCCAAAGGCCCAGGAATAGATCTCTTTGCAAGTGAAAGCAGATCAGAGCTAGGGTACTCAGCTCCTTCTCTGCTCAACTCATACCTCACATAAGGAAGATTAAGTTAGGCAAGGAGACTATGGTGTGGAAGTCAACAATCAGACAGTAGTAGGTACTGCCAGCCAGGTGTGGGCTACGTGATACCAGCGTAAATCAGTTCTGTGACCTGGTGAAGAGAGTATGTATACCAGAGAAAGTCTAATAACTCTCTGGGGTGTGAATAGCTAAATCACTGCATGGCCATTTAGGTATTGCTTTGCCTCTGATACCTCTCAGTATTCATTTCAGCCCCAAGCATGAGCTGGAGCTTGAACACCGCTTGTTCATCAAATACTAAGTGTCCCTGGCATCCCTGGAGATAAGGTTGGCTGTGGTGCCAGGGGCTTAGACGTGCTTTTTCAAATACTCCCCTTTCCCAGGACTGTGAGACAAAATCTGCTTTCTGCTTTAGGCTGGATTTTTTCCATTTCAAGTCTAGTGCAGTCCAGGAGTACTGTCAGTGGAGAAAATCCTTTATTTCACACTAAATTCTCTCTACGGCATCAGTATAAATAAGTTGAAGAGAGCTAAAATCAAATCCTGGTGTGAAAACTGTTGCAAGTGCAACTGGATAACTGTGTCTTGGTACGGTTTTCAGTAAGATTGTTGAGGTACCAATAACTGCACCAAAGCCAAGGCAATAGAAACTGGGGATCTTTGTTCTGGACATTCATGGAACTTGGGGAAAAAAGTCTATGCTCTGTCCTATACTTAGTCCCCTGCCTGTAAGAACATCCTGTGGTGATTTCTCTACAGGCTTAGTCTGTGGTTGGGTTTGGGTTCTCATGCAAAGCAGAGGCTTCAAGTTTGGCCAGAGTTAAATGCAGGAAGGAAAATAAATTACATGTTTGTTAGATTGGAATGTAACTACATTGCTCTCTAGTGGCTGCCCAGCAGAAAGGACAAGCTACATAAAAACTTGCTGAGACTTCTTTCTAGCTCAGCTAACAGCCCTGCCAGGGCTGAAGTGCTCTCTAAGCACCGTGCTTAGAGAGAATAAATGTATTAGTTTATTTCATAGAGTCCATGATGAGTCCAAAGGTTTCCTAAAATTTGCTAAATCAAAAATAACCTGGGCATGACAGTGAATTTGTTCTGCAGGTTGCCACACCACACAGTAGCACCAGTAGCACCTTTGTGACCAGTGAGTAGTCTTATCTGAGGAAGCAGGAAAAGAAAAATTTACTGAGGAACAAACAAGAGACTGCGTTTTCCGCTGCCTCAGAAGTGACTTTGTGCAGTGGGTAGTCAGACTGACAGCTGTGGATAACCACATTGAGTGGCCAAGTAGTACTTCAGATTTGTGTGATACAATCCTAGGCTCTTTTCTTTTTAAAATGACTAATATCTGATGCAGACTACATGTTGGCCAATGCCAAAAATAATTATTGGTTAGAGAAAAATTGTAATGGTCACTGTAATTTTCAGTGGTAACTGAAGGTCCCTATTATCCATGGCAGAGACCTAAAATGGAAAATAGCAAGGACCAGGGAGTTCTTACTTGTGTTTGCAGAAGAGCTGTGTGAGTATGTAATTACTTGCCTAGTCCTTTCAGGATTTTCTTCTCCAGCTTTTGCTCCTTGTTGCCGCTGGGCTCCTTTGCTCTGGAAGCATCCCCAGGAGCCAGCTTCTCTTTCTCACTCTCCTCATTTCCATCTTCATACTCTGCATCCTCCAAGCTCCCTTGCTCTCCCTTCTCAGGCTTGTCAGTTCCTGTAGAAGTGTTTTCCTTCTCCATCAGGCTCGTGGCAGACCCGTAGGTTTTAATGATGTCCTCCAGCTGCCGGCTCAACTCCTCTGAGATGTCACACACGGCTGCTTCGGGCCAGGAGCTTGGCTGCTCTGTGGGGGCTGGAGCAGGGGACACCAAGCCAGGGGCAGGTTTGTCCCCACTCTGCCCCTGGGTTTCCTGCTCAGGCGATGTGGGAGACTGGTCGTTCTCCATGCTTAGTGCAGTACCTGACAGCAAACAAATGGAGGGTTAACTTAAAAGCACACAGAATTAGTCATCGAACTCTTCACAAATCTTGGCCAGCGTATGAGTGATTTTGTGTGAAATTTGGAATGGCAGCTCATCCATTAGGTCTGGCTTGATAAATATATCACACTTAAATAAATAACCAAGGTGATTTGCCTGCAAGAAAAAAGCAAATTATATACTTTCCAAGAGAAAAACCTACCCAAATCTATCAATTGAAAATGGAAAACCTCCTATTTCCATTGCCAGCAATGACAGATGAAATGACACCTGAGTCACTTATACCATTTTCCTCCCTGAACACACCATTTGCCACATGTTTACTTTTCTTGATCTGTTTACTTGCAACGATGGCTACTGATATGGGCAGCTTCACATCAGAGCTGCATTAGTTTCATTTCCTATTTTTCCCCTGTCGGCACATGTTAAGTCAATAATCATGAAAAATATTTTAAATTAAACTAATGCACTGAAAATTGCACTGTGCCCTTGGAAAGCCCAGCATAGTGCTTGATGTACAAGAGACCTGGTTTGGTACTGTCAAAATAACAGCAAAGAATAAGATAAACAGCTCTAAACCACCCTTCTCTTGTACTTGCAGCATGCTGCTGACAGCTTGTTTGACAAAGTACAAAATACAGAACAAATCACAGTGAAATAAAACCAACCAGACATAACATGGTTTGATAATCCATGGTGTTTTCCAGGATGCATTTCAGCTAATTTATTCCCAGTTTGCAAAGGGAAGCTTTTGATTTCTCATGTCTTCGAGCAGCTGTACTCAGCCAGGCAAATAGAGAGTCCCAAACGTACCTATGTTTCTTCAGAGCCTGCTCCAGTTTACCCATTACTTGGCAATGAGGGTGTCAGCAAGAGCATCCCAGGGACCTGTTCTCAGGTTCTGCAATGTGTGGGCCAGCAGAAGCTGCATGTAGCTAGAAAACCCAGTGTAGAGAAGGCTCCTTCCCTCTCATAGTGCCAGCAGAGCTGCCGGCACCACTGTGTTGCCCTCATGAAGTAGTGCCGAGGTGTAGGATGCACAGGTGGTCCTTGCTTTGCAACTAGCCCCTGCTTCTGCTTGACTGCAGACTATACTCTTTTCAACCATGAGTCCTTTCTCACTCTTCTTCAGGATGATTTTTGTTCCTCTCTTTAATGATATGATTTACAATGATTACGAATGATTTACAAAGGTGCCAGTGAGGAAGGAAGAGAGGAAAAAGCTTGCTTGGTTGGTTCTGTTCCAGCACCTGAGGCAGTTCCTTTCTTATTTTTTAAAAGACAACTTGCTTTGAAAACATGCAGCTAACTGGAAAGGATTTTGTTCCCTGTTCATGCAGGCTATCTTCTATAGCACCTAAATTTCTTCAGCTTTCAAAATTGTAAACTAGCATGGCCAAAGGCAATATATGATAAGAGAGGTGTCATTTACTGTAATAAATGACTTGGTGTTTGTTATTAAACTCTCTCCAGTCAAAGTGATGTTTGCAAGTGCAGTGATGGCCATCACTAAGGCAACATTATTCAAGATTTGATTTTCTAGCTATATGACTAGGCTTGCAGATAAGATAGTCAAATGAGTTATCATCTCTCAAGCAAATAATTGAAAGCTGTGAGCAGGGCTCAGGATGTGCTTGAAAACTCTAAGCAATAAATCCATGCCCCTGCAGTCCTCCCACAGGTACACCTTGCCAGCAGAAATGGCTTGGGCAGGTGTTTGGAGCTGCTCTCAAAGACCATTCAGACAGTTGCATCCCATTCTTTCCTCCTTGTGGCATTGTCATTATATCACTGCAAAATGACTGTAAAATTATATCTGTCTGATTTGATGTCATATTGAGTTTAATTTACATTGAAACAGTAGGGCCTATATGTACAATTAAGGTAAATAATTCCAGATAGGATGAATATTAGCCTACAGTCTACAATCTTTTTTTTAACTAGGGCTAATTGACTGGCAAATAATTCACGGTCACTGAGAGTATTGTAAATACTAAGCTATAAGCTCCACAAAGTATGTGTTTATCTCTGACATGTTCAGGCTAGTGTTTACAATTGTAGTCATTAATTTGAGCTAATTGGCAGTTGGAATTAATCAGCTAGAAACCTAAGATCATCTCCTCTTGTTTAGGCAGAACAAAACTCTCACAAAGAGTATCCCCAATTTTAACTGGCTGTTTTTTTAATATGTTCATCATAGAAGGAGAACAGGATTGCAAAATGTTCCATTTCCAAACATGAACTTCTCTTATGACTATCTCCTTCTCCTTGTAAGCACGCACAAACTGATATTCTCACCACACCCTGACTCTCTCCCTTAGGCGCCTCACAACTCCCAACTTCATCTCACAAAGCAGCACTATCTGGCTAAAGGTTTCCTCTTACATTAAACACAAAGTATGCCTGCAAATACAGTAGGTTTTAAATCAACAGTGGCAATTGATCTATCATGCTCGGTAATAAGGGAAAAACATGGGGGAATGAAAGAGAAACTGGATTTTTAGAATCAAGGACACAAGATGTTTACAAGCTGGCCTTGCAGGAAATCATCCCTAACATACATTCCTAGCTAGAAGGGGATTTGTTATAATCAGTCTCTGAAACCATAACAATTTGCATCCGCTGAGGTCCTGTCCACCAGCCCAGAATGGTGAGCAGGCAGGAACCCCATAAACACCCAGCAATGAACCTTTAACCCAAGGATGCCCACCTGCTGGGTCATACCAAGGATTGTATTTACTCACACAAATAAATATCCAAATGTTTTACTTTGTTCTTCAGGCTGAACCAGAGGTCTGATAACTTCTTTCCCCCACAAACACAATGTCTGTGAAAACCTCTGTGCCTTGTTTTGCACAACAGCTTTCACAGTGTCATGGAGTTTATTTTTAGGGAGACAGGGCAGCTCTCATCTGCTGAGAGTTGCCTGCTTATAGCCTTTAACCCTGCGAGATTTTACTGTGGCTCTGGTTCTCCTCATGCTCCAGCCTGTTTAAGCTTGATGCAGATAAGGAATTCTTCCTTATCAGGCCATGAAAGACTTTCAGTGCCAATTTCACCAAGATCCAAAGTGTTTATATTATATACTATTTTAGATACAGTAATGCCTAAAAATTAGGTGACTGAGTCCAGAAAAGGAATTCTTTGGTTTTTCAGACTTGCCTAATTTTAGACTACCCACCTCTTAAGTTTTGTAACTCCTACTACCATTACTACCATTACTACCGTTGCCTCCAGGCACTGAATTTCCAGCACAGCCTTATCCTGTTTTATGGCAAAGGAGAGGACTGGCCAGTTATCTGACTAAGTCTGACAATTGCATCTTGTTTACTCTTTTCTTCCTGCATTCCCAAATTCTGGACCTGTTCCACAGCTCTGAGATCAGCACCTTTATTGGCCCTGGTGCTTTGGATGGAAACTTGACCCCAGACACTTGTGGTTGCTGCCTACAGATAGTCACTGTGGTCCTCCTCTTCTCCAGTGGGAAACACTCTCAAGAGCCAGAGGGTGTTGCTGCCTCCTCTCTGTGAAAAAGACTTCTGCATTCTCCTCCTTGCTCTGTTAAGATCTTGGGAAAACCCAGGAGAGCAGTGGAGCTCTCAGAATAGCTGAGCACACAGCATCACCACAGCTGCACTCAGAGGCAACAGCAAAAGGTGTGCTGCTCAGATCAGTCTGGTTACATGCTGAGTTTGTTTGTCTCTGATCATATCCCTTAATATTTCACATTTGCAGCACAACTGTGCTTTGAAAACAGCTGGTATTTCCCAAATAAAAGGTCAATAGGCAGGAGTCAATGACTGATTTAGCAGAGCTGCTACAGCCGTTCCTCTACTGCTGGGGAAACTGTTCCCATGCTGGGCTGCACCAGCCCACCTCACACTGCTTGAGCCAACACTGCTGCCCAGGCACACTCCTGGCATGAATATAGCAAAAATTAAATGTTTTCTTCCTAGCTTCTCTTGCAGGTTGTCTTAAAGACTGTCACAGAGTTTTGTTTATCTTTGTTAGACAGTGTGCTTCCCCCCTTCCTTTTCATGGGATTTGTTTCCCCCTTTCCTTCTTGCAGCTTGAACTTCTAGAGGGTTTACAAACTGCTCTATATTTAGCTTTTGCCTCCCCATGTATCCAGCAGAAGGACACATGGCACCTGCTCTGCAGCCAGGAGCTATTTTAAGCATTTCTAAAACGGGTAATGGCATGGGTATTTAGCACTTTATGCTCAAAATTCACATAGTCACACAATTCTCTGAAACAAAACTTTGCATACACTTGCATGTTGGAAGTGAACATATGTTGATAAAATCTGAATTTTTACCTTGACATATCACCAGATTGAATGACAGTAACATGTCAAAGCAGCAAACATTAAACTCTGGAATGGTCCACACTACTGTAGCTTCAAATACCCTCCAGAAAAATACAAGTACTTTCTTATAGCCTAGACACCATCCTATGTGTTAATTCAGAAAATGATGATAAAGCCAGCTATGTCAACTACCTGCTACATTTGAATAGCTTTATGGTTTCTGCACAATTTTCTAGTATAAAACTGAACAAAAGTTTGGACATTTCACGGCAGGTTTCCATACAGGCTCAGAAGCAGACTTGGAGACCTGAAGTCCCCTGCCTCACCTCACATGCAGCACCTGAGCCTTGATCACTTACTGTTGTAGCAAACCAGCCATGGACCCTTGTCTCACTTCAAGGCAAGCTCTACCAAAGTAATCTTAAAATTTTTTGATCACTCTTAAAAGAAGCATTTCTTACTTTCACCAACAGCCCTAGATACTTGCCCATTTTCCTCAGGTGTCACAGGGTGCCCAGGCTTTTAAGGCTATTCCTAGAAAATGTGGGCTGACAGTCCAAAAGGGAAGTACTCACATTAAAGCCCTTGTGCCATGCCATCAAGCAGTGACAGTAAGGAAGTTGTTCATCTGACTTACCAGAGTGAAGAGAAGAGCTGAGCAGAGAAAAAAAAAGTCAAGCAGAAAGCTCATACAAGGGCACACCAGCAACAGGACACTGCCTCTGTAATCTTGCCACTGAGGGAAGAGGGATAGGAAGACCAAATGAGGAGGGAAGGACAGAGTGACACAGCAGGAGCAAGCTCTGCAGGGACTGAATGCACACTTGTAGGGGACAGTCTCTGATAGGTGCACAGGGAAGCTGCCTGCTGGCTGCCAGTGTAAGCTAGCTATGTTGGCTATTCCCTGCTCTGACAGAGATAGCACAAGAGGTTAGAGATTGGAGCCCTCTGAAAGAGAAAATAAAGGAAGGATTCTTACACAGCTGCTACCCTTCAAATTTAAGTCTTAATCCCTCAACTACTTGACTTGTTGTGTGGTGTGAAATTTGTCTGTATTCACTATAGATTGGTCAAAATTGGTTGAACTTTTCTGTCAGCATCGCAAAGACTGGGATGGCTTTCCATAATGTGAACTCCCAGCTGTGACTGCCCTTTGCAACCTGGGATTTGGGCAGGATTTGCTAGAAACAGACTGCTTCTTGATCACAGACTCACTGGCTGGAAGGGACCACAGGAGGCCTTTAGTTCAACCTCTTGCTGAAAGCGGGCTCATCTGTGATCTCAGACCAGGTCTCCCAGGGCTTTATATCAGTCTTAAAAATCTCCACAGACAGAGACTGCATGACCTCTCTGGGAAGCCTGATCTCCTGCCTGACTGTCACGGTGGTGAAAAAGTTTTTCTTTATGCCTAGCCTTAACTTCCTTTGTCCCAAATTGTGCCTGTTGCCTCTTGTCCTCCTACTTTACACTCCTATGAAGAGCCTGTCTCTGTCTTTTGATAATCTCCTCCAAAGCTGGCTCTTCTACAGGCTGAACACCCCACTTCCCCCAGTCTCTCTGCATGGAACAAGTGCTCCAGCGCCAGCCATCATGATGCTTCTCCAGTGAATTGACCAGCTTCTCCCATTGAGGCAGCAATGCTAATGGAGGTGGCTGGTGTAGCTGCCCCCCTAATTTTAGCAGCTCCCAAACAAGTGCTCTCATTGCTGTCAAGGTAAGCTGCTTGACATCTTTCTGCATGTTACCCTGCCAGCTCAGGTTGGCCCAAAGTTGTTGACACAAACAAGCAGAGTGCTCCCCAGGGAGCTCAGCTGCACACTGGTTATGGAGCAACCAGTATTTCCCACTTCTGTGACCCACAAGCCGCTCAGGCAGCGTCTTGAGATGCCAGACCGCCTAAGGACCATCTGCCACCCACTCCCTGGAATGAGATATAGGTCAGTTTAATACACAGATATCCAAACAATGAAGAAATGATAGGCTGGTGCTGGAAGTGGCAGCCAAGGCTATGGAAGAGAAACTGGACTTGGTCTGCAGTGAAAAAAAATAAGGTTCAGAACAACAATATGTGGAAAAACACATGCATACTACAACAATTTAGAGTAAGCCGTCAAACTGAACCATGGCACTAGAGGAACCAGAAATGCTCCGTGCCTGATTTACAAGGGACGTAAGAGAAAGCAGTACTGGGCAGCTCACAATCAAGAAGTACCAGCTCAGAAATAGCCCATACGTTACCAGCATCTCAGACTTCCACTGGAGAAGAATAAATGTCTTGCCATATTTGTGGAGGCAGAGTCTGTGGGACGAAAAGTTCACACTTGGAGTAGTTTCTCCCTAGTCTTACGTCTCTGCTTGGAAAAGGTAGCTCCTACAAGTCTGGGCTTGTGTGGGCATTGTGGCTTAAGGAAAAATCAGTTCTTCCAGTCTTCTTCAGACACTGGTGGTGGCTCAGTAGTGGTCCTAAGGAAGTCACAGATTTAAGGGTAATGAAAAGATGCTTGCAAGGTTAGGGAATTCTGCAGCAAATCTTTTGGAAAGAGCTGGAAACTGGTTGGACATGTTTCGAGAGAAGATAAAGCTCTGGGGATATTTGTGACAGGGCAGTGTGAGAATACCACTGAAGATAAGAGTGTCTGTGTGGGCTCTTCGTGCTCCTCATGGTCTGACTGGAGAATCCTCCTGTTCCAGTCCCCTGTTCATTTTTCTTTTGAAATAAAATCAGCTCTGAGATCAAAATGCACAACTGAGCTACCAAGGGGCTAAGTAACAGCTGAGATGCAGAAAGTTACTCCAGCATATCTGAACTCCTTGGCAAACACAAGGCAAAACACATTCAGCTTTGCTCTCTTTCACTGGGGTTATAGCTATTACGTGCCAGCTCATTTTTTCAACAGCTTGACAGCATACACACAAACCCTTATCACAGCTCAAATGACATGCTGGGATTCACTAGGCACTGGGAGCTTGGTCATGTCCCTGAGACATCAGAGTGTACTGATAACAGGAAATAAGTTGGGATCATCATTATAAAAATTAGTATGTAGTAGAAAGCTACATATTCTGAGTTGTTCCTAAATAAGCAAGTACATAGAACAGTCAGGAAATAGAAAGGGGCAGATAAATTCTGTTTTCTTGAGTTTGTGGGGAGTATGTGGGTGTAGCTTCAGAAGATGAAAAGGGATCTGATGGATTTTGGACTGTGAATTGAAATAACCACCTTAGGAATGGAAAGGGAAACTCAGAGAAATTTAGAGGAGTGTGTTGAAACTGCCATGCAGGCAATTTACATACTTAGGACAACACACTGACTGGCACTCAGACTCTGCACACTGGGATGGTTGCATGTGGCAAACTGAGGAGAGAGATGACTGAAAATGCTCTCTGTGAAACCTGCACTTTTCTGAGGTTTCTGCTTTTGCAATGCTCTCAGCATTTGATGCCCCTATTTAGGGGAAAAAAAGAAATCTTTCTCTAATACATGAGAAAGAAGAGAAAAGCACATTCCTTACATTAAGGCTAGATGACTTCTTGAGAATTTGCAGTAACAAAGCTGAATTTATCTTACAGGTGTGTTCAGCTGTGAACTGGATTGCATATCAATAACTCTACACTCTCTTTGTTGCTTAGTGGCATTTACACAAAGGTTATTTGGGCATGTTACACAGAAACTCTCTGCTTTCTGGATTTAACATATTCAGCAGCAGCATAAATCTACTGAAGACATAGGCTTCCTGGGGAGGAAAAAATTTCCACTTATATTTATCATTTTCTCTATATAATGTGTTCAGCCTTACCAGATGGAAGGACAAGTTCATCATTAAGTCAAGGCTATTGAAGCTTTTGTTTTCTTCCTATCTTTCTCTGACAGACTTTTTTTTTCCTTTGTCTAGGCCATTTTCCTCAATTGCAAGATTCAGGTCTCACCTGCTGATGCTCCCTGCTCTCCTCCCTTCCTACAGTTCTAATGTTGCTTTCAGGAGTCTTGTGTATTCTTTTTGTGTCCCATGGGAAGGTTTAGGTGAAAGACCAACGGTTCATGTTCAGAGTCTCTCTCTCAAATGCTCAAGGGCTTTAAAAAATGCAGACTCTGTCTGAAGGCAATACTGTATTGGTTAAAACCACTTGAAAAAGTTTTCAGGGTTTCTTTTTCACCACAAGCTATGGCAAGCCTTAGTTCTTCTTCCACCCAAATTTTACCTGCTCTGCTCTGCTCCATGGGACCCTGCCTACCAGGAGCAGAAGAAAATCTGGAGACAAGCATTCCCAGTCTTGTCATACACAGGAATGCAGACTTTAATGGACTGCCATGGTCTGCTATTTCAGTGCCAGATCTGTATCAGTGAGAGCACCTTTTTTTTTAATCTTTTGCAGGAACTTTCACAGCTTTCCTGCTGAACAGTTTGTGATTTATTTTACGAAATATACAGGTTTTTCATATTATATTGCACTTGAGCAGAACCATTTCCTGTAATACTGTTATTTCAGTCAATTATATTAGAAATATAATTGGAAGGCCAACCACATCCTGATCTGCATCAGAAGAAGCGTGGTCAGCAGGTTAAGGGAGGTGATTCTTTACCCTGCTCTCTTGAGACCCCATCTGGAGTATTGCATCCAGCTGTGGAGTCCTCAGCACAAGAAAGATGTGGACCTGTTGGAGCAAGTCCAGAGCAGGGCCACAAAGATGACCAGGCGACTGGAGCACCTCTCCTGTGAAAAAATGCTGAGACAGTTCAGGTTGTTCAGCCCAGAGAAGAGAAGGTTCTGGGGAGACCTTATAGCACCTTCAACTACCTAAAGGGAGCTTCTAAAAATGAGGGAGAGTGACTTTTTTACATGGGCAGATAGTGATAAGACGAGGTAATGACTTCAAACTGAGAGATGGTAGATTTAAATTAGATATGAGTAAGAAATTCTTTACTGTAAGGTTGGTGAGTCACTGGAACAGGTTGCCCAGAGAAGTTGTAGATACCCCATCCCTGGGGTGTTCAAGACTAGGTTGGACAGGATTTTCAGCAACCTGATCTAGTTGAAGGTGTCCCTACCCACGGGACTAGGTTGGAACTAGGTTGTTTTTAAGATCTCTTTCAACCCAAACCATTCTATGAAATAAAATTGGTCTGTTCTGTTTAAGTATGACTATAATATACTAATGCCATTACGTAATAATATAACATACATGCAACATGATAACATACAGTAATAAGCAGGCATGTAAAATATATAATGAAAGTACTGTGTCTGTGAAGGATTTAGAAATGCCTATGACATAAACCATATAATTAGAATTTAGAAAGAGCCCTCATAAAGGGTCTTGGGATGCAGAAACGTTCGCATGTGAGCAGTGGTCTAGAAATCAGAAGCTTGCTGAATCTGGCAGTGTTGTTCTGCCATTGGCAGCTACAACTGAAATGATATTGTGAGAGTCCTATGCAGTCCCAATGAAAAGTTGTCAAGACCAATCTCCACTGGGTTTAATTTATTTCCATAGAAATGTCATAAATACCTGGACCACATTTTGCATGGTGGCCTCTTGTGATTCATTTCTCTCTTGTTTAGTCCTGTGTCAACGTAAAAAAAAAAAGGGGGGGGAGTAATATATTTGCATTTATTTGTATATACAAAGCAGGTGTTCCACACTGCATCAATTTTCTACAGATTTCCTAGCTCCAAATCAATCTCAAAAGGGTTGGAAGGTTGTGATTTGCCTTCTAATAAGATTTTATGGCCTGAAGGGTTTGTCATATACCTAATGTTTGCCAGGTCTTTTTCTTCTACAGCTCAAAGATCCTGTCTACCAATGGCAGTTTATAACGCAGCCAAATTAGCTGACACAGAAAACCCCAATAGGCAACAGACTTAACTATTTTAAGCAAATAATTTAAATTCTTAATCTACATCACTAAGAATATAATTTCTGAATTTTAGCATGGAAACCACTGTAAGAATCTGAAGGGAATCCCCATGCTCTGCTACTGGACACTTTTTGATTTATTCTTGGAAAGATTCAAGTCTTTTGAAACTTTAAGAGCTAGCAAAATCAATTATCAGGGTTTCAATTTTCTCCAGGCAATTTCCACTGCTTCAGCTTGCCCAAGAGACAGACTCTACATAAATACGTTATGCTATGTGCTATTTGGAGAATTTGGCAAAGTTGAGAATAGCTTCACTTGAAAAATCACACAAAAGGTAAAGAAAGCCCTCAGGTAAGGCATGCCGTCACACTTGAATGTATATCTGCCATTTGAAAATAACTCTTCCCCAATATATAAAGGTAATTTATTGGGAAGGGAAAGAGCAGTGTTACCTGTTTCCAGTTATTCTGGGACTACAGTGAAGTTACTGATGCTTTACCCCATTATAAGCAAATGTAAATCTAGCATGAAACTTCAAAAAGGTACTGAATCCTGAAACTGTCTATTTTTGTAATGTAATTGTGTTTTAAACTGATGCTCCTCTGGCTAGAAATTATCTTCTATCAACACACTGTGGGGACATAGTTGGGCCAAGTCAACTGTCATCCTGGACATTTTCTGAACCTGCCAGGGGAAATCTCTGGGCCCAATTCAGATGTGATCATGCTGTAAAATCACACATCTACTGTAATTTTAAAGTCTTTTAAAAGCCAGTGGTACATTGGCCAAGGGTGAGTTATAGAGAGGAAATTATTGATTCCTATATGATAATGTAAAATTACTTGCTTTGTACAAGGTAGGTTTTTTTGTCTTTTCCTCCTTTTTCTAAATCCTTCCATTTGCTAGTAATGTTCAATTGCATCAGGTTCATTATCAATATGTATCATTTATTTTAGATTGCTGCTAGAACTGGCTTGTAAAAATTAGAAATGGAAAAGACTCATTAAAGGCTCGGTCCTGCAGCTGCTCCGTGTGTGGAGCTGCCATTGATTTCCCTAACAGCACCTGCTGGTGAGCAGCACAAAGAATAAAGAAAATTAGAAATTGAAGGCTTGAATCTCTCATCTGTATGGACTGTACGTGGGCAGGAAAATATTGCATAATTGAAACCAAAGAATGAGGTCCAAATTCTGCTGAAAATCAAAAGTAAGCTGAGGGGGGCAGGGGGCTGGACACCACTGAGGTTACGACTAACCTGTCTAGGACTGTTGGAGGGAAGAAAAGGGGCTGACACAATTGGAACAACACAGATTGATATAACACTTAAAACACACTTGGAAATTCGGGGAACATTTGTGGTGAAAGATAAAGATCTGTAGAAAGATGGGGGGAAATAACAGAGACAGTGACAGTGAAAAAAGTCCTAATGAGGATCTTTTTTTATAGGATAATGATAGGGTGGATGATGAACGGTTAGTTCAGAAGGAATGCTGCAGTGATCAGCAGAAGTGGCAGGGCTACTGTGTGATGTCTAAAACTGCTGCTGATGTAAACACCAATGACCTATTTTAAGGCATGCGTGGAAGGAGAATGACTACATGGAAAATGTAAAAGGATGCAAAAGGTGTATTGGCATTGGCAGATCAAAACTGCGAAACAGTGTTAATTGGATTTTTCTAAAAGGATTTTCTAGCTGTATGGGTAGAAGAACCTTATTAAACATAACAACACTTGTGAGACCAAATGAATAAAGAAGAAAATAAACCCCAAGAGATGAAAGGATGAATAAAGAAAAGATCAAGTGAGATTGACTTTCATATTTTACTAAGCTAACAGACAAATACAAGAGGTGGCACCAATGTCACCAACTTGTTAGAATATAGTAAATCATTTTGTGTAGATAAAACGCCTATGCAAGTAATATTTATTATGAAAGGCAATTTGGTCTCTAATTTAGATCCTGGACATGAATAGGAGTATATGGACAGATATGTGCATAATATTTAGCCTTAGGTATCTTCAGACATGTCTCCAGAACGCTATTATTAAGAATTTAAAGTGTTTTTCCTCTAATGGCACTCTGAAGGAGAGGATGGGTCAGATCTCAGTGCTTCTCAATAGCCTCAGAGCAGTTATCTAATGTGAGACTCCAAACAGATTGCTGAACTCCGGAGGGGGGAGGGGGGTGGGAGGGAATCTACTATTTAGCACCCCACTTGGAATCACAGAGAACATTTCTAGTTCACTTGTATACTCATCATCAGCCAATCTGTAATAGTGTCTGAGTTCCTATGGCATTGCAAGATACATCACTAGTTACTATTTAACTCTGTGGTAGTGTTTTCCAATTGTGCAGTAGTTCGTATGCAAGGATCTAATAAATTGTATTAAATAACTCTACCATGAAGCAGTGATGAACTGCAGAAAGCTCACTGTATGCATTCTTTGAAAGGGTAAATTGAGACATAAAATGTTACATGTTAATGCACAATAAATAATGACTTGCTTAAGCTCATGCAGATTGGAACAAGATGCACTCAGACTCTTCTCTACTTTAATTGTGGCATGCTTGCTTTATACATGAGGACCAGAGTTACATGTTCAGAGTGAAAGGGAGGTCCACTTCACAAAGATGGTCATTGTCTTTATGTGCTTTATGTGTCTTCACTTTCTGCAAAGGATTTGGATCAAATTCATAGGACCTGTCCAGTCAACTTGAATAAAGATGGCCTAAAAACCACACTGCTTTGAACAAAAGAGGACTAAATTAGGTAAATTATAGGTCTGGAGGGCCTAAATGTTAACCAATATGAAGGAATCTTCCCTATACAAAGGAACTGTACTTCACATGACCATGGAAAAATGTAATTCTGATTTTCTTTAAATTCAGAAGACTTCTTTGAGATCTCTGAGACATTTCAGAGGTTGTGACTATGACATCCCACAAAGAAAAATGTAAACAAAATCCAAGGATTGTCATATCATTATTCTAATGACTAGTAAATATTACCTCTTCTCAGTTTTTCTCTTTTTAGTTTTTCTTTCTTTTTTTTCCTCTCATCATTTGGTATCTTACCTGTCTTCCCTGTCTTGTGAGATAGCCAGTGGGTAAGTCACCCAGAGCCACTGTTCTGTTGCATGTTTGTGCTTCCCTGGCACAGCAGATTCCTGCTGTCTGATTGCATCTTCAGGCTTTTCAGGATTAGCTTCTATGCCATGATATTTTTTCACTAGGAGATCAGCTATCAGAGCAGGCAGGAAGGGTAGTCACCATTTGTAAGACTGTGGACTGTTTCACCAATAAGAAAATGAAAAAAATAAAACCAGTCTTTAGTGCTATTCTTTCTCACTTATTCTCCACTCACAAAGAAAAAAAGGTATTGGAGGACATACAGGTCAGTGGGGTCCCCAGCAATCTTCTATGTGCCAACCAACAACAAAAAGAAGGTACAGTTCTTATAAGACTGGTTTGCTTTGTCTTCTTTTTCCTTTTATGTTCACCTCATGTTCAACTAGCTGGGTCCTTGTGAGGCTCTATCAATTTCTAAATCTTGTTCTGTCATCCTGTTCCTTCCTAGACTGTAAAGTGTCAAGGAAACCCACAGGCCATCAATCTTCCAGGTAACCTTCATAAAAAAAAGTGGAAGAAGAAAGTCATGCAGCATTTCAGCATCATCCATCCATCCAAAAAACACTGAGGAATCATGAATCTGGTAACTGCTGGCACAGGCAGGTATAATCTGGCAACTTGCCTTTCTAAAGGAAAGTACAAAATCCCCCTGATAACATTGCTTTCCTGCAATGTGAATTGATATGCTAAATACACCTACAACAGGACAACCAGAAAAACAAAAGTGTCTATAACCCTAAGATGTGACATACATGAAAGGGAAACACGAGTGTACTTAAGCTTCCTTAAAAAGCAACATGCAATTTACTCACAATGAAAGAGGCTGACAAAAGCCACTGAACAAAAGCACTTTGGAGCTGTTAATTTTTGTGGGGGAGAAAGAAAATCGGGAAAATGTTAGTAAATCAGATTTCTATCACCCTTCCTTTTGTTCTCAGTAGTCAAAGGCCACTTGCTACCAGGGTGATTCAAAAAACCACAAAACTAAGAAAGAAGCCATCAGTCAGGACTTGATTTTTAACTTGAGCTTCACTGGCCAAGCAATTACCTATGCCAGATGAACCCAGAGACCACTGATCTAGATTTTGGTGATGAAGCTTATCTGGAAAAATCACAGGTGAATAATAATTTTAAGTCCTGCTACTCTTCAAAATTCATAAATCAAGACCACCACCTTTTGAAAGCTAACCATTAAATAAAAAAGAGAGAATTGAATGTACCCCCTGAGCTTTGCCTTATCTTCAGTCACAGTTATGAGAATCCCATTCAGGGCAAAGCTGTTATGTAAGGTAAGAGCTAGAGAGATCTGAAGGAGGGGCAAGGAAGACAAGTAGTCTTCTTCCTTAGGCCAAAATACTGATAGTTCAGCTTTGGAATTTAGAAGTGCTCTGCTTCACTGGTTCCTGTGGAGCCAATCTCCTCCACCAGCCCTTGGTAACAGAGCCTTGGGGAAAAACACACAGTCTTCTAATAGAGGATTTCATTACTTGCAATACTTACAAGTAAAACAAAACATGTTAAAAAGACTTCCGGACTAGAAGGTCTGGACTAGAGGAACCAGTAAAGTAAAGAGTCACTGTGAGTATTACTCTAATTTTTATGAAGGCATTATGGAATTGCCAAGATGAAATTCTTGTGTTAGGTAAAGGCTCTATTCCATAAGCATTCATCACTATTCACTCTGACTACATTCATTCAGTTAAACAATATACGATGTATCAAATTAAAAGGCTGCTTTTTAAAGTACTTTAATCAATAAGAAAGGCAGGGCTTCAGCTACACCTAGCTACAAGCTCCCAGTACTGCAGCCTCTCTGTAGCTGCTCTGACACTGAGGCTTTATCTGTTATGGTAAATAATTACCTCTCTGCTTCAATATTGAAGCTATGAACTGAAACTAGACACCTCCAAGTAAATATCAAAAATTTAAGCAGCTCCTTGTAAAAATCAGTGTGATTATCTATTCATTGTCATCTGTCACGTAAAGCACTTAATTAAAACGTTGGGCAAGAGGACCCTGTCTAAAAAAGAGACAGCCTAAGAAGGAGACCAAGAAGTCAGGTGATGGGATGGCGGGCTGCCCTGCAGCAGGTCTCTATCTGAGAAGCCAGAAACAGGGTGAGATGCCTGTCAGAGGTTGCTCTTCTCCTTATAGGGCAAAGTCACACACAGGGTGACTTGTGACAGACCAGCTGTCGCCCGCCCCTGCCATCCCAGGGCACAGCTGCAAAAACCCATCACAATGGCTGACCACGCATCCCAAAGCAAACACGCTGCTGCCTCAAACACTTCCAATGACTTATATTTGCCCTGACTAAACTGAAGTGAGGACACGAGGAAGCACAGGGCTGTGGTGCTTCCTGGCCATGAAAGAAAGTCCCACCAGACGAAGCTGAGATACCTTATTACAGGGGACTTAAAAAGAGAGAGGATGGTTTTTAGAAGCAGGACTGAGCATAGACTTTAAGCCTAAATTTTGGCTACAATGGTTTCCGGTGTGACGACTGACTGGGAATGGGACTGCTCCCTACTCGCATCCCAGGAGCAAGGATGCACATCCTGTGTCCTTCCTCAAGAGCAGAGAAGCTGGCGCCCAGATCTGCACACTTCATTGGCTCCATCTGACAGCAGCTTTGTTCACTTGCATCTACAAAAGAAAATTCAGATTTTTGGTGTAAATAATGGTCCCTGAAGAAGGTTAACACCTCACATTTTCTTGAATTCTCTACTTTTCTGCCATACAGTGTTGTGCCTGTCAGATATGACAAACAAAAACAACCTGTCCCCGTCCCTCTATTGATAGGTACCTGTGGTTTAGGGTTTGCTAGACTTCAGATCTTTTCCCTAAAACTTTGACTGTGGTGGTCATAACTAATTTTTTTTTCTGCCTGCTACTTAGAAAGACTTTATATTCATCTCCATACACGTGCTTGAACCTTGTCCTTCATCTCCTTGTAGGATGACACACTAGCCTTAGTGTGACCTGCTGATAAGCAACGCAGAAGCAACACAAAATATAACCCTATAACCCTTATAATCCTATAAGCAACCGAAAATGTAACTATTTAATTTCTGTACAGAAGCTTGGTGTCCTTTCCCATCATTGGAAAATCCCAGGAATCCATTTCTGCCTTCAAATACATACTCTAATTCATACAAAGTTGATGTATAAATGCCATATAACTGTATGGAGTTTATAGGCAGAGACAACATCAATTATTAGACCAAATAATGTAGCTTGAAGTAAGCAGAAAAGATGTTGAGTAACAAGCCTTTAAATGCTTATCCCAGCAGGGAGAGAGAGTGAAATCTGAAATACTCTGCATTAACTCTGTTTGAATAGCAGCAGATAAGACATTTTATATACTTTCAGAAACTTGACCCTCTCCTGCACAGTGCACTAGTGCTAGCAAAGCAGCCTGCAGTAGGAAACTCACAGGGCAATTGTTAGGAAGCTCCTGGTCAAAACTGCACATAAGTAGGTGTGCCTTCATTATCTTATTGTGATGAGCATCTGCTGAATATTTTGAACTTAAGAAATGCTGTGCATTCACGCTAATAACTTCAGCCACAGTTTTAGGAGCTTGATGAATCTGAAAGTTTCTTTTATTTTACTTTATTGCTTATAGAATAGGTAATATGTTGTCAAATAAACACTGTAATAGAAAGAGATAACAAAACGGCTCAGTGAAAGAAAAAGGTGTGAAAAGTGGTTAGCATTTCACGAAGCCCAGTAAGGTGGAAAATGTTTTGCTAGTTTTTAATATGGTAAATATGTCTCTCAAAATCTGTTTCAGGCTTGTGATCAAATTGGCCTTCTGTAATTTTTGAGAGAGGGAAGGGCACAGCAGATGGAGAGAGACTGCAATACCTGAACCAACTCTATTAAAAACCTGGTGTTGCAAAATTCTTTCTGAAAGGAGACAAACGGAATAACAGAGAACCTACCATAACAGCAGCTCATCTGTTCAGTCATTTGATGTATCTCGTTATTGTTGCAGTTACTCTGGCTCAGCTTTATCTTATGCGTGAGCTCAATAGTGGCACCATATTGAACTGTGTAAATATATTTTCATAAACTATGTAAAACACCTCCTCTGTACTGACAAAATGATGCACTTAGAATACATGAAATTCTGAGAAAATGCTGCTGCCTTGGGTTCCAAAATGCTCTATTCCTCATCTGAGTTTTATTGCACATGCAGTGTTATCTGACAAATATATCTGCCAGACTATTTAAAAAGTACTTTGTCTTATCATTTAAACAGCTCCCGTCAATGTTACCTAGTCCTTGTTCACACTGCTGTCCCTATGAGTGATGATACAGAAATAGATCAGGTTAAGGTCGGTGTGTGCAGCCCAGATCTGTAACATTGGCATTTCTTAAACTTGCAGTGAGTATTTTTTAGGAAATGAAGGCTTCAAAAAGGACCGTTCTGGGATCAGGGACAAGAACCTCTTTTTCTGACTTCAATTCCATCCCCCCATGACTATTCTCACCCCAGTTTTGCTGGGTTTCTGATACAAGGGTGTATTGGCCCCTTGGGTACCAGCTCACACATTAAGGCCTGCTGTGCCACATAGCTAGGAGGGAAAAGAGGTAGAGGGCCGGAGGAACAGGGTAGGAACAAGGTAGGAACAGGATGACTCCTACAGCCAGATGTTGTCTCAGAAGCCACCCATGGCCTGAAGAAGTACTAGCACTTAGTGCCACGATCTAGTAACCACGGCAGTGTTGGATCAAGGGTTGGACTTGATGATCTCAGAGGTCTTTTCCAATCTATTTGATTCTATGATTCTATAATTCTATTCTGTAGAGCTCCACAGACACAAGCCTTTGGGGGAAAAGTAAAAAATCCACTGGGCTTTGTATCCAACCCAATGTGGAAAACATTTCCCCCGGGGGAAAAGTAAAAAAAAAGAAAAAAAAAGAAAAAAAAAAGAGAGAGAAAGTAAAACAAAAAACAAATGAAAGGAACTCTGCAAATCCAGATGTTGGAATTTTCCAATCCCCCTAGCAAGACAAGATAAGCAGGGGATAATCCTCCTTGTTTATATAACTTTTTTTTTTACTTTTTTTCTACTTTTTTTTTTCTCCCAAATAAAACCTGAGACCAACAGGCGTGCTTTCACAAGGTTTGTTTGCTTCTCCTCTAAACGCACTACGAGAAAATTCGGGAGGGCAGGGTGCTGGGCAGGATCGCCGCCCCACCCCGGCCACGGCTCTTCCCGGCACGGCGCTCCCGGCACGGCACTCCAGGGGCCCCTCGGGCGGGGCTGTGAGGAGCACTTGGCCGGTTCCCCTCGCTGTGAGCCATGCCACGCCTCGGCGCGGGCCCCTGGCCCCGCACTGCCCACCGCCGGGGCCGGCACGGAGCCCCCGGGCCGGGGGCGGCTCTCGGCGCCCTCGCTCCCCGCGGCGGAGCGGTGCAGCCAGCGCGGCCGANGCCGGTGCCCCCGCCCCACGGAGCCCCGTCGGTAAGGGGGTAGGTGCTCCCCCACTGAGGCCTCGAGCCCAGCGCCCACCCGTGAACTCTTCATTCCCGGGGAAGAAGGAGGAGGACTGCGCTACTCGGCGCCTGATTTCCCACCGAGCGCGCCTTGCGTGGCGGGACGGCTTAGGGGCTGATCTCCCTTCCAAATAAAGCAGCGCGGCTATTTATGGCCGTGGCTTAAAGAGGAGCAGATCTCATGTACCATGTTGGAAGTTCTTGAAAAACAGCCAAAGTACAGAGGTCAAGTTTCCTGTACTGACAGAAACTTAGCGGGACGGCAGTGTCCTTGGTGAGGAGATGGAGAACTGGGTCGCCGTGCATCCTTCACTAATCGCTGGGTTCCAATAATAAATTACTTCAGTGTATTTCGAAGCAGCGTAGAGGCCAGAGAGGACCTACTTGAAAGTCTGTTACTGCCTCAGCCATCGGGAGCATTGCCAACGGGTTCACACTGGCAAGATGAAGGTCAGGCCCCCAGAATTGCTTGGTGGATACGATGAATAAGAAAATACACAGTTGTGTTATCCACTAGGATATGACTCTTCAGTAGATATTAAGGGACAAGGTCGACAGTATGATTGTTTGGCAAATTTCCCCAGAGTCAACTTTTAAGAAATCATAAAACCCTTGGCGATGCGTTGCCCAAAGCCAGTGCTTTCAGTAGCTGCTGTTACTTACAGGCAGCAGCTCTCAGGAGTTTTACAAGGAGTTGTACACAAATAGACTCTACCAGTGTGCACATGGAACTGCCTATTCTTGGAAAAGCTTATATGGAAGGATTTAATGTTGACAGACTTAAGTAGTGATGTCTCAACTGTGAAGAATCTGTTGTTTAACCAACTTTATGAAGCAAAAGTGCCTATCATTAAAGCAAGAGTATTCCCTTTTGTTTTAGGAGATTGTTGAGGCTTTAAGCATCTATGCAATTTGGTATGCACATAATCTGATAGTCTGTTTTACAAGAAGTTGATTAGAATCAGAAAAATCACCCTCCCAAACTCCAGCAGAAGAGGGCAATGAAACATGCACCAATCAAACAGCCTTAAAACAGAAAAAGGATTTATATAGTAGCAAATCGGGCAACGGGTCTTAAAACAACAGCTGTATTCTTCTAAACACTCACGGTATTGGCTGGTTGGTAAGTTATCATTCACTGCCATTTGAGGTTAAATTTACTGTCACAAAATGTTAGAAATCACTGGCTGAAACCGGAAGATTGCTTTTTTTAAATTGTTGACTACTGAGAGTTGTCTAAGAATGGGCTGTCACTGCCTGCAGAAGGAATTTTTCATCTCAGGTTTTCCCAGAAATGTACACTTCTTTCTTTCTACCTTTGCTCATACTTTAATATTCACTTGGGGTTTGGTTTTTTTGCTTGTTTACATTTATAAAACATATTAGCTGCTTCCTGTCTTTAAGGCAAAGAAGGCTAAATATCACTTTTCTCACCAGCTGGGACAATCTTAGCAATAGTAATCAGTTTAACTTCCCAGCTGGATTCAAAACACTGCTATTTACACTCCCCTTGTATGGTGATATCTTCCCTTGTTTATGTGACCAGGTTTAAAATTTAACTAGATCCACTATGCTGTTTTATTTCCTAATAAATTCAGAAGACATGGATTAAAAAGCAGGCAAAAAAGAAAGCACGGTGATACTGCTCCTGTATCGAACTTGGGAAGCATGGCTAAACAGGATTAAATGTACTATTAGGGTCCTGGGCCCACAGCCCTCACTGAACTAACAACTTCTGCCAATGAGGGCAGAAGGTGGCAACAGTTGGCATTAAAGGAGCAAAGTATCAGCTGCCTTAAAACAAAGAACATTTTTCCCCAAAATATTTAAAGTAGAACTGTATGGATTGGTCTCAGTGGCTTCAGTTGGTAGCAATTTCTGGGAGGGAGGGGTCAGAGATATCCCACTGTGGAATACTTCAAGGATATATGCTATGCCCCTTCTCCTAAGGCACTGGAAATGAAATGCAATCGGCTCCAGTGTGATGCAGATCTGGACTGATGTAGCAGTCTCTTCTGAGGTGAGAGGGACAGGATGACACCCACCAGCCTCCCTTCCCCACATTACAAATACTTTTTACATATGTCTTTTTACGTAAGTCTTCCACATGATATAATAAATATACAAAAGAACAAAGTCTACTATATAAATGAAAGCAGATTTATAAAATTACAAGTTTAATAGATAAATATAATAAATACTTTATGCATCATAACTCTGGACAACTACATTTAAAGCAAGTATGTTGGCAAGTCACAAAAAAGTTGCGCCTTGGCAACTTTATTTTTCAGAAAAACCACACTGACAGGCATATTACAATGTTACGCATGAGGCTTTATGCTGTAAGTATGTTCAGATCCCACTCACCTACCGAGTTCACCATGACATATATATGGATGTAGTGTACTTTCTCTTTTGGAATGTCTTTTTGCACACCAACACGGTTGTACAGAGAGATATTCTACTTACCAGGGACAGTGGGGAAGAGTTTTGAAGAAAAATACTGGTAAATGACTTCTAGAAAAACTAAAGAATTTCTTAACTTTTTATTGACATTGGCAAATTAAAATAGAATAAATTAACAATATTTTCTCAAAAAAATGTTTTGTACAAAAATACTGTCAAAATTTCCTGAAAAGCTCTCAACACAGTAGTATCTTTTCATGTACTGAATAAACTATATTAGCACAGTGTCAAAACGCTGAAGACAGAAACAAAATAAAAAAAAAAAAATTTGTGAAATGTTTGCCACTAGTCAACATTCCATCCACACCATATTATTGTCTATACATATGGGGGAGGGGGAATGGGTAGCAGACTTTCTAAGTAACAGTATTACTTTTCCTGATCTGGAAAGGTTTGGCCCACATCTGTTAAGCTTCCAGTTTAGCGTATTCAGAAAAAAAAAAATAGTCTGCACTGCAATGCATAGTTAAAAATTAAGCAAGATGGCAGCTTTTGTGCAGTAGTATCTGCCCTTCAAAGTTCATGCAACCAACTAATGAATGCAATTTTTTTCCCTGTTCACTCAGAATTTGAATGCAGTTCAAGTAATTGAAAATCATCGTTTACAAAATCCACAAGATTAAGGAATTTGCCAAGATTAATATCTAACAGTTCAGCACTGTGGGAATTATGGGCATGTTACTGCGAGGAAATTAAGAGAGGGAGGTGGGGAGGGGGGTGACCAACATAAAAAGGCAGAGTTTGCTAGATATTATTACTACGGGAGGGGAGGTTAGTGACAAACCTACCAAAAAAAAAAAAAAAGGGGGGGCAGCGATTTAAAAAAAAAAAAAAATACAAGCGCATATTTGACTCTGCTTTCCAGATTCTCACCTTTTCAAGCCTTGAAAAGTGAGACACCGTGTCTAGGGGAATGTTTTCATTCGCACCGATAAAAGTCCTTTGTTTGTTTTAAATGAATCAGCAGCTCACCCTACTGGGCTGCTGTTTGCAAACGAAGTCTGTCATGAAGTCAAACTCGTTCTGTCCCAACCACAGCTCGGGAAGCTCCTTGATGCGATCCAGCCCCATTTCGATGACTAAGGACATGAGGACCTCCTCGTCGATGAAGTCCGTGTCTATGACATTGGGCGGCAGCATTGCCGCGGGGACGTGGGGGACGGCGGGCGGCAAGCCGCTGCCGCCGCCGCCGTGCTTGGGGTTGCAGTCCCTGAAATGCTGCTGGCTGCTGCCGTTCAGCTGGTGGCTGCCGGGGTGCAAGTCCGGCATGTAGTGGCTATGGGGGTAGGGGTGGTGGCTGAAGTACTGGTTGTTCAGCTTCTGGAGCTGCATGCTGGCGCTCAGCTGCCCTCCCGGGCTGGCGACGGGGGGGGCCATGAACTGGGAGCCGCTGAAGCGGGCGGGGGGCGGCATGCTGCCGGCCGGGTGCCCTCCACTCACGCTGCCCGGCCCCATGGCGTGCCTCACCCCGCTGCTCGCGTTCATATTCCCAGCTCCGTAATGTATATGGTCGCCCATCAGGGCGCTGAAGGCATGTTGCTGCGGCGGCTGCTGCTGCTGGTGGTGGTGATGGGGGGTGGGAAACTGCCCCATGCCCATCCGATGCGCGGGGTGGTGGTGAAGCCCGCCGGATCCGTCGGGGAATCGCCCGTGGTTCATGGCCATCATGTGGTCTGCCATTGCTCACCTGGAAAGTTAGCGTGTGAATATATTAAGAAAATACAACCTTCCTCGGACAATCAGCCGCCCTCTCCCGGAGCAGCTGCATCTGCCTGGCCATGGCAGAAAATACTTCGCTGGTGCTGCAGTCCTTTCCTTCTCGGGAGAGGGGGAAAAAAACCCCCCAAACCAACCCAAACCCAAAAATCTACCGTGGCTCCACCATGGAGTACAAAGGGGAAAATACAAGGGAAGCCCGAGGCACGAAAATCCCGGTCCCCTCCGCTAATCCGGCGGGCAGCACGCCTTCCCACTCCAAGTCGCGCATACCTATCGGCGTGGAGCGTCGCGTTCGGCCTCGGCCACCGCCTCCCCGCACCCCGAAGGCACCCAAGCCCCGCGGCTTCGCCCGCGAAGGCAGAGGATTCCCACGGCACTCGCGCTAACTTGGGGGAAGAAGCAAAGAATTGGCAAGTCCCACCTAGCCGCTATCAGCAACTTTTGGAATTAAGTCCCAATTATTTTGTTAAAAATACGGTAGTGCATAGGTAAGGACGTGAAGCCAAGGCAGCTGAGAAACACCTTTCCTCGCGTGTTTATACAGTCACGTTTTTCCTGTTGCACACAAAAGGGACACCCGGCACCAGCCACGAGAACCGCCGCACTCACCTCCCGGCTTCTTTCTTTTTCTCCTTCAAAGGTGGCGGTGAAATCAGTCAGCGAGAGTCACCCAGCATAGAGAGGGCTTTCCCGACGCCCTCTCCCCGGCGCTGACGTGACGGCGCCGCGATTGCTGCCGCAGCCCCGGGAGCTGGTTCTCGCCCCTCCACGAGTCGCATCGGCACTTGCCAACAATGAGCTGTGTTCCTTACACGGCTTTGGCCGCGGCTAATATAGGATTTCAGAAGGGAGGAGCAAAACCCTTACAGGCAACCAGAAGTAAAACCTGGAGCAAGCGGGGCGGGG
>VYXB01004635.1:30481-186743 GCA_013397135.1 Pachyramphus minor
CGCCCCGTCCGCTCGTGTCGCTGCAGCGCGGCGGGCGCGGACACGCGTGGGGCCGAGCGCTCCAGCGGCGCTGCCCGGGCAGGGCGAGGCCCATCCCTCCGGCGGCGCCGCGGTGCAGGTGCCCGGATCCTCCGGCGTGAGGCCGCGGAACCCGCGTGGGCGTCCTTGGGGCCAGCCGCTCTCCCGGAGGAGAGATCCAAAATCCACCTTTTTCCACAGACACGGGCGCTGCATGCGGGAGGTGTGTGTGTGTGGAGGTGCCGGCACGCTTCCCACTCCCACGTCCTTCGATCCCTTGTTTTTGCCCCACAGCCCCCTGGGCTGTGCAGGGCGAGAGCCTACCCCCTCTTGCCCTTGGCCGGTGCGGTGGGGTCTATTACCGTTATTTACGATTGTTTTCCTTGCAATGGCAAAGATGAACAGAACATGAGGAGTGCGGGTGGGCACACGCTTTGCTCGGGCAGTCGCCCTGGCTGGGCACATCCGCTGTCGCTCCTCCTGCCCGGCAGTGCCCTGCCTCGCTACACAGCCCCGGCGGGGCCATGCGTATGCAAGACACCCCTTACCCTACCGGCGCTCCTGCCTCTTGCTCCAGATGCACCCTTCTCTGAAGGGCAGCCATGCTGAAGGAGCAGGGACGAACTGAGGGGCCGGGGGAGGCATGCCACAGGGAAGTGCTGGATGGTGGGCCACTTTTCCATAGTGCCTTCTCCTGGCTTACTGCTTCCCTTCTGTTTTCCTGCTTTCAGCTGTCTGTGGGCACACTGAGGGGACAGTGGTAGGTAGGACGTTCCTCCCAGCACCAGGAATTGTGAATTGGAGATCAAAGCAGCCATCATGTAGGCTGGCATGAGGTTTCTGCTCTTCCAAGAGTGCTCTTCCACCACTTTGCAAGGATGCGGTGGTGCTGGAGGGCTCCCCTGGGGAGGCACAGGTAAGGGCAAATGGAATGCTTCAAGATGGAATCCATGTGGCATGTCCTGCCCCCTTTTGGGTGGGCTAGGTCCTTGTCTGCAGTGAATTATTAAGGTGAAACCAAAAGGAGGGTAAGATGCACCTCATCTCTGCTTTGCATGGAGGCAGAGCTGGGTTCCTGGATGCAGTGAGATATAATGGATGAGTGATTCCCCCTGTGGCTGGTGCAATCCTTAGCAAAGCCATGTGGGTAGGTGGTAGTGGTTGGGCACTCATGGGACACCAGGAAAATACCCAGCTGACACCCCAGCTGTAAGATACAGCAGGGGTGGAATCAAAGTGCTGGGAGGACAGGAAGCTTTAAAAGTGTCAGAGTTACCTCAAGGAAGTTACCTCATCCCGCAACTTCCCTTCCTGCAGCAATCAAGTACAGTGCTTACCATGATTTCACCTTTTGGTCTTCAAATCCTTGTGAGTAGGGGGACATCTGGGAGTTGTGACTGAATGAGGACCTACAGTATGGCCAGGGATGATCAGAACAGTGACAGTACCTTTCTGTAGTTTTTTTCTTTCTCATTGGTGTGCAGGTTTTGCAGGGCAAAACAATGAATAATAAGAAGATCCTGTTCCATTTGGCAAGTAGTCAGCTGTGTATCATGACAAGTGGTTTGTTTAATGTCACATATCCATGGTGATACTGGTATGCCTTTTTGCTCTCCACTGCCTTAAGTTTGCAATCCTTTTTAAAGCCAAGCACACATCGTATCACCGACCTGCAAATGCCCTTTCCTATTTTCAGCTCTCGGATGCTGGAGGCTGCCAGCTTGCCAAAGTGAGTTATGGACAATTGGTGTGAGACTGCCTGAAGCAATAGTAGGGAAGTCACAGGCTCTATGGTACCTCACTCATACTAAGCATATCTTCAGGTATTTACAGCCCACATACAGAGAATTAGGCAGGACAGTGTTTTCTTCAGGGTTGCAGTGGGGTCCAGATAAGGCTCAGCAGAGTGGTGGTGGATGAGCCAAGTCTGTCATTGTTTATGGTCTTAGCAAAGTGAGAACACAATCGGTTGCTTTCCAGGAAACGGCTGGAAGACTTGGACAGGCAGCTAAGGGAATGCAGGACAAAGCATGAGCCCATCACCACTGATCTCACAGGAAACCCCAAATTTCATTTGTTTGCTTCTCCTGATCTAAGCCTCGGTTATTTAAAGAAATCTTTTCACTTATATTCTTCAAAGTATTCTGCATACATACGTTGGTTCCTCAATCAAACAGCAAGAAATCAGGGCAGTGCATATCAGGAGAAAGCCAGAGATGGCCAGGGGTGGGAATGAAAGCAGCAGGATTCACAAAGTTGCTTCTCAAGTGAAGAATCTGAGTAGAGTTGAAAGCAGAATGTGACTTATGTGCCCATCAAGGAAGAAGCACTGAGAATTATCAAACACAACAATGGAAAAGAAAGGGAAAGATGGATCCTGGGTTGAGTGTTAACATTTTGGATTGGAAGGTCAGACAGGCACCGAGGCTGGCTTGCAGATGCATCCCTGCTCATTCCTTGCAGACTGGAATGTCTGTAGAGTGTGGTGAAGGGAAGGAAAGGGAAATCAAAAAGGAGAATCCCAGATAGCATTTTTCAGGTATTTACTGGAAATGTTTAAATTGGCTGAATACTGGGGGCATATCACTGGAACAAGATACATGGGACAACCAATTTCAGGGGGATTTGGATCTCCAAGTCACTTTTTGCAACTCTGAAAATATAATCCATAACTCTCTGTGACTTGTCTGTACCAGATGATCATGGAGGTGAGTTGCTGTGTGTTCCCTCCCATGTTGACACAAAACGGTCAGGACATCTGCTAGGGTTATCTGATAGGAAATTTTATATTAGAATGATATCCTGGAAAAAAGCCCTTTCTGTAAAAATGATTATGCTCTGCTATTGGGAAGACAAGCCGTGATTTTCTGGCTGTTCTTGCTTTTGACCTCTTCTCAGCTTCCTTCAATTCCACCCTTCCCAGAGGCAGCTGGCAGTTGGGAGGGAAGAGGGAGCTTTGGTACAGGAGGTCCCCAGCTCTTTGCTGGGTAGTTGCCCTGGTTTCACTGTCCACCCTGAGAAAAGCCATGACAAGTTTGTGTAGATGGGCATGCAGGAAGCGGAAAAATCTGTTTATGCCTTTTTTTTCTTTTTTCTGGAATTCCCTTTGTGAGAAGAACAATTGGGATTTGTTTTGCCATTGGGGTTTTGACTCAAAGGGAGTTCCATTTTCTGGAACATTTCATGTGTTACTGAGAGACCTATTAGGAGAAATTTTAGTCTTGTTAGGGGAAAGATTGGACACAGGTTAGCCATGGATTTGATTATGTAATCCTTTGAGTATCCAGGTGGGAAGGAATTACCTTGGCATGTTTGTTTAAACGGCACCAAAGTCCAGACACAAGCTTCCTAAAGCCATCACAGCTCCCCTCTGTTGGTCCAGACACCAGCCAGGCATTCTCTAGAGTTGAGCATCTGCCCTCCCATTGCAACAATCTGCTCTCCTGGGATAGGCTGCTGTTCAGTGAGGTAGTGCACCTGACATACAGGTAGACAGCCTGAGTGTGGAAGAAATGACCCACTGGGGTTTTCTTTCATTGGTAGCCTATGTTACAAGGAGTTCCTGGAGTGATGTCAAAGCAAATCTATATTGTGTTCCTAAGAGCTGGCTAGTGTGGGAAAGTCAGAGTGACACAGAGAGAGAGAGACACAGAATGTGTCTCCATTAGTCTGTACATGACTAATTTTTTATTTGCCAAATTTCACAGGATAAACCATCTCTGTGCAGATTGGAAAAGGTTACTATGCTGAGAATGCAGGATACAGGTATATTTTTTTTAGTAACAAATCATTATGAAAAGCAAAGAGTTAGAGCAAGGAACTTCCTTGAAGCACAAGGGGATATGTTAGAGGGCTTCATGTGCTTGAATCTCGTGTTGGTATGCTAGGAATCAAAGATGTACATATTAAATTGCTGGTCAAATATAAGGAACACAGGCTATGCAAATTGTGCTACTCTCTCCCCATCCACATTTTTTCATGTTTGTTTAGATGACTCAAGATAGTAACATGCCAGTGTATTTATTTCGGTAATAATGAAAATGGCTTTGCACCCTTCATCTGTGTCATCTTTTTCGTGTGAGACTGTCTTTGGAAGCATGACAAACTCCATTGTTTTGCCCTTATATGCCTTCTCAGTGCAGTCTTTCAAGCTTGTGTGATCACAACTGAGATTCTTCCTTAAGTGTAATTTCAGTGCAAGACATCTTCTTTGAAAAAGTAACTCTGCAAAATGGGAAAATTTATTAAGAACATTATTTCCTGAAGAGGCTCAAGAGGATGTAAATACACAAAAAATAAACGTACACATAAGCAAATAATTAATCAAGCAGAATTCCATTTGCTCTTTCTCACACAGAACTCCAACTGGACTTCACTACTCTTTACTTTTGGGCATCGGTGGGAACCAGAAATAAAAAAAGGAAACATTCAGGTGCCTTTGACAAAGCCATAGTAGCTTCTGTAGTAGACTGAATGACACAAGGTTCAAGTAGAGCACAGAGGTGGAAAGCAGTCACCAGCTAGGCTGTATGAACAAATAGTTGTTTTGTTTGGAGACCAAGCCAAGTACTAGTGCTACTGGTTTGGGTCAACCAAAGACTTGAAAAAAAAAATTAGGTAGTATGAAATGTTTTATTTAATTAAAAATTATTAGAAAGCAGTGTACATACTTCTAAGTATGTGTTAGACTTGGACGAGTACACCTGAAGTGTTCATTGCGTACATTCTGTAATTAATTGAACTGTAGTTGACAAGTAATTTATTTGAAGTCCGCCAAATAAGTGAAACTTATTATTAGAATGAATTAGAATGCTCAAAAAAAAGAGAAGATAAATATTTATAATTACAAATACAGGCCCCAATACAAGATACATTTACACACATGATTAACATTCACATTTTTTAGGCAGATCATTTCATACCCTACCCTTCTGTTTTAGGTTGGTGAGGCTGTGGAGGAAGTAAGATACTTCTCAGTATGAATAAGGTTGACAAAATCCTAACTTCTCAAACCATGAACTGATCAAATTGACACAACTTAAATCCAACAACAGTCTGTACTGGGGACTGGATTTTGAGGTGGTCACATCTTTACAGTACAGCAGTCCACTTAAGACACTGATCTATGTGAGTGTCTGGCCTGGAATTTAGTAATACCCAATCTAAAATGTAGTTATATTATTGCATTGATTAAGCCCACATTTTCTCTTTGCAGTTTCAATATTTCTGACTTGAAGAAAATGTTAGTAAAATTAACATAACAGTTATATAAGAGAAATGTTCTGTTGCAATGCTGAACATCAATTTAGATATGGGTAAGCACATACTTTGGATGTGCTAACCATTGCACTTAACAATATCATATGTAGCAGAACCTCTCTAAATCACATGAGAAATACTGACTTTCATGGGACTCTACAAAGGTTCATTGTAGAGCAAACAAGTGTGTGCCAAAACGGTACAGTAGTGTGTAGGAAAGTAGTTGTTCCATATAAGCACTGTGGTCATTAAGGCTTCTCCAGCATCTTTGCCACTTTGAATTTTTATTTAAATAAATGGGGAAGTAGTTTAATCCTCCTCATGATGATAAAGGGTTACAAGCCAGCTGTGGTGTTGGTCACGTGTCACACATTGTCAGCAGACGGTTGCAGTTTCAGTTACATTTTCTCCTTTGATTTGATTATGTTCTTCTCCTAAATTAAATAATTATAATGTGTGTACTGTGTGGCACTGGCAGCACCATCCATTCCAGGCCTTTAGAAATATGCTGTGGGTTCAGGAGAATTTGTAAGCAATAAACCTTCTCATCTTGTTTGGCTTTTTAGGCAACTTACTTTGCATGCATCTTCTCCAGTGGTTTATTTTTTACAAGTATGAAGAATCTGGGAATCATTCCAGTCTGACCTGTCTTTTCAGTGGTTTTTCACTGCTTTCCTTTGGTTGAAGAACCTTTTTACTGCAAAACTGTATTTTGAGGTTTTATATTTCAAACTGTGTCTCAATCCAGCACATCACATTTGTGTTCCCTGAAACACCCGATAAGTTATCTTTGTTTTCTGTGGCAAGGGTTAATCTCGCTCAGACAGGCCATTCTCAGTGTAGAAGATGCCTATCTGTGCTTCTCCCTTCCTGAATGCTTGCTGCAGAGGAGCCTTGCTGCTATCCCTCTCAAGATTAGTTACACACTTTCTATGTGGATTACTTCCTGTTTTCCTTCAGCCTTTAATTTTGGTTGGCACCAGCAAGTGTTGTTTCCATTTGTGTAAGTAGCTGTTTCATGGACCATAGGATTTGGAAACAACAGGCTCAACATCAATAAATTTTATGTTTTGGTCCAAAATATGTACAGTAAGTCAGTCAAACCCCTGAAAAATAATGAAATGTAAACAAAGTAAATGTAAATATTCAAAGTAGTTTATATTTCCTAAAACTAGTTAAATCTCAAGTTTTGTGGCCCCTTCTTTGGAAATATAAACCCTATTTTCTTATCAGACATATCTTTGTGAGTGTTGCAAACTACACTGTTTTTTCCCAATTGATTATTTTTGGTTTCAGTTGTTTTTAGGGAGGCACAACAGATGTATGTAATTTTTCTCACTTTGCTGTTCTTATGCATCAGGCTGATCATATCATACTCAGGCAGTAATAATACTACTACTTGCCTTTTACATAAATTAGCACTTTACAGCTTCAGAGCATAATACCAACATTACCTAAGTACTTTAGAATTGAGCATGCACTCTTTTCCTTTTAAAGTAGAAACTGATGGATTTAAATGGTGATTTGTAACCAGAAAGGAAAACAAGTCCTTTAACAGCCTATGTAGTGGTCTCATCAAAAGGCCAGCAGCCAGGATACTTGTTCTACCCCTCCCCCAGTTCCAGCAATGTAATCAAAATCAGACTTAAGCACCCAAATTCCTTTCCCCTTCTGAAAGTTCTACAGAGGCCTCAGTGTCAAATGGGAAAAACTGATACCTTTTTCCTAGAACATGCCTAGCAGAGATCTTTTTGAGTTAATGCCTTAGAATCACTACTATGGCCACAGATATTTGATGTCAAAAACGTGTTACAGCTATCCTAGTTTTCTGCTTGTAGTTCAGATCATGAATGGGACTCTGGCCCATTGTCAGTAGAAATAGTGATTATCATCACTGCCTTCAGAGCTGGCAAGGTCCACCTTGGCACTTTTAATCTCACAGAGAAGGTAACCTTTCCAATAACCTTGCACTCAGTCCCACCCCAGCAACAGGGCAAAATTCTCCCCTCTCCTCTCTTCCATCCCTGTGTCCTAAATATTCCACTCCCAGTGCCTCTTACCAATTACCTCTGCAAGACTCTTTGGAGGCTCTTGCTTCCTTTCTGCTCTAGGATGAATTATCCCTGCAAACTTTCAATCCTCATATCTCCTGTCCAGGAAGATCACTGCGATTTTCCTTCCAAACAGCCCATATCCTGCAGCTACATGCAACACCCCCCACCAAATCTCTCACGGGGTAAGTGGTAGTAGTCCAGCAACATATCATCAGTCACAGTGAAGTTATGTTCTTCGACAGCTTCTTTGCATAACCACATCCACCGCCTCTTCCCTCCAGACTCTGGCACCCCAATAACCAATTTCCATTCATACAGAAAATGTTAAATCCAGTTATGATGCCCATACACAATAAACCACATATCATATAGTTTTTTCTGGTATGGAAGGTGTTCAGCAATGGCACAAATACATGTTAGGGCTATTACATCCATCTGAAGTTGTCTTCAAGGTCTGTAGTAAAATATTTCCTCCAAGGGTGAAGGCTGACCTATCTTTCTACCTTAGGAGGTTGTCTGCTATTCCAGTACCCTCAACCATTCCTATGCCAGGATAGGAAGAGGATTATTACTACTAATAAATATGTATATATAACTTTTACTCCTCCAAGAGTTTGAGACATATCCACCACTCTTTTTTTTTTCTTTTACATATTTTCTAGAAGTCTTCACATTTAAGGACAAACCTCCTGCCAGTTTGCAATGTTTTATGAACATTTAATTCATTGTCTTTCAAGTATCAATTCTCCGGGCTCAAGAATATTATTATTATGGTCTTGAATATTATATGGTATTGAATATTATATTATGTTCTCGCAGAATAAAACAAACTGCTCTGTGACTAATACTGGCTTAAACTCAGTGTATAGCTCTGATGAATGCTATTTTTAACTGTAATGTAAGGTTCTTTGCTGCTCATGTATTGCATGGCTAGCAATCCCTTGCTCAATTTTTTTTTTAGCAGAGCACAAGGGAACTTGATTTCAGAAAGAAAAATAGCTAAAAGGATATCCGAAATTCAGTCACATGTGTTTTGCCTGAAGATAAGTATTCATAGCACAGAAAAAGCTGCTGTTACACTAAGTTCAGTATCTGCCTAACTAGCAATGCCAGCACTAATGTCTTTTGAAGAACTCATGATGTATCAAGCGTTCAACAACACTATACCTGGGGAAGGATTCCCTCATGGCCGTACAACTGAGAGGAGAAACCTCTTAATATAAAGCAACTTGCCAGTTACATCATCACTGGTGGAGACATAAATCTGAGGGATTTCTATCTTAACCTTGCTGACTCTTGAACATTGGAAATTGAAGGCTCTTGTCATTTTTATTTTCTGTACAACTGATGAAATAGTACCTCTGTGTCTTGTATAATCAGTTCAACAGATTACAACAGTTAATGGACTGACTCTATTTACATGAGCTGAAAGGCTGCTTTTTTTTTTTAATGTATGTTTAAGTCTCCTTGGTTTCAGTGGTAAACAAAGCTATTTACCATAGTAACAGTTTATGACCAGTTTTCTACGGATTACTTACAGGCTACATTGATAATCTATGTCCTTTGACATGTTTCCTTATTATTGAACAAGGTACATAAGCATGCCACGTGCCATGTTTGATCTGTCCTTCATTGTACAAACTTTCTTGTACTCTTTCTTTAAAAGTCATCAATCTGCTCAGTTAAGTTGCTGAGGATGCACTGCAGTCAGTAACTCAGGAGATAACCAACACTTAGCAGGACTGACCTCTACAAAGTCATTTGGTTTATTCTGTAGACAGGTTTCTCTTCTTCATTCCTCCAAGGCTGGATAACTGAAATTTTCTCTCAATGTTTTTTATATGATCATATTACAATATTTTCTGTTATCCATTTTTTTAATTACAGCTTATTTTCTGGGTTTGACCACTGCAGCACACTGAGCAGGCATTTTCATTAAGCTGTCCACACTGATGCTTCAATCTTCTTTTTGAAAGGTTACAATTAATTCAGAACCCATCTGTGTATATGAGTAGTTTAAATCATGCCTTCCAATGCATTACTCTGCACTCATCTACACTGCATTCCCTCTGCCAATGCATTACTCAGTTACTTAGTGTTGTCAAGGGTTATCAAGATGCCTCACCAGGCTTGTCTTGCCCACTGCTCTTATGTATCCATCCTTTCTAGTAGGACCTTGATAAGTACATTAAACAATGCCACTGTTTGTATTGATCCTAGAGGCACCCCACTACTTAAATACTGTGAAGAGAACTGAGCAATTATTCCTACTCTGCCCCTGTGTGCTATCCCCTAACTGGATTTGCATCCATGACTGGCAGGGTGTTACCCACTCTTCTCCTCCTGGCAACTGCCTTTCTTTAGTAGCCCTTTGTGAACACTATTCAAAGCCTTTGGACTGTTTAAGTAACTTCTTCTGGTTCCCCATTACCCTGCACTTTGCTATAGCTTCTCAAAATTGCTCAAAATCCAAAGAACTGACATGTGGAAGAAACTTCTTTCTTTTCACAAACTTTTGTTTGTTGACCCAGAAGTTTTTGTTGCTATGGGTGGTGTTGTTTTGGTGTTCTGTACAGGTGACTTTCAGGTCTGTTCTACTGCAGTGCTGCTGCGATGGGGAGCTACTTTATAAACTAAATCCATCTCAGCAAGCTGTTGTGTTTTGTACGAGTAGCAATCTCTGCAGAAGTAGTTCTGCCAGCCACTCAAGAGCTGAAAAAAATAAAATAAGAAATAAAGTTTTCTCAGCAAGGATGCATCCAAGTACCCACACCTGAGTTTGGGGCTTGCTGAGGGTTCACTTTTAACCCTAGGACCCAGTGCTTGTGTGACTAAATTTGTTACGAGCTGGTCAGAAACTACCACCTTCTCCCTGGTGAGAGTTGCTCAGGTTTCTGTTTTGCCTGCAGGAGAGGCTCCTGCCAGCCCTGTGAACCTATGTTTCCTTCCTCCTCCAGGGCTCCTCTCTGCCTCCCATCTCACAGCTGCCTTGCCCCAGCCTTGCTCAACCCTGGCACCTCTTCTCCTCAGGCCTCACACAGCAACCTCTGCACCTCAATCCTCCAGTGGATTGCCCTCCCCTCCCCAGCCACTGCCTCAGCTGGCAGCACCTGCACAAGGTACCTCTTGCTGTGGTGCCTGTTCAGGCAGATGGCTGTGAATGTTTGGGTGATTTCAAGCAGGCTTTGCTTTCCCAGTGGTGTCTTGGTGTCCCCATGAGCTGTCAACCTCTCAGCCTGGAGGAGAGTTGTGGTCTTGTGTGGTCAGTCTCTCGTCTGGGCCCAGGGAACCAGCCAAAACACTGCACAGAAATCACCTGGTTTTGGGTGGATCACCTTTAGCAAACTCTGCTTCATACTTTTGAGGAATGGAAAATTACTTAGAAAAATGAAGGGATTTGAGATCACCTGGTGCCAGAAAATAACGGCACAAAGTACTAGAAACTTCTGACAGTGTGTGGGAAGTGGTGCAACACCCGACAGTTGAGATGCTCTCAAATTGGGGACTTTCATAGGAGGGGACACACCTTCTTCCTTACCGGGATTTTGATGTGGGTGTTTGTTTTTTTTTTCCTAGTCCCCCCCTCCCCTGCCCTTTTATTTTTTTATTTTTATTTTTATTTTTTTAAGAGGCTGTTAAATGCCGGTAATGGGTGTGGCACAGCTCTTTTTAAAGCTTTGGGAACAAGGATGGAGATGAAACTATCAATGGCATATGTAGGGCTAGGGAGCTCCATTCGCAGCTGTGCCCCCTGAAGCCCTGGTACTGATAGGGTTAGACCAGACTTATCAATCCTCAGAGACCCCAGAAAAAATATTGGTGCAGACAAGGCTACTGCCCCCAAAACAGCAGACACTGCAGTTTTAGAAGGTTGCCTTGCCTACTATTTGTTGGCTTTTGCTAGCAAAAAATAGCAATTGTGAATGTGCAAGATCAGCTCTGTTTCTGGTCAAGATATGACCATCATGCCAGCATGGGGCAGGAGGCAAAGATGGGAGCAGGGTGGTGTGGGCGGAAGGCTGGGCTGCCTATTTTGCTGGCTTGTACAATGCAGAGTAATTGTATGACAGGACTGCAGCTCCCTTCAAGAAACGTGCAGCCAGATACCTTTTTCACTATTCCATGTGGCAAAAGGAGAAGCAGCAACTCGTACCCTGAGCAACTTGTATGCCAATTCAGTTCACTCAATAAAATATGCTTCAGGGCACCATGCATGCTGTGTGGCTGGTACTGTTGATACCACCTAGATTTCCTAAAGTTTTCAAATCATGATATTCCAGTTCGGCGAATAAAAAGCTTAAAATATTTTTACTTTCACATTAACCTCAGAGTAGACCTGCCAAATCTGACATGCTGAAAATAAGTGATAGTCATTTTGGATTAATTTTAAGGCACTCTTAAGAAGTATTACCTTCCCCCCTTCTGATAAAAGAATTTTGCACTTAGTTTCAATGATCCATTTAAAATCTCATTCTGCTTTTGAGGTTCTTTTTGCAATCTAATTTAAATTTCTACTGCTTGGAAGACCTGCTAAGAATTCTTAATTGGTGTATGGAACAGTAAATATAAAACAAATGGCAAAGAATAGTGGAAGAGAACAAAACCATTTGAATACAACAGAAACAAGGAGTGAGTTTGTTGTCACTGTGCCAGCAATGCAAACTTTTAACAGCATGCTGAATGTCAATTTTCTTCCATAACTTTTTACCCTCTTCTTCTACAGGATTTTTCTTTTCTGAATTATTTTTGGAATCATGGGTCTGCAAAATTCAATTTCTTCTCTTCACCCCTCTATTCCTCTCCCAACATCCTTGAAACCAAGAAATTAATTTCTTTCTCTAATAATTGCAGTGTGGAATGGAGATTATATCATAGAAATTAGAGATGCAAATGGGCAAGTTGGGTCATTCAAGAGTGCATCTGCACTGTGTATGCGTGATGACTCCCTATACTGTAACATGTTCTCTAGTGTTTTGTCCAATCCAATTTTGTAAATTGGCTTGACTTCTATTTAAATTGTGAGGCTGTTCCATAATACAGAGAGATTACCAAGAGGAATGTCCTACATATGACCCAATTTAGAGATTTTATTTTCTTTTTAATCAAGCTTTTGCCATATAAGTTTTAAAAACTTCTTGCTAAAAGTATATGGGAAAATACACAGAAACCATCCAAGATCACTGGAATGGTGATGCAGCTTGTAATCACTTTGAAGGAAAACTGAGGATTAATCTTATCAATAAGTGCATTATGGGGACTGCTTCCACAGCAGTTCTTCCCACACAAGCGCCCATTGCCCCAAATAGGAGCTGCTCAAATGCAATAGCTGCAAAATCAATCCCACTTTATGTAGCATCCCTTGAATAACAAATAAAAGTACAGTATATTATTAGTTTATCTATAGCCTGAAAGTCTGTCAGTTGTTTTTGCATTTGAAGTGATGAAGTGCAAAATTATTATATAACTTCCTGAGCAGAGATTCATTAATCTAACCCCAGAAATTTAAAAATTATTTGCCCTAGTTTATTTGGTGAAAGAGACAGTAGGCACAATGTTATTTAGGCTCCTCACTGGGCTTGAGTGATTTCAGTGTGAGATGGCCATCTACACAGCTGCTTGGTGCCTTGGACCTTTGTAGCTTTTGGCCTGAATATTTGGCTTCCTGTTCCCTGTTCTAAACACAGCTTAGGACTTCTAATTCAGAAATTTATCATATGAGGCATTAGAAAGAATGGATGAGGCTTCAATATTTCTTTTGTGTGTTAGGTTTTTTTAAAATTTAATTAATTGGCCATTGTTATGATATAATGATATGCTTAATGATATGTTTTTTGTTTCATAAAATAAAGAGTCAGTGGGTACTATTGGCACTTGGATGCTTTGGAAATCAAGATTTTTTTTTTTTCAGGTGCTTGAAGATGTGCATGGTGTTCCAGGCTGGAGCAGCAATGCAGTTTTGAAGTTATTTCCCCAATTGTCTCCACTTACAGACCTCTAGTTTAGTTTGCAAAGTGTTTTTGGTATGAGCTAAATAAATTTTGTTTCTTTTCAGAGAAATGAAACCAGAAGCTTTGCTCTGCTCACACACCAAAACCACTTTGACAGCTGGTGATGGTCCAAGCCAGTAATGAAGCCTTTGAACAACTTGGAATTGCCTGGGGCAGCACACACTCGGTTCAGGGTACTGGACTAAATCTAGTCTGAAATTCCCCAAACTGCTTGAACTGGAGATATAGGAGTCTCAGTACCAACAACCTTGATTGACTTATCTGTGTGTATAAGGTCAAATTAGTGGCTATTGATAAATTTAGCTTGAGATTTTAGGAATATAGTGTTTGGCTCCTCTCTCTGTCAGTTTGGACCCTTGCATTAGTGACTCTAACATGCCTCTTCCAATTTCATTGGAAAAATAAGTCGTTTTTTTCTCTGGCTTAATCACTTGGAAACTGCATAATCTTGAATTAAAATTGCTTTTTCCTATTTACAAAACCAGGAATGGTTTCTAAGAGCTCTGCCACTCCCACATTGCTTTCTTTGCCTCTTTTCCAGCTGGGTCCAGCATGATTCCAGTGCTGAGATAACAAAGCACCATCCTGCAGGGTGATGTGGGTGGAGGCACATTGAGAGGGTGTAACTGCCCACCACACATTTAGATATCTTTTCAGTGAATCAGGTGAAAAGATAGTACTTAATGCCTTTAAGAAAGGGCTGCCTGCGTGACAAGTACAAATTGTACTTCATGTTCCTGTAATTTGACCAGTCAACACCTGGTCTGAAACAAGTGATATACTGTTAAAAGAAAATTCCAAAGCCACATCTAACAACAGAGGTATCATTTTCCCGATGAAATAAATAGGCAATTAAATCCCCATCTGTGCTCACCACTTCCCAGAAACCAGAAAACTTAAACACTCAAAACTTTACAAATAAGATTTTAAAAAATGAAGGAAATATAGGTAATAACACCCCAGTTTATATTTACAGATTTAAAAAAAAATATTATTAATGGCTGTAAAAATAAATTTTCAGTTTTGGAATAACTATAAAACCAGAAACATTCTAAGATAAAACCTGGAAAATAAAAATTCATCAGATAGGGTCTCTATCAAAATATGTTTTATCTTGGCTAGTAAATATAAGTACTTCTTTAGTTTTGTGTGTGTAAAAGGAAAGTGGAGTGCTTAGGTGACATTGGTTTAATAACTTCTGCTGGAGATAATTCTTTAAATTCTGTTCACTCACAGAACTGAGTGTAGGTGCTGAGCAGATCAAACAAAACAAAACAGTAAATAATTCTTCAAGGAACTACTTTGGAATTGTGACTCTTGAAGTAATAACAGTTTGGCTCTCTATAATACAACATATAATTGAACCAACTTGGAGAGAAAACCCAACCAAACCTTGCGGAGAAGGAAGGATGTCTCCATGCATCAGAAATGCGTGGATAAGGAAGAATTCAAGAGAGAATGAGAGCTTAAAACCAGGGCAAGGAAAGAAGGAGTCTGCAAGGTTCAGTGGCTCCGAAGGAAGAAAGAAGTTTGGGGGCTTGTAATGAGGAAAGTGCAGCCTAGTCTGCTTCAGGCAGTCAGTCAGCTGAGCGAGCTCAATCTCCCTTTCTTTGCTGCTTAACCAAAATCAGCAAAGCTTGAACAAGTCTGGGAATGACTCCTGTGGGCCCTCCAGTTCTGTGAGGGCAGGGAGGTCTGTCAGAACAGAGAACAATTAGTTGAGAGCATCTGTCCACAGCACAGGCTTTTAAAAATGTACCTGGTACTGTGCTTTACATCTAGTTAGGTGTATATTCTGAGGATGTCTTGCGGCTGAGGAATGTCTTATACTGTGTTATGTAAGAAGTATCTGTCCCAAGAGGTGCTGGGCACAGGCCATTCCTCCTGATCTTGTTAGCACTCCTACTGTGATTAAGGGCTTGTTTACACATGGAGCTATTTCTGATTAGTGCCACATGTGGATGCACTGGCCACACATGACATTAATCGTGAATAATTAATCAAGACCAACTCCATGTGTAGACAAGCCCAAATTTAATGTGAGGGTGGTCACAGAATGGTGTTCTCCATGCAAGTGACCTCAGAGCAGATGAGTAATTGCCTGTCATTTCCATGTGGACAATACTGCTCTTGTCAGGGAAAGAATTGACATTTGAGAATGATTTAATTTTTTATTACCAGGTACACACACATACTCTGTTGTCAGCAATACTCAGTCCCATGAACACTAGAGTGTGTGTCACAAAAGTAAGCATCTCTCATTGTTGCTCCCTGGTATGTACAGCATTAGGCTTTCCATGCATTACTAGAGTCTTGTGAGCATAGCTGTGTTGGCCACATGTATGAATAAGTGTATTTATTCCTTTACATTAGGAAAGGATGAGTGCAGAGAACTTTTGTCACTAAATTTGCTCAGCCCAAGCTTGGGTTAAATTTTCTTGTTTACAACCAAATTATTGCTAGTGCAAGGCTGTTGACAAGTTTTTCTTGTGTGGGCAGTCTTTAAAGACTGAAGTGGTTCAGTGTACTACAGGATAACCTTTTCCTGTTGCCATCGCAGGAGTTTCCTGAGCTGGGGCTGGTAGGAAGTAAGATTATTCTGGAGGTGGGCTGGTGTGTTCAGGGAACATTTATCCATACCTAAGCTGGCTTGCAAACTGGCTGTTACATTATTTGTGTGCAAGTTATTTTCTATACCATTTTATGCGGAGCTAATTGCCCATTCTTGGCTTGTTCTTGACCAATGCTTCTTTGTCCTTTTCCTCTCTCTGCTTTTTGGTGCTCAGACCAAGAAGGTGCTGCTCTGATTCAGTTCCTGGTGGTGCTCAGACCAAGAAGGTGCTGCTCTGATTCAGTTCCTGGTTGGGTTGGTAGGACTGGTTCCACAATGCTGGGATAACATGCTCTTTCTTCTCAGAATACTTAGTGGAGTTCACTCTGTATATAACTTTCCGTGAAACAATATGAAACCCCTTGAAAGCCTATCCAAATTAGGATAGAGCTATTTTATTTTATTTTATGAAGGAGAATGCAAAATAGCAGGCAAGTATTCAGACCATGATTGTATTTGGTCTGATTTGGAGCCACATATGAGCACATGTTTCCAATATCTGAGGCTATAGCGCATTTTTGAGCAACTATCTTCTATTGACGTTGTTCTGCATCATGGGGAATTAAAGCTTGTGAGACTAACCTGCTAGTTAAAGTGGTCATATGGGAGACCCAGATTCATGTGCACGTTCCAAGAACTGTACAAAGTGAAGCAGCTATACTGGGACAGATTGAGACTGATATTTTTTCAAAACACTGAATGGCTTTGACATTTGACACTTCCTGGAGAAGCAGGAGAATGGGTTCAAGTTCCTTCAATGAATCAGGCAGAGGGGAGACTTTAAAATGTATTTCCCGATACACAGGTGTGTGCCCTGACCCTGCTGCTCCCTCCTACCTCCCCCTGCCAAATGCTGAATGTAAGATTTCCAGCAGGGATTAGGCATGAGGTAGGGCTGTGAGCAGCTTCACAGCCTTAGCATGTGCCTACCTGTTGAGCTCCTGCTCTACCCACAAATATAAGCAGCAATTGAAACTGATCTGTAGGTTGCAATAGTGCTGAAATGTTAACCTGAGGTACCTAAAGTTGGAATTAGGCACCCAAGTAGTTTGTAGATTTAGTTCATAAAATCTGAAGTGTGATATATCTTAATAATTAGTTTCTATAATAAGCATTTCATTTGGGAAATAAAAATGTGTTTCATGTATGTATTTGGCTTTTTTAATTACCCATTTTTCTAGTAGTCTTGTGAGGAAGATCTTTTCCAACCTAACTGATTCTGTGCTATAATTTATATTATAATGTCATGTAACTCAGGTGTAATTCTAGGAATAGCATTTTTGGTATGAGTAGGTTTTTTTCTTGTTACATTTTACCGAACCATTTTAAATCGTAGTCAGCTGAGAGAGAGTATGCAGCTTTTTCTTTTTTTTTGGAGGTCACTTTTCAGCTGATTCTAGATGTCCAAAAATCTGAAAAATAGTGACTTGGCATTTGTAACTTTTCAGTAGATTTCTGCTTTCAAAACCTCATAATTAGCTTATGGTGAAATGCTTTTCATGGTGGCACACCTTAGATGGCCACCTAAAGCTCCAGCTGGAGCAGATGTACCTGTTCTGTTGTGTCCCCTACACAAGGGTGCTATGCTCCTGCTGTCTGACCTGTGCTGCCTTTTGATACATTTAGGGTTGTGAGAGAAAGAGTTGGCTTTAAATCCCAAAGCTATATATATGTTTTCCATAGTTAACAAAAAGAATGTCTCCTCTGCATCAGTGATCATATGTAATTGGAGATACCTGTGAAGCTTGGTCTAACAGTGAGTTGACAGATTGGATATTATCTGAGTCAGGAATCTATTACCATGTATTTGCTTCCTCCATTTATTGCCAGAGCATGAATCTGTTGACTTTTGGGTCATGCTGTCTCTTCTACTACATCTTCTCTGGGAAGGAGAAACGAGAGCATTGAAGACATGTTTCTTGGAAGGCTTCTCTTTTTTTAATATTTTTTTTTTAGAGTTGAAATAGGAAGGTCTGTTTTTGGACATGAGTGCTGTTCCTCAGGACCTAATCTTAAATGGATGGGATACAGATATTTTACTACACTTAAACAAATAAACAGTATTATAAAGGGACACAGCCTTTAAAAACGTCAGCTATCGAAAGTTATTGCAATTTTGTTCACTTAAATTCATGGAAGTGGCGTTCAGATGACAGATACCCAAGGTTTTGCTGACCTTGGAACATTACTGAGTAATCAGTCATTAAGTAATCATAAAGTGTTCTTGCACAATGTGGTCGATGTTTTCAGCACTTAACATACTTTCCCTTGAAAGAAGGAATCTTCTTGCTCCATCTTCTATTCTGGGACACAATTTTGTCCTAACTAATAGGAAAAACCATTTTTCATTTTTCTTGTTTGCTTTTCCCTGTCACATCTCCTCTTAATGGGAGTAACAGCCTTCAGTTCAACTTTTGACTTTGCATATGCCTCTTAAAGAGTACAATAAAACTTGAGGTTTACATCTTGACTGTAGGAGGGCTGAATTCTGCCTTCAGGTGACAAAGCATCATTCTCCTTGAAATAAATGAAACTCAAGCATATTTCTTGCAGAATCCTATGAGGAAGGTGAGCAAAGCGTTATTATATCTTTGCAGATAATCTGAGACAAAGAGGATTAATGAATCGTCGGGATTCATTGAAAGAATCATTAGTTAAAGCTATTACTGGCACTCAGGAGTTTCTGGGCTCCCAGTCCTATGTGCAATCCACTTGGCTGTAATTCTGAAACTAAGGCATCCTAGGGTGGTGGATAACTTACTCTGCCAAGAAGTTACATGAAAGGTTGTTCAGATTCACCAGCTCAGTGTACAGACAACCAAATTGGTACTTGGACCCACACACTGCTTTGCAGTTTATGGAAGCAAATCAGCAGTGAAGAAAAGTCTCTGGAGGCCATGGCTGAAGGATGAGATGTAATGTTTGGTGTATGAGGTGGCACTGTTGATGCTCAGCACACAGGTGGCAGAGCAGGGTGAACATGGAAGAGGGAGCATCATGATGAGAGAGAATAGCATGGGAGTGGAAGAAAAAGGAATGGGAGGAGGATGGGAGAAAAAGCAGAAAGGGATGGGAAGGGATTATGGGCCTAAATTAGACAAAAGCATATTAATTGATGTAATATCTTATCGTTTAAAGAGTGCCCATTATACATATCTATCTACTTATTTTCTATGCATCATGACAATGCTACTTTGGAAGGTATTTCGGGTATTATTGATTGCTTCTGCAACACAGATGAGTACTTGTTAATTTGATTTTCTGAGTTTAACAAAGTTAGTGTTGTAGTTTGTGATAGAATCACAGTTGCACAAGAGTTGCAATCAGAGTTTCACAAGCACAGTGAATTAAACCTATTCCTGAAAAAAAGAAAGGTTTGCACTTGCTCCTACTGGTATTAATATGAGATTTCAAAATTCTTTTATTATCATCGAATCATAGAATCAGATGAGTTGGAACGGACCTCTGAGATCAAGTCCAACCGTCGATCCACGACCACCGTGGTTACCAGACATGGCACAAAGTGCCACATGCAGTCCCATCTTAAAAACCTTCTGGGACAGAGAATCCACCACTTCCCTGGGCAGCCCATTCCAATGTCTGACTACTCTCTCTGTAAAGAATTACTTCCTAATATCTAATCTAAACCTCCCCTGGCAGAGCTTGAGACCGTGGCCTCTTGTCTTACGGATAGTCGCCGGGGAGAAGAGACCAACCCCTACCTGGCTACAACCTCCTCTCAGGTAGTTGTAGAGAGCGATGAGGTCTCCCCTGAGCCTTCTCTTCTCCAGGCTAAACAACCCCAGCTCCCTCAGCCTCTCCTCATAGTGCTTGAGTTCAAGTACCTTCACCAGCCTCGTTGTTCTTCTCTGGACCTGCTCCAGCACCTCAATATTCTTCCTGAAGGAATTGTACTCTTACGTGAAAGCTTTGAGTTGCTGAGCATTATATTTTCTATTAGATGCAAGGGGCATCTGTTTCATGACTGAGAATGGAATATATATACCCATATTTTATCACTAAAACGCCAGTGTAAAATCTACCTAGGGCCACCTGGTTTCTTATTCTGAATGACTAAAAGGGACTCTCCTTAAAATTTCCTGGTTAGAAATACACACTTTCTGGTAAAATGCATTTTACTAATATACTCTGAATTAGTAAAAAAATTATGAAAGTTTTTAATTCGCTGATGAAATGCATGAGATCATTGAATAAGGGAGAAACAAGAGCTTGAGCATGCAAAAATGCCTATACGAGCTTATTATGGGTACATAATCAAATGTCAGAGATACAGATATATATTTCTCCATTTTCTTTCAGTTGCAGTAGCCTTAAGTGTTATTTTCACTGTTGTGGATACCACATTTGATAGGCGTAACAAAAATGTGATTTTCAAGCTGACCCTTTTAAGGCAAAATAGCCTAAGGAAATGCACCCATTCTGCTTCAAAGAAAATCTGTCTGTAGGAAGGAGGAATAATATGCATGCATAAGTAATTAATAATGATCTGACGCTTTGATATCCTGTATGGCCCAGAAAATTACATTTTTGCAGGATGTAATATATTGTTGCGTTAAAAACACATGGGTTAATTCCATATCCTGTGACAAAATTTCTGTTGAGATAAATAGGAACCAAGCTTGAATAAGGACAGAAGTATCAAAAGCACTGGTTTGAGTGCTGTGTGTGTCCTTTTATTACACCAGTGAATACAGTTGTGGATATCACTGCAATCCTTAATAGGATAATATGGATGAGAAAGATCTTCAATACCGAGTATAATGAGGTGCTCAAATAGCCTGACTTTTCACTTAATTTAAAGGATTCATTCCCCTGAAAAGCTCAATTTCTACATACCTAATAGTACAACATGAAATTCAGAGACCAAATCTCATTGACTAGATTTTGTTTGAATATGTTTTAAAACAGCTGCTTTGACTTCATTAGATGTCTTTAATGTAGCCATTTGTAAAGTCCTTTTCTTGTATAATAGATTAACTTGCAGAGAGGAACCGGCTGATACAGCGATGCCTTTTGACAGTCTTATTTTTAGAAGCAGAGGGAGGTACAGTCAAATGAAACATGCTGCAATTAATAAGCTAGATATCAAGCATGGATCGTTATGAGGAAACTCCCTTTGTATTTGAACAGCCTTCTGGGGCTTTCTGCCGGTCTTGTAACCACGGAGGATCCTACAGGCGATTTTTGCCTGGTGAGAAAGTACCTTATCCATTAAATTGTAATAGGTATATATACATATTTTTCTTTTTTCTTTTTTTTTTTTTTTCAGTGATGAAAGTTGAAAACCTGACTATCAACTTCCACCATTCATTTATCTCTCCTCTCACACGTTGTTTCAGCTGGACATAAGGACACTGAACTAACAGGTATCAACCCTATTATATGCCATGGCTATGGCAACACCACTCTTGTACATTACACAACAGTGACAGATCAAAGTTTGAAAACCTGAGGTATATGTTGTTATGATGTGTTCTGGGGGAGTTAATCTATGAAGGACCCAAATGGTCAGTTAAACAGAAATATGGAACTATTCAGGAGATATTTTAATAATAACAACCCCCAAAAGTTTTAGTAAGAGAAAATTACAATTCTGGGATCAAAGGAAGTGGACTAATCATGGTTTAGTTTTTGCTGCATTATTAGCACAGGGAAAAGATTTGATGGCAGGTTAGTTTAATTCTATGCCTGAGATATGACTGGCAGGGTTTAGATGTTGCCTTAATTGAAACATTATACATTTAGAAATTTGAGTAGCAAGCTGATGGCATTTGCAATTGAGAACATCTATGTATTTTTGTAAGGCTGAACTTTCTTTTGTATGCAAATTGGGCACTGGTTAATTTGATATTGCCAGAATATGGTTATTGCCGTAGAACAGCTTTTCACTGAACATCTCTTTCCATTAAAGCTATTAGGAAAGAAAACATTCAAACCTAGGCTTCCTTGACTGAAAGCTTGGATTGGCAAGATGCGGTTAGTTAACCTAATTTAGGAATCCATCCCTTTTGGTACATTGATGGGTTGTCTGGTGAGAAAGGCTGAAGAAAGGCTGAATCTATAAATGCAATTTCCCTGCAGGTCAGCTACACTCAGTGCCTCTGTTCTTCCAGTGCATTGTACATTCCCCTTACCTTTTCCCACAGATGCTTAGATAAATTGGCTCCCACAGATGCTTAAGCAAATTGGCTGTGCATTTTCACTGAGCACTGAAGGGGAATGTGCAAAGCAGCTAATGGTGCAGGGGATGAGCTCCCAGAAATCCTTCTGATGCATTTCATGATGACATTACCTCTTTCAATACAGGCTATGGCTTGTATGTATTGTAGAGAATGCTATGGCACATTCTCTAAGTATATGAGGCATTCCTGTATTTCCAGTTACCACATATTTTTAGACAGCACCTTTCAAGGTCATTAATAAACAGCTAAAGAGGCATTCCAGGGAACCAAAGTTGTTACTTCTGTCTTCTACAATCTGTTGTCAGCACATTGACTTTCTGTTTACTCCTATTGGAACAGTTTGTCGTTTAATTCTGTATACTTACATCCTACAAACAAGTTATCTATTCAAATGCTCTGCCTAGGCAAAGACAAAGGATTGCCTGTGCTAGCCTGTGCAACCAACTTTAAGCCATGCTCACCTCTTAGAGCCTGGGCTCCCCATGATTGTTTAAGACAGTCTATTTGGCCTGTTTTAAAGGTAATGGGCCCTGTCTAAAGCTTAAGAAAAATATAGTTTGACAAAAGCTTTAAGAAGACAATAGTGTGCATCCCCAGTCTCTTTGTGTAGCTATTTGAGTCCATTCCCACCCACCCCCTTCAAGTTGGAATACTATTTTTCTGTAAAACAATGTGTCTTTGTTTTATTTATAAACCTGCCTATCACTTTTGCCTTTGTGGAAGACTCCACAGTTTTATCTAGGCTCTGTTCACAACGAATTTTTAACTGATGTATTTGCAGTCACATTTAATCTTTAGGGTGGAATTCCAGTTCTGCACTGAGCTAGACAGTTAACCCTCAGAGTAAACTCTACCAATAATACTTGCTTTTTTACTAGGGTAGCATGCCTATATTAGGTAGTGTTGTGATAATTGTCCTGTATAATACAAGTTGTGCTGAATTATGTGGTCGAACTCACTTGTGTTGGGCATATGAAATATATGTTGAATTCATTTTTTTCCAGAGCAGTCATCACAGAAAAGCAGATTTTCTGAATATAGGAATTATTTGTATATAATTTTCCTTATCCGCCATTTATTAGAACAGTTGATTGATGTGCAGAGTACTTAATTCTGAATCAAATAAAATGTGTGCATAACTTTTCTCTCTAGGACTATCTTGGATTTCCATATTTAAAATCTGACAGCTGAAACATGAGGGATTTTTATCAGTGTGTAACCACTGTATGACTATTGTAATGCAAAAAAAAAAAAAAAAGGAAACAAGATTTTAATGTCTATTGATAACAGCCAAAGATCCATCTTCCCTGTATTGCCTTGATCTTTCTCATTTTCACAATTTCTTTGTTGGTTTTTGGGTTTTTTTTTACAGTCATTCTTTAATACTCTGATACATAATTTACGTGATAACATGTACTTCTTATTTGTGCTAACTTGTTTACTTGATCATTAAATATTGTCAAATATCAACCATTTAGGATCAACAGTATTCCAAGCTCTTATTCATTTAGATTCACTCAAGTGTGTTAATTGTTTGGGCCTGATGATGGCAGATGCTATACCACCATCTTTATCTCTTATTCTCCACTATGCTTAAACCATATTTTAGACATATTCATTATCTACTTATTTTAATGCTTGCCTTTGTAAAAATCTATTTCACATCCTCATTCTTATGTCCTCTGTCAAGGCCTCTACCAGTTCAGTTTTCAGTATTCCTACATCATACTATTTTGCACTGCTATGCCCTTTACACAGTTTTTCTCAGTGATTCTTCTTATACATGCCCTACATAACTCACTGAAATCAATCTCCATTTAGTTCTCTTGCTTCCCTTTCAGTACCCTCCCACTTTTTATAGTGAAATTTTCTTTTTTGATTATATAATTTTAATCTCTCTGTTAAGCACTTTGAGTGTGTAGAGTAAGATCTTTGCTTTTATTTCACATCTGAAGAGCTCTGTCCGGTCTGTTCAGCACCCAGAGAGCAACATTGTATGAGCACTGCTGGCACTGCCAACAGGTCCTCAAAATTCAGCATCCACAGCAGCTCTGCAGGTTCAGTTAAACAGCCCCAGGCCACCTGCAGACCTGCAAGATAGTTCTGTTCTCACAACTAATCATTTGGAAACACTGTCTTTTTGCAATCCATTCTCTGATAAATAGTATTCTTAATTAGTGTTGGATTTATTCATGTAGTTGATTTCATTAGGCAGCAGGATGATGAACACTCATTCTGCCTCATAAATGTAAGTTGCACTGGCCTAGTGTCACAATCTAGTGTGAGTTACATGATCAGTGTTCTTCCATACATTCTTGGGGGATTAAGTTGCATTCCAAACACAGACAAAAGAAATTTGACACCATTTTGACTTGATGAGAGAAGTATGCAAGTGTCCTGTCATGGACTGGATGCTCTACTTTATCTTTTAGCAAAGAGATACCATTTCATCCGTAATGCACACAAGCTGTTTCAAATGATAAGGCAGAACAAGAGGCTTGTTAAAGGATAGTCTGCTTTTGCCAAGGTGGGCATGAAACTCCTGTCTCTGTATTGTTTGTCATTTCCCCACCAATGTAACAGAAATGAGGTAAGAAAAACCCTCCAGATCTTCATGTTATAAGATGGAGAACATTGAGTGGTAATTATTTGAGCATTCAAGAACTGGGTGCTTTCTTTTGTGGCAGAGGCTTTCTCTTAGGTGGGAGGTGAGTGTGAGCACATGTACTGGTTTTCTAGGTCTTATCCCTTGCCCATAGGACCCTAGTATTATAGAACAGTGGGACTACAGAATGATCTGTGGAATAGAGCTTTATTTTCCCTCATGCTGCTGCCCTGAGTTATTTAACATCAAGGAATCCTTTTCTTTTAGAAAGAATAAATCTAATAAAAAAAAGTCCCCTTTCTGCACAAAATGTGGTGGCGTGATCTGTCCAAGGTTATAGGTGCCGATACTGTCTAATTACTCTAGCTGCCTGTTAAGTTCTAAGAACAGCTTTATATTCTTTCATTATCTTATGACAGGTGGAAACACTGTTCATTAAAAATTTAGCACTCTTCTCATTTATTCAGAGTAGATTAACATAGTGGTGCACTATGATAGGTTGCAGCATATGAAACCGGTGATGCTGTTACCCTTGAGCCAGACATGCAGCTCACTCTTAAAAGGATGCTGTAAATGCACACAGTTCTCTATCAATCATGGTAAAGGCACAGGATTTTTCAGAAGTGTCTATTAGTTTCAGGTGCATCACTTCTGTGGTGCTTATCTTCATACAAGTTAAGAGCAGCCTGATTTTCAAAGAGCAGGTGTCCATCATTTAGTAAAAATCCAGTTATATTAAAATGTCAGTCAACTTGAGGTATCCAGATGTACTAAGCCATTTTTTGAAGTCTTGTTCAAGCCAATGTCTTCTGGAAGACTTTGTAGTCTAATTCACCAAATACAGTGTATAGAATAAAAACAAGATGAGGCCTGAGAAGAGAGACATCAAAGGAAACAGAATGAAAGCACAGAATTTGTCATATCAGAGCAGACTGTTGATCTGAGGAGGACTGTGTTCTGCTACCAGCTGTGGCCAGTACCTTGTGATTGTAAAAGAAGGGCCAAAAAAATATGATTCTTAGTGTGCCATACAAAAATCCCCCCCCCAGGTTTTTGTGTGTGTTGTTCACCACAAATAGATTGGTTAAGTAAGAATGAGGTGGAACAAGAAACCATGCATGCCAGTTGATAGTTGATGAAGGAAGCATACCTGTGTCTAACATACAGGCAAGATGATACAAGACTAGTTCATTCTGTAATGCTGCCAAATTCAGTGCCTACGTGGGTTATGTCCACCTTGAATAGAGACTGCTAAGTTTGCAAGGTGATTTTCTTTGGAATTATTTATCTTATTTTTTTCTAATTTCTCAGAAAACTTCATTCATTTCTCCTTTGTGCAGGAACTGTCGCTTGAGTTGGAAAACACAGCTCACCAGGCATTACTTCCTCAAAATGCAGATGTAAAGGTAGGCACTGAAGGTCAACCTGTGTGTCATATCCTTCTTATTCTTGCATCAGTTCAAACTTGCATCTTCCTGATTGTGACATTATAAGAAAGTCTGTGTAGAATCATGGAATGGGCTAGGTTAGAGAGGATCTTTGGAGATCACCTGGTCAACTCTTCCCTGCTCAAAGCAGAGCTAACATTTGGTAAAATTGTTCAGGACCTTCTCCGAGAAAACTTTGAATGTTACCAAGGATGGAAGTCTCATGACCTCTTTGTGAGCCTATTACTTTGCTTGACTATGCTTTTTATGCTTTTTTCCCCCCTTTGTATATAATTGCAGTTTCCCAGTAAGTTTTGAGGATTGCTTTTTGGCCTTCTGCTGTGCACTGCTAAGAAGAAGTTGTCTCCATCATCTCTCTGGCACTTCTACCCCCTTTAGGAAGTTGAAAACAGAAACTAGACTCTCCTTTAGCCTTTCCTCTGAGTTGAACAAATCCAGTTTCCTCAACTTTTTGTCATATGTCATGTGCTCCACTAACATGATGAAACTTCTCAGTTTGTAAATATCCGTTTTGTCCTAGGGAGCCTCAAATTACACACAATGCTCCAGATGGGGGTCCCTCAAGTGCTAAATTGGCAGGAATAATTGCTTATTTATAAAGTGGGTCATGATTGCTTTCTGTCTCGTTCCTCTACATTGATACAAAGACAAAGAAGGAAAACCAAGATTTCGGGACTACAAGAAAGGAGAACAGAGATGTCATGATGCTGTGTCTAATTTTTCTGGTTCTTTCAGTTTTGCTTTATTTCTGCATAGTGACACAACTTCAAAAGAAGGGGCAGATGGTGCTGCTATTGATCCCAGCTATCAAAGACACACCCTCCTGGGAGGAAGGGGAGAGATAAGGGTTTCAGCCATTTCCAGCTTGGTCCTATCAGTTGTTTGGGAGGAATACACTATCCATTCAGAGATGATTTAGTATCAAGTTGAATATTCCCACAGATGTTATTTTGCATGCCAAAATGTTATTGTTTTGAACTGTGAGGCTTTTCTGTATTTTCAGGCAGTCTGCTTGCCCCTATAACATGTAGAATGTGTGTGCAGCGCATTGGGCTGGACTTTTGTACCTTTAGAAATACTGAATGTATTACTTGCTTGAGAAATGCCATGCTTCAGTGATTTAGACATAGGAATTGCCTTTCTAGTTTCTAGGTTTCATTGCAGCTTAGACCAGCAGAAAGGTCTGTGCTGGAGATGCAAGGCACTTTGAAGACAAAATGAAAGCTGTTGTGTGAGTTATCTAGGCACATAAAGTCCCATGTAATTATTAAAGTCGTCTTGGGGGGTGTTGTGGGTTTACCAGCCCCCCTGGGCTGAAATAGTCAGGTCCAGGTGGATTTCCAGAGCAAAGCCAATCAAAAGTTTTAGTAAAGCCTCTGCTAATGACATATTTAAGAAAATGGAAGAGAAGGTGGATTGTGCAGAAGAAATTAGAGACGGGGGGGAGGAAGATGTCTAACCTGAAGAGCTAATTTTTTAGAAGTATTTAGGCAACTAAGTAAGCAATAAAAACATAATGCATTTTAAGGAATTTTCAGCCCTGCTGTGCCTTGATTTCCTGTTTTTGACATGGACATAGTCTCTTCTTGCAAGGGTGAGTGGAGATGAAATTACATATTCAAGTCTTCAGCGTTCTCAGACACAATAACTTTGTGTGCAGGACACAAAGTTATTTCACCAGGTACTATGATGGAGGGGTTTAATGCTCCTCCTATTTCAGTCCAGTCAATCCTCTGCTTCTGCTTGTTTACCTTTTCCCTCCTGTTTTATTGTGATATACTTCTGTTCTTTGAGAAGCATATGTTGATGAATACTGATGGCTGAGTGTGTGTTTTGGAAGAGGTATATATACTCGTGGATTTCTTTTTTTCCATGACACTTCTACAAAAAATAACTGCAAAGCCGTTCATGAATAAAACCCAGGCACTTGGTGTAACTGTGCATAGTATAAATCACCAAAGAGGCAGCCTTATGTTTGACTTTATAATATGCAGCAGGGGTGCCTTCATATCATCAGATGTTGATGCTATGGCTGCCATTCCTAAGTTGTTCCCCCCACACCCCAAGCTGCTGCTAATAAATTACAAACACATTTGCTCTCATTAATCATTCTTTGAAATGGCAGAATAGTTTTTGCTGATTGAAAATAATTATTAGCGTCTCAAAAGGATTAAACAGCCTGTTTAGATTTTCATTTATATCACCATTTTGATAGAGTGATGTGGGGGTATGTACACAACCTTTGTCTTAAAAGTAGTAATAATAATAATTAATGTTCTGTAACAAAGAGTTTCAGAAGGACTTCAGACAAAGAGAGAAAGAAAAGGCAGGCAAGGTGAGCTGTAGAATGAATGTAGGACACAGAACTGAACATAAGCTTGTGTTGGGCAGGAAACCTCCTACTGTATCAGAGCAGTGATAAACACAAAGGAAACTACGGCATTCTATACATAGCAGTGGAAGGACTTGAAATTTCTGGCTAATATTACAATCTGAGCAGTGTAATTAATCTGGAATTGAAATAATACCACAGATGTTTAAAATTATTTTTTTCTAGTGAGTCAGTATTCTGCACGTTTACAAATTGTAAGTTCTGGATTAATAGCCCCTGAGGTTCATTACTCAGTGGGCCTTGCTCCAAGCTTTGAATTTACACTCAGCAAAGTGTATTTGGATTGAGACAATTTCCTGAAGTCAGGCCCCAAGACTTTAAAATAAAGTATGTTTTCTCTTAAAGTGTTCTGTGGGCACTGGGATGGGAGTGCTTGCTGGGTTGCATGAGGTATTAAAATAAAATAAAATAAAAAACACAAAAAAACACCAATGAGAAAAACCCCCACCAAATAGGATTTAACACATGTATATTTCAGAACGGGATGCAATGTGGAGATGACCAGATAGTATAACCCTATTAAAGTCATATACTCAAAATGTAACACTGGTAATAAGATATTATATTTGCCTGCTGAAGGGCAGGACTTATTAACTAGTTCCATGTTCTACACTAATTTGATTGCTCTGTCTTGGGATGTGAGCTGACATATCCATGCACTGCAACACACCTCTCTGTAGAGGTACGTGCTTCTAAGGGTTCATTATGGCATACAGGCAAGCCTTCTAAGATTCTGGGAGGTACAGAAAGACTCTGGGTCATATTCGGATAGGGTAAATTCCATCAAAGGCTTTTTGCTTGATATTTCCTGTTGATTCTCTGCAGGCAGCTCTCTGTCTTGACCCTCATTTTAGTTAAGTCATTCCTTAGAGTCTGTCAGCTGCCCAGTTCTCTAGACATGGCACTTAGATGTAAATGGGGCTGTTAAAATAAATCCCTCTGTGATTGTCATGTTTCATTCATCCTCTGTGGCATGCTTGAAGTGAGAGCCCAAATACTGGGAGGCCAATAATGCATTCTCTTCACCTGGGGGGATGGGATATGTGGCATTCTAGTTTCTACTCAGAAATATTTACATAGATTTTACAAAATGAAAAAGCCCCAGCAAGAAGGATGAAAATGTGATCTTGTTTGAAAATTATAATGGTCATGTAACAGTTGAATTAAACCTCTGAAGCAGAAAGGACTTCCATAGTTGTTAAGTAGAGGGGAATCCAGAATTATTTTTTAGTTATGTGGGCTCCTGAAAGAGAGATGGAAGAACAGTGCCTTTGCCAATTTTTTTTCGACCAGATAATGAATGGCTGATCATTATTTAGATGGTTGTGCATCTACTCAATAGCACATTGTTGACTTTAGCAGTGGAAGAAGGGGATGTTTTAGGCATTGAATATTCAAATGGTGCCTGAAACGTTGGGCTTGGAAACCTGAAGAGTCATATATGTACCTTGTGAACCTAACTCTGGTCAACATCAGCATTCATTTCCTAGTGGTAATCTTTGAATATGACTTTTTTCAACTAAAAGAGAAATTGTATACAGATGCACTGAAGTAGTGTATCTTTCGTTCCCTGCCACATTTTGTACCAAGAATCACAATACAAAAGCTTATTTGGATTTATGGTTCAATAAATGGTTTTGTGACACAGGTCAAGGAACCCTTGACGTAATTATTTAACTAGCTTCTGGAGCATTATTTCTCTAATTGTACAACGGGAATCATAATTTCTCTTGCACTTTGCTATGCTTAATTAGTGTGCAAGTTCTTCTGGCAGGTCTAATATCTTAAAATATATGTAAGCATTTTAAGGATCTATGCACTGAGATCCCCATTTTCACTAAGTGCTGCAGGTAATGGGTAATGAGATGGATTGTGTGACAGGGTGCATGGCACAGGGTACTCTCAACCATAAAGTTTAAGACAGTGTGTACTCCAGACAATCTAAATACCAGTGATTTATTTTAGCAGCTGTTTACATAATTCTTGTATAGGTGTGAAAATTGTCTATGAAAATATTTAAAAGTAAATGCAATTTATTCTTCTGAAGTTCAGTATCCAGTTCCTAAATGTGGAGCTCCAGATGGAGGTTTATTTACTAGAAGTGTGTCTTTAACATTATGTATGACAGTATATGCTCTTTCTTCCCTTTTACAGTGTTCTTATTTCTGTGTGCAGGTTCCATTTTGAACCTACTCCATGGCAAACATTTTATTTTTCGGTCACCTTGGAAGACATTTCTGAAAATGGTATGTATTGAAACAGATTCATGACTTTCCTGTTTTTCTCACAGACCACCTTAATAAATATTGCATTGATTCTTTGCTATATTAGTTGCTACTGCTGTGTCCTTTATTCAGACTTTTCCGTGCACAGCTGTTGTTTAAATATACAGAGATCAAGAGGATAGAGTAGGTCAGACCTGTTTGTATTTTGCATGCATAGATCACTTGATTTTTATGAGGGGAAGGAACTTATCTAACCTTGTAACTAATAGTTACAGGTTGATTTGCATAATGAATTGGTGGCAAAGCTTTCCTTGTCAGCAATGAAAAGCAATATTGGATTCAAATTTACAAAGCTGTGGAGAATGATAAACCAAAATATACTGATCCTGGGAATTAAGGTAACAAAATGTATGTCTGCATTCCACATGTTAGGCCAATTCCTTCTTTCTCTGGATTCAGATCTCCTTTGCAAATGACTTCATGCAGCCAGATGGGAAAGTATTTTCCTCACCTCCAATGTGTGCAGGGAAGATCCTCACTCCAGTGAAAACCATGATCCTTGATGGCACAGCCATCTGATGTGTAGGTGGGAGGACACTTGACTGTGTCTCTTTCAACACAACCAGCATAATCTAGACTAGGAAGGAAGGTGTAGGAGATACAATTTGCTGCCACATGCATCCAATCCAGAACTTTCTGAATTTTATGCCACAAAACTTATTTGTAAGTCGAATTTGTTTGCATGTTAGCTCCACTTGGTATGTTTCTGTATGTTATCACCCACATACATATTTTTACACACAGATCTTAACATTAGATAGTGCATGTTATGTAACTTTAACAACTGAGATATTTGGTTATGAAAAATTCTACTGTTACAAAGCAGAAACACAAAGGATGAAAAAAAAATGGAATGAAAAACACTAACCTAGAAGGGTCATTTCTTATAAAAGCCTTGACATGATTTATTAAAATACAGGATTTTATAGAACAAAATACATTTACATATCCTAGAGACGTTGAAAAAGTGGAAATAGACAAGATAGCATTGAAAATTCATTCTTTTTTTATGCACTTTTTCTTTATTAACTTGGGTTATAATATCTATTTTGTTATTGGCTGCTTTTATTTTTATACAGTTTGGGCCTGGTTCAGTATCTTCTTACTAGGACAGACTATTCTTTGAATAGGTAAAATAGGATTTCATCCTTTTGTTTGTTGATTTTGACTGCTCGTTTGAATGTACTTTTGTTTGAGCTGTTAACACTAAGTCACTATATCTTGAAAGTCTCCTGTATTATTGCTTGATAATAGGGAGAATGTAATACAACAAATTAGTTTTTAAAAGATATAGTGCATAACAGAAGGTTGCTCTAATTTGTTGTAATTGTTAGTTTGACTCACTTGTCTATTCTAAACAATTTTTACTGTGTTATTGCAATTACTGAATGTCAAAAAACAGTAAAACAAAAAAATAATATCAGCTTCTATTTCACAAAAGTTATTAACAGGAGAACCTGATCTTAAGAGCAGCATTAACATACAATATCGGGTTCTGCCCTTTTAAATGCAACAAAATTGAAACAAATTTTGTCGATGAAACTGAAGAGTATTTAGACTGTTTTGTTTTGCTTGGTGCTAGGATAGAATGTGAAACTAAATATGCTCATCCAGAGATAACTGAAGTTCCTGCTCCTGTTTAGATTTTCATCTTCTATTAGAAATCTCCTAGGTGATTAAACTAATGCACTGTAAAAGAATGAATCAGTCCTGCAGAGCTCTTCTCTGTACAGGGAATAACTTGCTCTGTAAAGTACTATTGGGGTTTTACTAAATTAAAATCCTAGGAATTTTTGTACATAATATATTTTATCTGTGAAAGCTGAGTAAAATTGTATATGTGACTCTCAAACTACATTCCTATGGTAATTAATAAAGAAGATTTGAATACATTTCTGGTAGAGTCATCTTTGACCAATTTAATAACTTGATTTTCTTAACAGAGGAAAATCCTTATCTCTCAAGGCTTGTGGTAACATTGGGATACACCGTGAAATTGTTAAGAGAATCACAGAGACTTTCCTTTGTTGTGAAAAGATGAATTCAGATTGGAAAGTTATCATATTCAGGTGAAATACAGTCTTAGTAATTATTTAATATTTATATTTAACTTCTTTTCTAGGTACCAGTAGATCTCTGAAACTCTTATTAGACACATCGAGTAGGCTACTTACCTCTGCAAAGGCAACTCATTTTAACTATTCACTTGTTTACGGATAAACATGAATATTGGGTTTTGCATGCCTGCAAAGACAGGTAAAAAATGTAGTCAAGTGTATTTTCTTCTAGCATGTATATACACACACTTACCTTTTTTTCATAGATTTATTAAATGTTACTTATCCCCACCCCCTCTTGGCCTATTTTTTGTGACTGCTGTGGCAAGAGGGAATGACAAGAGCTAAAAAAGAGATAAGGAAATGATCTTATCAGTCAGCTCAGAGATGGCATTTTCTGAGTGGCATTTTGCAATTGTTGCATGGATTAAAAGTGCAGATATGTAAGAAATGTATGTTTTTTGATGGGTTTGTCTTTCCACTCCTGGTCTCTGGCTGCAACTTACTCTTGTCCACGTCACTGAATGTAGTTGTGGATAAAGACTACAAGAAATTAGTTGAAATCAACCAAAAGCTTCCTTTTATTATATGACATAGCATTTATGTATGCATTCACTAATTCTAATACAGTTTGATTTTTGATTGTAGTGGACAGAAATATTTTTTTTAACATGGTATGTGCTTTTCCAGTTTTTAATGTTTTCTTTTAAAATTCCATGTAAACATCCTACTGTGCTGCACCCAGTAAGTACCTGCATGATGTGCACACTTCTGTAGATTGCTAAATCAGTGTTAAATCTGACTAGAGTTGACTGAATTGGTAAAAAAACCCCCCACAACTAAATATATGCACTCATTTGAATTCAAGAGGAAATTTTAATTCAATCATGTCTGTGAACACTTAAGAACTTGATTCTTGATTCTGACAATATTCCAGGAACATTTAAGACTGAAGATTTTATGAAAACAAATATTTAGTATAGTAGTAACAGGGTGAGAGTCCTTTGGTCTTTTTTGTAATAAAGTTTGTGATAGTGGTGTGGAAGAATGCTTGCCTTTATAAAGAACTGGTTGATGTAGAACTTGCTTTAGAAGAGGGCCTTTCATGGTTAAATTCAGTAGTCTTACACCATGGGGAAGACTACCATACCCAGGAAGTAAAGCTGATTGTTTTTCATAGGGATGTTACAAAGTGATCTATTTCATCTACTTGAAACAACCAGTAGTTTCAGGAAATAGTTTCTTGTGCAATAGCACTTGGCAGAATGGAAAAGAGGACTGCACAGTCTGGAGAAAGGAGTTAGCAGCAGCTCAGCATACAGTACTTTCCTTAGTTATTTGGGAACAGTACGTTTAGTTGGCTTTTGACCTGGTGTCCTCCTAAATCAACAGTAAAGGTCAGACAGATAAATAAGAGAAATTTGATGCACTGGTAATTAAGAAAGTATTCTCATTCAGGGCAGTAACTTAGAGGAAATGAAGAATGCAAACAGACAGATGCAAACAGAGGGGAGAGCTTTCCCAAAGCTAATCCAACAACCTTTGAGCTCTGTCTCTACAGAGTACAGTACTTTGCCCGCTGTGGAGGGAAGGCTGATTTAGTTCTTTCTCCTGTTTTGTTTTCAGTGTGGAGTCACTGCAGTAGTCTCTGTTCAAAAGATGTTAGGGACATGGCAGAAGTTGCTGCAAATGAGAAGGATTACCCAGACAGTTTCTGTGTATGTGTTCTATTTCCATGGTAAACACTGACCAAACAGGACAGCGATGGTAGCTCATAGATTAAGGCAGGGCAGATCATGAAGGAAAGAGATCCTTTCAAGATCTGGGTTTTTGACAACTGGCAAGTCAAGGAACTTCATCTTTAGCGGAATGGAGACTTGGAAGTTCTTTCCACCCAGCTGGGAAGGTGATAGTCTAAATTGCCAAAGAGTCCAAAGGTAGCAAAGTAATGAGTTAAGGAGAGCATCAAGCTAGACAGAGTATAAAGAGGCATGTTAATGAATTTAAGAGTAAAATAGCTGCTAACTAAAGTACACATTCTCTGTTTAAGTCAGTAATTATACTGGAAGACAGCAAATATTGTACTTATATTTATAAAAAAGCTCCCATAATGTCCTGAGGGATTACAGACCAGTAAGACTTACTTCAGTTCTTCTCAACTTAGCTGATGGAATGATTAAAAATGTAGCTATAAAAAAATCTCAGTAACATGGAGTTTGATGATATGGTGGGGGAAAAAATGGCACAAATTTTGTAAAGGATTATTGCACCTCATTTAATTCCTTAAATGTATAAATGATACAGTAGATGAATGAAAACCAGCTGATAAAATATATTTCTCTACGTGATTCTTCTTGAAATGACAGCTAAGGAAACAAAAGGATGTAGATTTCCCTAGACAGGTGGTAAGAGGAGGTGGAAGTCTGAGATTCAAGTATTCCTTCTGAATCAGTGCAGAAGGTAGGTTTGATCTTACACTCTCTATATTCAAAATAACTATTCAAATCGATGGATTTCTGAGATACCAAGAAGCGAATTTTTTGTTCCCTTTGTTCTGATAGGATTTACAGTGCTTGGCAGAATGCCTGTTTCAGCTGAATTGATGCCTAAACCCCACCCATTTCCTCTGTTTCACTGCTGACTTGCTTAGCGGTGTCACATTCAGCCAGCTTTGGGAATCTCTTTAGCTGCATATTAATTGCATGCAAGTATGCCATTAGGCATCAGGGCATGTCTGAGTTAGGCATAGTAACACTTTAGTATCTTTGATGTTCTGACCAAAGTAATACTCTGATAAAGTAACATCCTGAGTGGATAAAAGAGTACAATGCAGAGAAAAAAGGGAGTTCATTTTCCTCAGAAGAAAAAACCCAAAACCTTTGGAGTATCTCAGATTTCCATATACGGGTGGAAGTTGGTCTATTTATTAATCATTTGGAAAATGGAAGACCAGTGATGTATTAAATTATAAGTATGCTCCAAAATAATTTATTTAAGATTGAAGAAATGTGAGCAAACTTCAGGAAGAACTAACAAAGCTGGCAGCAAAGTTGCCACAATGGCAGGATAAAGTCAGTGTTGATTTAGTGGTGATCTCTAACCCATTTTATGCCAAAAAGACTGCTGTCACACCCTCAGTTTTGCCTTGGATGGCTTTTAAAAATATGAGTACAATAAAGACAGCAACTCAAATGAGTAATAAGGTGCAGATGATAGAATCATAAAAATTTAGAATAAATTTAAGAATTAAATTAGTATTAGTAAAAGCATGCACTTTTTTCTCATCAGATTTTTAATGGGTGAATTATAGTACTGTTTGATATGCTCCTGTGGACAGTCCACAACCTACTTTTCATGGCTTAGCAGAACTCCATGGAAACCACAAGAATTTGTTTTGGGATTTCTTGGCCTAAGAAAGCATGACATATTGAAAGGTACAATTTTAAGTATTTTTACAACTTAATGGTTTCAAAGCAGAGTTTATTGTTATTCAGTGAGGTGACTGAATTTCTAGTGCTTGGTGCTGAACTGAGGCTGTCATGGGCACGGGCAGTAATGATTTTTCAACTTTGATTTGTAGGACCTTGAGAAACTTCTTGTGGAGGTGCAGGCTTTTGTGTAATAAGCACAAGTGTTCTGATATTAGGCTTGTCTTTTTTTTTTTTTTTTTTTTTAAATGACCTCTTATAGATCCCAGCAGTTATACATGGAGATCCAGGAATACATAGATGATAGGAACAAAAAGAAAAGCCCACCAGTTCAATAATGGTTTTAAAAGGAGCCTGTAGTTAGTTGAAAACACTGATGGTTAGGATTAGAACAACTGCACCTAATCTTGTGCTGAAGTGTATTTTGCTTTTCATGCCATAGTTATTTTTAGCATCACTACTTTGTTTTTCAATTTGAACACAAGCCCTTTGTTTTCACTGAAGTTGGAAAGGAAGACATTCTGGAGTAATTAGAACACTACTGTTCTTTTGAGCCTTAGCATTCCCTTTATTCTTACGGTTAAAAAAAATCAAACTAATGGACTTCAGAACCGTGTTGGGTGCATGGGCTGGGAGAAGCAGCAGGAAAACAATATACTTAATGTGGCGAAAGGTGAGATAGCAAACTTTTATGTACCCTGGGTACCATGTGTTAATCTCCTGATAACTGCTTTCACATTTGAACCTTCTGTCTCTTATGTGAGATCCAGCAATCTTGGCTTTTTTGTGTTCTGGGAGCAATTTTCTGAATCATTAATTTTCACTGGCCAGGCTTCAATTAGCTTAATCAGGCATTGATTAGATTTCTCAAGTCCCTGGCATTTATTTTCCACCTTGCCTATATGGTTCCTTGACTCCATTACCTGATTGTTCACTTATTGCATATAAGGTTGATTCCTCTCCATTAACATTCCCTGATGAGAGGTCTCGTAAGCCCGTCCAGCTAGCCACTTTCATTAGTGGTGGTGGCAATTCATGGTGAAGGCCAGTTTCTACTGCTCTTGCAAAGAAGGGTAGTTTCTAAGTTGTGTTACTCTATCAGCAACTTACTGTTAGGTGAAGGTGCTGCTTATGAACAGTTCTGACCTGAAGGGAAAATACTTTATTTGGATTATGCTTTGTACTTTGTGTAAAAAGTTTTGAAATTGTAGAAAATGAGAGAAGTAAACCACTAATTTTTTTGAAGCATATGTAATGCAAGTTTAAGATTTTTTTTAGTCTGCTTTTCTTAGTGTCTAGTCTGATGTATTAAAATGCATTTCCATAGCCAGTACTCAGGATTTCTGGGGGAGTTGGACATAGTTTTATAATTAAGGCTGGTGTAAGGCATACGTAGGCTCCATGTCCCCATAGACCCATGTCCTGTTTCTAGGTATCAGTTGCTCAGCAGTTGCTCTTGTGTGCAGACTTGTTCCTTGTGATAACTGTTTTGGGGAGGTGTGAGCATGTAGCAAGGCAGGGGAAGAATGAGACTGGAAGTGAGGCACTGGAGAGGGCTGGAAAGTGGGACTTCAGATTCAGATGAATTTTTCTACACCGAAAAGAACTTTATTTTCTCTAAATTCTGTTGAGGTTCTCACATTGTCTGTGGTCAGATGTGTACATTATGTTTTGTTTTTGCAAATTATGTCTTCTAAAGGCACAAACCTCCTTTTGAAATTCTTTTTTTAAGTAATGTGTATACACTAGATTGAACTAGACAGACCTGAATGTAAATGAGCTTGTGCCAAAATCAATAACAGAGAAGTTCTTATAGCACAGTTTTGATTTTAAGAACTTTGTGTTATATATGCTAATTAAATACTCTAGTCTCTAGTAAAAAGTTTTTTAACAATAAAATATGGATTTGAATTGAAAAATATGGAATCAGATCTTGAAGCATTTTTTGCCATAGGTTTTTTGAATTGGGAGAGTTGCCAACATTTCCTTTTCTTTGTAACCAAACTGAAGTTGCTTATCTTCAGTTTTGATGAGTCAACGTGTCTGAAAAAAATGACACACTGCCAGGAAGCTTCTAGCTCACTCTAATGTTCACATGCTTATGTAATTATATATGATTTGTCTTATCAAGTCCTAGGACATATAGGTGCCTTCTAATTTAAATGATAAAATATAGAAAGGGATCCTTGCAAGGTTTAACATTTGGGGTTTTTTGAGATTGTTCAGAAATGTTTTGAGTTTCAGCTTCAGCTTTTAGTCAAAAACGTTAGCACAAAAAATTGTAAAAAGCAATTAATGATCCCTTTCTTCTAACCATGTAGTTGAAACAGTGATTAGATTCAGTGTGAGACTGTTCTGAAGTTAGCTTCCTCTTTTTGTACTCTTTATTTTAAAGTTTCATTGTGATTTGCTGGGTTTTTAAGCAGAGATCTCTTATTTTTCTTATTCATTTTGTTGTTTATGCTTCATGTCCTTATTATGCCCACCCCAAACCGTAGCCACTTACTTGAGAAATATAAAATGTAGGTGTTTAATAGGTTTCCTGTATTGAAATTATTCTAAAGCTGTTTTTAGGGGTTTGCAATCTCCCATATATGATAAATATTCTTTGGCTTTATTAAAATATCCCCCCTCCCTGTTTTGAATCTTCCTCTCCCTTTTGAATCAGAGGTCCCCTTCAGCAAAGAAATTTTCATGTGTCTAAAGCAGTCTTTCTATAGAAACCATGGTCTTCTGTGATGAAAAAACCCTTTGAAAATATCTGACAGTTCATCTCTGCAATTAGTAATATTCAATTACTACATTCAGAGTGGTATAGAGCATTAACATACAGCTATCTCAGAAATCACATCCAGTGTCATCACTCCTTCAGTTTTGGTCATTAGCTGTCTCTGAGGTTTCTGGGCTTATTGGGACCATTTGCAGGGCACCATCAGTTTGGACCTTTGTCTTTTCTGACTAGTGAAAGCCAGTGCTGATTCACTGCATTACTTAGGCAGTTAATAATGCTCTATAAAGGACTACTAGGACAAGGTATTTTGTCAGCTGCAGAGGCAATGATGTGGGGCTCATGTTGCTCCAGAATCAATGGTACAACTCTGACAATCTTGCCAGCTGCCCAAGCGTGTCTCATTTTTGGTTTTGCAGCTGGAGGTTATTGATAGAGTATGGGTAAATGGCCTGTTCAACAGCTATTCTTTCAGGCATAGCCCAACTGAACCACCCTAGCACAAAGCAAATGTGAAAATGGTTGCCCTGAGGTACTTTTTCATTCCTCCTGGATGGTCCCAAGGGGCATTGTTGGGTTCTATACTTCAGCGCACTTTCTACAGGTGTATTTTAAGAATCTCTTTAGAAATCCTTCATCTCCAACATATGCATAAAATAAGGTGCTTGGTGAAGGGAGAAGTCATAGTCCTTGGTGGACAGTGCTTGTTAGACACCTTGCCTAGTTCTGGCTAGAAAACTGCTGTGGCACATGTCCCCTCATTTGTGTTTTTCCAGCTGATAAGGCAAATAGGCCTATTTATTTCAGATCCCCATCTTGAAACACCTTTTCACATTCTGAGTAGTCCATGGAAATGTTCCTTCAACAAGCACTACCTTGAGTTCTCAAAAGTGAGCTTAGCAAGGCTGCTTGATTTATTGAAGTGGGTTCTTAAGGAAGTCCTGTGACATCTTGTTGCTGACAGCTCAAAGCTTCTGACTAAAGATGAAGTTATTGGTTTTAATTAGATCTGGATAAAAGGAACAAAATCATAACAAAATTCTCATAAAAGTTCATTTCCATTTTTCATCAAAGCTTTCTTTACAATGAAATTTTCTTAGAGGCAAAGATTAGATCTATGTAAATTTAGGTGCTTAACTAAGTTGCCAAAGATCAGAGCTTAGGTTTTTTTTGGATTTTCTTGCAGTCAAGGGAGAGAGATGGGCAAATCTAGGAAGACTGTAAGTCTGTTTATGTGGGCTGGGTTGCACACTGAAGCAATTTGTCTTTCTCCATTGACTACAGAGGACAGATACAAGAGCTGCATAATTATGCAGCTTGTGAAAATAAGCTTAGATGAAGTGCAGAAATGTAAAGTGAATCTAGACCTAAGCACCTTTCCTGCAATGTGAATGAGTTGGCTAGACCTCCATTTGTCCCATATGGTCTGCCTCAGGGAACGGACCTGACTTAGGTAGGGAGGTACTGGAACAAGCAATGTGAGCTCTCCTCCCCCTAAATTGTATGTTTCACTAATGACCCAGGAAATATTCATGGCTATTAAGCCAACCTGCTTCTGCTAGAGAGGCTTAGCTGTGGCTGAAAGGCTCCAGCTAACTCCAAAGGATTGGGTGTAGAGAATTTTATTCTCTCTTTCAAGAGAGAAAGAACAAAAGCCAAGAGCTGATCAAAATCCTAATACGACCTTATCCTTATACATTTTGAAGTAGCTTGGACACAAAATTTATGGCTGAAATTCAGCACTGCATAAAGCAAGAGGTGTACAGCGTTAGTGCTTCATATACATTAGTTCTTATTTTGTCTTTCAAAAAAACACATGCTGATAACACGTAGTGGTATCAATACATGTGAGTACTGTAACTATGAGCATTAATGTTCTGAAATAGAAATTACTGCATACCTTATTAACTGCTTCAGCTTATGTTATGATTAGAAATAAGAAGGCATATATTCTTGCTAGAAATAAAAGTAAATGTGGTACATTTTGTGCAGGGTCTAAATGGAATAAAAAAATTAAGTTTTAGACAGTGTAGAGTACAGTTGCATATTTATTCTATACATACGTAAAGAGAATATATTATGTCATAATAGATGGGTTTTTTGAAGTGAATTTGGGCCAGCCACATTATTAATGATTAAAATATAGTGGGCCATCTCTTGCTGGTATGAATAGTACCCTGTATCGTTGCACTTTGTACATGAAATATGATGCATGTATTGCGCCAACAGAAAAAAAATATTTTCAAAGCAGTTATATTAAAAAAATTGAAAAAACATTTTTACCTTCCACTTGTAAACTCTGGTACTTTCCACCTGTATATCTGTCCCAGGCCTTTGAGGCAGCCATAAAAAAGAACTTTAAAATATTGGGAGTTTGAAATTTGATATTTCAAGAAGTTTTAAGAGCTAGATGCAATCCCTAGGACCTGTTGGGAAAGAAGTGGTTTCTCCTTTCAGTTACCTTTTCTACTTTACAAGGCTGGAAAAATTTCAGGCTGTAAGTTATGATTTTTATTAATACAAAATTTCTCTGGTATAGACTTTGCCTGCCTTTGTCCTTAGAAGTAATTTGTGGAGGAATAAAATCAAAGATTTTTGGAACTTCTTATGACTGTGAAATATTAAAATAAGTCCCAGAGAGCAGGATTAATATGCAGATGTCAAATATCCTTCATATAGGTATTTTTTTACACAGTTAGTTTATTACATGGCTCTTAGTGAATGTGCTATTTTACCACATCACTCTACAATGTCAGCTGGGTAAATTTATTGAATGGTGAGTGTAGGAATTTCTGCAGATGGAGGAAACATTTTTCCTGGCCGATTGATTTAAAAAGAAGATGATTTGTCAGTGTGGAAATACATCTGGAGGAAAAAAAAGTAAAGGAAAGAATTAGAGGTTAGTCAATATAATCATAAGTGAATCATACAAATGTGTACGTGTGCTTAGGCTGTGTAGATGACCTGACTGAGTTATTCACTGTTCTCAAGAATATTATGGGATTTTCCTGAAGAATATTGGAAAATGTTGATTCAGTGAAACCAAATCTTTTTATAGACACATAGTTTCATCTGGATCTGGCTGGGAATGTTTTCAGGTAGCAGGAGAGAATTTGGGTGGCAGGAGAACATTGACCTTTCCACTGGAATAATGCACTGGTTGAGGCACGTGGCATGGACACGGGCAAGAGAGAGAGTGCAGAGCTGACTGCCCGTGGGCTCACCTCACTGGAGGAGGTGAACCTCTCACCTGTGCCTGGGGTGATGCCTTTCCCCATCCTTTGGCACTGCACAAGGAGGCTGTGCTCAGTGTGGGTTTTATAAAAGGGACCATTTTTAACAGCTTTATGTGGAGTGGTTTTTGTTTGTTTTTGTTTTGTTTGTTTTTTAATCTGGAAAGATATTCTTAACTCTGAAATTTCAGAGAAAATTCAAATTTTCTGCAAGTTATCCTTAATCCCCATATTTAGTTTTAATCCACTGCATATTTAAGTTCCTTCACTTAAGAGAATCCTATTTAATAAGTCAATCTCTACCTATATTGTTCTGAGCGTGCTACTTCTTCCTTTTGATCCCTTCTTTTGTTTTCTTGTACTTCTGGATTCTGCCATAGACCCTCTGGACCTGAGGTAGCCTCTTTTACCAATATCGCTGTTTTCCCTAAAACTCCTAATCCAAACCACTCCTTAACACTTTCTTTCCTTGCATTTATTCCCTCACTGCTTGTCTGTGTTGTACAGATGAGAGTTCCAGTTTTGTAGCTGAGTCTTATCCCTCACATTTTTCTTTCAGAGGTGTTCTTTTAAAAAATCCATAAAGTTTTACAGGCCAAACTTGAGAGGGAGATCTGATAAGGGAGCAAGGGACTTTGCTATTCTCCCCTTTACCCCAATTTTTTCTTTAAAAAATATTTTTTCCATTTGCAGCTTTGCTCCATCAATAGCAGGCAGAAGCCCCTGGGGCCTGTTTATCCAGTCACCCCTATTCTTACACATTTGGGGTAGAATAAAATGGACTCCAGATACCATCAGCTCCTGCTGTTGGGTAAAACTCTGACTAATGTTATTTTGATAAAAACCAAAGAGCCATCCCCCCCTTCTCCCTCTTCCTTCCCCCCAACCCCCACCCCACCAAGGGATTATGCATTTATTTTACGCTTTTAAATTGAACAGAAAGGAGCCATAATTTCATTTAGCATCTCCTCCTTCTAGCTGGTCTTTGGAAGACTGGGAAAGGTGGGGTGTACAGTTGGAGCACCCCTTTTTTCCGCATTACCAATTCCCAATGCCTCTTTTCCTCCCCAAGCACAGACAGGCACACAGGCAAACAACAGTCTATCTGCAACCTGGTTACCACTGCGAGCAACTACAGCTTTTTTGTTTAACTGTATAATTGCTCTCTCGGTGGGTTTTCTTTTCCCTGTCTCCATTTGTTTTCTTAATAACTAAGACCGGTGCATTTAAATGGCCCTTTATTTTTTTTTTATTTTATTTTTAACAAGCATACTGGATGTAACAAGATATGCAGCTAAAAACATTAATCATATTAAAACTAATTAAAAACTGAAAAGTTTCTGTGCATTCCAAGCACTGGGGGCGGGAGGGGGCGGGGAGGGCTTTGGACTGAGCACTGGCGTTTCCTGAGTGCAAGCAAATGCCTGACACATGGACTTCGCCGAATTCCAAAATGTAGCAAAACAGTGCCTGCATATTTGGCAGGAATCACCACTGGTTCAGGTCAGTGTCTGTTTCAGCAGAAGATGAAGCCCTGCATGTTAACAGAGGAAAATAATTCAGAGGAAAAGGGGAGGAACAACATGTGACATTTTGTAAGTGCAGCACTTGCGTTACCCAAGGCGCAGCACTCTCTGTAAACACTTCCTCCGATGCCACTGCCTTCGAATGCATTTTTTTGGATTGGGGTGGGGGGAGGCAGTGGGAGGGGTGAGGAGGAGGTGAGGGCTTTCAAGATGTTGGGGTATGAATGAGCTAGGGGTTTTCCCTTTTTTTTTTAAACTTCTACTTCTTAAATATTGAGTGCAATAAATGTTTTAAGGAGACACCAGTGAGTCTGTGGCCAGAAAGACATGCAAACAAAGCTACAGGACACGATACCCCAAACCAGTGGGGCTTGGAGAAGAGAAAGGGCAAGGCTGCAGGGAAGGGGGTGCAAGGGATGGGGCTCTGCAGTGCAATCTCAAAACACCAAGTGCAGGGGAGGCCAGCTGTGAGTGACCCTTGGAAGCCCCAGTACCTCACCTTGCTTCCACCTCGCTGCTCCATAAGCCTATGCCATGGTTCTTGGACACTGATCCCCGATGTTGAGGTGGGACAACCCCAGTCCACTTAGGGGCACAGTCTGATCCCCCAACTAATTTAGAAGCAAACCTATTTTTTACTTTTCCAGTAAGAGTAGGTCATTAAGATTTAAAATGTTGTTTTGGTCATGGCTGTCTTGCTTCTTTCTCGAATTTCAGCACCTTCAGCTGCCTTTGCTGTTGAGGAACTTGCTATTTCTTCAGAGATAGGGCTGCATCACTTGTTATTGTAACACTTCTTGGTGATAAAGTTCAGTCTAAAAATTAAGCAGCTGCAATGTTGCAGCACAAATTAGTTTAATGTAAGCAGTCAGGAGCAGCTGTTTGGCTCGGGACTGTGCTCCGGCGGTGGGGGAAGGGCGCTGTGATGCTGACAGTGTTTTTTTCTCTACATAAACATTTTCGGCTGTTGCAGCTTTTGTGCCGATCATGTGACAGTGTCCCTAGGCAGATAATTTATTTCTGTAGCTTTCATGAGCAATCATTAACCTTCAGACACTGAGCTTGCTTTCTGCTTTGTGGCATTTGTTATTTTTTTTTGTATCCTAACTAGTTTAATTCACAGAGTGTCAGGAGAAAATTACAACCAATTTATAATAGACTGTAATGCATAATACTTATGTTTCTATTAAAACAGACCTTGCTTACAAGACCATTCTTACGGCTTAGCTTGTGTTCATGGATCAGAATAATTATTTTCAGTGATGTAAGTGCAGCTGTCATCATGATACTCCCATAGTGTCTTATTCTGAATGCAAAGCCCTTCAGAGTCCTGATTTGGGACCACCCTTTGGAATTCCTCCTTTGCTGGACACACTACAAAGTTTATTGAGATGCAACAGGCTTTGGAGAAAGGGCATAGCATTTATTCTGGTGATTGCTATTCTCCCACCATGACTGGCTGCTGAACAGGTATTGACCGCTGCAGAAAGTGTGTCTAGAGGAGAGGCGAGGCATTACTGATAACAATTACAGCTCAAATCTGTACTAACTTAGTCTGGGGTTTTAGAGCAGATTCAGCTGACAGGATTGGATCACAAAGCAGTTGGGACTGTTAGAAAAAGACTTCATTTTCATTCCTGTCCATTTTGTTACTACAAGGGAAACAATAAATTAAGTGACTTTGTCAAGGTCACTGAAGAAATAAATGTCAGGATAGGAATTTCCCTTTCCCTAATCCTTTTCCCCAAGTCCCGTGCTTTTGTCTAGGGAAGATGACAAAAGAGTGAAAAATACAGGGTCTTGTGCAAAAGAACTAAAAAGTAAACAATAAAAAAACAAGGGCGGGGGGGGCAGGTGGAGGGAAGAGAAACCATAAAAAGAGCTGAAAGCCAGGGTAACTGCTGACTTACTGTGAATATAATTTTCCTTCAGATCTGAATGTGATTTTTGCTTTTGTTTGCTTCCTCTCTGCCCTATCTTAATTCCCTTTTCTAACTGGCCATTCACTAGCACTGTGAAGTTCATCTTTTTTTATACCAGAAAGCAAGATATTATGTTTATATATGCTTTGAATAGGTGTAGTCTAGACATGCATATTCCTTACTTTATTTCTTATAGTTTGTGCCACAGTGGAATCAGACATTTATGACAGAAGTGCTCCCAACATAATGTTGCAGATACAGTGGACAAGACAGACAAAGGGTGGAGGAGAACAGACATGGAGAATTAAAAGATTTTTCCAGCGCCCCAAGGAAGAAAAGGGACTTTATCATAATCTGGTTGATGGAAGAGCAGTACCATCCAGATAGCTCAACTATTGCTTTACTCCCTTAGGACTCAAATGAAACTTTGTCTATCCTGTGATTGCCCATTAACTTATGAAAAAGGCATATAACTGGAAGAAGACCAAAATGCTTAGTCTGAGATACGACAGTAGCACATGCTGTATCATCATGTAAAATATACAAATGGGTGGATGGATTTTGCTGTCAATGTCAGGAAAAACATTTCTTTTCTCATTAGTTAAAAATAATGTCTGAAATTGGTGTTTTACTGATGCTAGGTTTCTGTGTGGAAAGATGAATGAATGAGTAGCTCACTGTTTGAAACCTCCATCTTTCAAAATGTTTAATGAAAATGAAAGCACAACATATGGTAAATGTGGATGGAAATCAGGGATGAAAAAGCAGAAGCCTGGGACGCTCACTGAAGGGCAAATGTGAATGCAGAGGGGCTTGTTGTGTTACATAGAGAAGCATGGATGTATTAGAGTGACTTAGGAGTTATCATCCCACTGACTTTTGACTAGAGCCAGGATGTTACTGCCTAAATCAATTCTGAAAATGGGAATTAGATTTCTAGGTAATTTTAAGGTGCTTTTGAAATTTTTAGCCGTACTCCCAGGGTGATTAATTTGTAACAAGGTGATTCATTTGTATCTTTCTTGTCTTCAGAAGCCTGAATGACACATCTGAGATGCACACTAAAAGCACAGGTAATAGAGTGCTACCTCAGCGACTTTAAGAGACAATTGATTAATTTGAATTCATGCTTTTATTCACACATTTAAAAGATTCTGAAATTAATAATAGCGCTTTGGAGCTGCTTGGTTTAAACTTTCGCTTCCATGCCCTTGCCTTCATAAGGGTTTTCCCTTTTTTTTTTCTTTTTTAATTTTTCCTGAAAATTTTCCCTATCCACCCCCATTGCTAACAGCAATGCAGCCCCGCTGGTCACAGCAAAAGAAGGAGGTCTAAGATAGTAGCTGTTTTGCTGCACGGAGCGGCTCAGTAGTTTTAGAGAAAACAGTGTCCTGAAACCTGCTGTGAACTGGTCTCTACTAGTTTGCACTGGGAACTACAGGCACTTTTGCTGGAGTTGCCCTACAGTGAACAATGCTGGGAGAAAGGCCTGGTCAGATACAGTTAGACAAGGCTTCCTTACAGTAAATTCAAGCTACCTCACCTGTTAGTTTGCTCAAACATAAAGTAAGACTGATCGCTTTGGTATTTCACCAGATTTTGTTAGAATCTTGCTAAGAACATACTGCAGGATTTTATGAACTTAATTTTTTGGTTATTACTGTCCTAATCTACTGTTGAAAAGCTGAAACTGTAGTAGTGCATATATAGATTTGGTCAAGATGTTATATAAATCTATATATACTGTTGACTTAGGTCAGCATTGTTGCAAAGGTCAGTTTCCAGTGCTCCTATGAGCCTCTGTGTCTTAGGGTGTAACTGATGACACAGGATCCTTTCTGGAGTGAAAGGAAGACTGCCAAGTCTATCTGTGGGACTTCTTGAAAGCATTAGTGCTTACCAGAAACAGCAGACATCAGAAACAAATCTAAATATTTGACTTGACTGTACTTTCAGAATTGAAGGATCTGATGATCACAACAACTTTACTTTCATCCCCTGGTATAACTGCAACCAAACAGACTTCTCAAATTAATTTAGAAGGCAATGACTGGTATTTACTGTTTGGAGTAAGGAAGCCTGGGTTTGCTTGCATGTCTTCAAGGAGAGAAGCAGAGTAGAGGGACTGAATGCAATACAGGTTTGATTTATGGACTAATATTGCCAGTTTTTGACTGTGGAAATTATTTGGTGGAATGATTTGTTTCATGCAGTTTCAAAGTAATCTCCCTGAGAGCTAGGAAGTTACCTAAGTTTTGTGTGCTGTGGGCTGGAGAGAATCGTGTTCCCAAGGAGCCCTCCTACGTTTTCCAGTGTGTCAGCAATCTCAACCCCTACACATCTTTTGATGTAAAGATTCCTAAAAGGTCCTAAGAATATTGGGGACATGTGAGTATTAGGAAGAACATGCCTCTAAGCACATACTCGAAAGCTCCCTACTCTCATTCACACAAGAGTAGAAGAAGGGTAAAGCTTCTTTAGAGTCTGGGCGGCAATACCTGGGCTTTTCCTTCCTGAGTCCCTTATCTGGAAAAAGTGCTACACATCATTTGGTCCTTGAAGAATGGAGTGCCTTGCGCTGTGAGCAACCCTTGTAGGCACTTCTGACGCACATAGTTACTTAGGGGATCAAGCATTAACTTAATAAGTGACAGAGTTTTCCTTCTTGGTAGCACAGAACTGTAGAGGGTGTATCTAGAAGATCTAAAGTCTACTGTGAAATCTACCACCATCAGTTCTCTAAACTTGCTTTTTAAAATATAAACTGATACAACATAAATCTGTATGTAACTTAAACATATTCTAAAACAGATCCAAGACTGTCCACCATGCTCTCAGGAGAGAATGATAAAGCAGAGTGTTTTATGCAGTAATAGAGCTTGGAAATGGTGACAAACACAAGGTAAGGATGTATAGGAGAATAGTTAACCTGCTCTTTGAGGAACTCAAACTGGTAAATTTCTTTCCCTTAGATTTTTCATTGCTTAAAGAGGGGAAAAAAACCCCAACACCCTCAAAGGCAAAGCCACAAAACAAAACCCTAACCCAAGACCCTGCAGAGGAAACGAAACCACAAGAACATTTTTCACACTAACTAATTTCAAGAGTCTGGCATATACACAGCAAGCCTCAGAAGTTTATGGGTTCACGATACCATTCTCCAGAATGCTGACACAGTGGGCTTTCCTGTGATATACACATGTGCTTTAATGTAGTTTTAAGCATTTCTTTATTTTCACTTTAAATTTGTATCTCCTATAATCCACTAATCCTCTTCACTGCCATGCAGCTGACCAGATCCAGGGAAAGTTGAGCAGAATGAATTTATTTTCACAAGAATAACAGACAGTCCTTATTTTCACAAGGACAAGAGAACAAGCTTGTAGTTTACAAATCAGTATTTTGTTTATCTGAACTGCAAAACAGAAGGGAGGAGTTGGCCAGAAACAGGAAACAAGGGTCTAGAAATGTATTTTAACACAGTTATTCCTCCCTGAAAATTATCAACAAAATAAAAGCAATGGCTTGCTAACCATAAGCATTGAAGAAAGCTCCGAAGACACCTCATTGTGGCCTTCCAGTATTTAAAGACGGTTTACAAAAAATGAGGAAAGGCAACTTTTTATGCAGGCAGATAGTGATAGAAAAAGGGGGTACAGTTTTAAACTAAAAGAGGAGAGATTCAAATTAGATGTTAGAAAGAAATTCTTTACTTAGAGGGTGGTGAGGCACTGGAACAGGTTGCCCAGAGAAGCTGTGGATGCCCCATCCCTGGAAGTGTTCAATTCATCAGGTTGGATGGGTCTGTGAGCAACCTGATCTAGTGGAAGGTATCCCTGCCCACAGCAGGGATTCGTGGAATTAGATGATCTATAACATTCTATGATTATATGATTGGATCTTCTGCTTAAGTTTTAGTTTCTCTTTAGGGTATCTTACCACAGGTTTAGAAGTCTGACTACAGGCATGAATATTTTGTCCTTTTTCTTTTTTTTCCCTCTTAAGAAAAGTTGTCAGCTTGAAAGAAGCTGAGACCAATATCCTTTTATGGAGAATGTGTTTCAAAGAAAAGGATAAACAAGAGAAACAGCAGGAAACATCTTTATAATTTCATTAGCTCAATTTAGAGATAATATTAGGCTTCTGAAATGTGTTTGTTCAGTTGTTTGTCAGCAGTTTGTTTCCACTTCTTTGGAAAACTTGTATTTTTATTCACGGGTTTTACTCACTGTTCTTTAAGAGAGAAAAAAAAGATTTTTCAATAAAACATTTACTTTCTTTACAGGGGATTGAATGTTAAAGGTGTTAGATACCTGAGAATAGGTGAAAATAGTATCAGTTAACGATATTACTTAACTGCCTACACAGTTTTCTCTTGCTATAGACTAGGAGGTCTACTTTACACCATTATTGATAATATTTAATTCTACAAATGCCTTCTCCAAGAGAGAGTGAAATATCCAAAGTACAGCTAAATGGAGAAAAATTCCCAGAATCTCCCAATTAGGAAAGTTTCAGAGGGAGGTATAAATAGAGTGTAATCGAGACTTAAGTGGTACATACCCTGTTGTGACCTTCTGCAGAGAACACATTCACCTTTAGATAACTATTTGAGCAAAGATATGTCTGGTATTGGTCCTGTAGTAAATAAAAGACATTCCTTCCCTTTAAATGTGAACTACGATGTGACTTGCAGCTCCAGAATGTCAGTTCAGTTTTCTTGGAGGGGAAGCTGCTTTTTTAGTGCTTGAGTGGATTTGAGAAGCAGGCAGTCATATACTAGGGGGAAAAAAAGAATCCTTGAAGAAAAAAATTGATTTTCAAATTTCCCATTTAGAATTGAAAAAGCAATTCTCTTTGTTTGTATGCTCAATATGTAGTAAAAATAAGACCTATTATAGCCAATCACTACTATGAGTTTACATCCAGTTTCTTGACGGAAACTGAGATTTAGCCCAGTATCTGCCTTGGGAAAAGAAATACGTATGTGAGATGAAATGATGGAATTTGATGTAATACAGAAATAGTCCAACCAAGTATAACTAGAAATAATGGCATGAGAGTGAACAAAGAAAAATCCATGCTGATAATGAGGAAAAATTTCATAGCAGTGAGGTCTGCTAGTCTGCTGAATGGTTTCCCAAAGAAATGAGTTGAACCTTCATTGCTTTAGTTATTTTTAAAATGAACAAAACAGTCAAAATCCTTGTATGGAGCCACTCTTAATTAACAAGAAGGTAGGTAAAATGATCTAACAGGGTTTTTTTTTTGCATCTCCACTGTTAATGACTATTATTGTAGGCAAAACCAGGTTTGGCAATAAAATTATTGATTTCTGATTTTCACAGCAATTTCAGAGCACTCTTATGTCGTAATAATAGCAGTACTTTCCCACTCTTCTTTTCGCTTTATAAACTTTTTTGTCTTGCTTTTCCTTCAAAGAGGGCTGTTTTGTAGCCCTCTTACTAAAAAGAGCTGTCAGGTAGCATAATTTACTTTAAATAATACTGCTTGTAAGTATAAGATAAATATTTGGGCCTTGGGCCTCCTCATTTTCATCAAAAACTCTTCAGTCAGACCTCAGGTCCAGGGCAACAGTACTGGGAAATATGTAATTTCCTGTATCTGTGGATCATCCTGTGAAAGAAGGAGCCCTGTATACAGCAAAGTCTTGTGTTGATTTCCACAAACATAAATTATGAAGGTATGAGATGCAGCACATCTTTGTGATTAGTATTTAGGGTTCCTCATATGATTTCCAGACTTTTCATCTTTCCATGGAAACCAGTCTTTGACCTGTTTTCACACTAGCAAGAGGTCCAGGCAAAGGTGACTTCTGCTCCTCTGTCTGGGCATCTCTGGTGCCTGTCACCACCCTGCAACCCTTCCCTTGTTCTCAGAAACCCCTCATCGACTTGTATGGGGAACTGGCTTGAGCAAATGGTAGCTTGGCAAAAATAACAGACATTAAAATAATGCAAGGAGAGCAACAATGGCCCGTGGTCCTTTATGGGCCTGGTTCTCAGCAGCTGCCTTTTTTCAGATGATAGTGTCGTGAATTTGAATGGTTAATAGTGATTTAAAAACAGAAGTAATGCTGCAATGAGTCAGGTCCTACTTTTTCGAAGTGCTGTACAAATATTTGCCAGTTACTCTTCCCAGCAGCCAGCAAGCTATGCAACCTTGTTGCTGCTTTATCAGAAGACAAATTGATTGAGGTAAAATGCAGGAAGTTCTGACTGTTACACTACAGTCATACAGCAAAGGGTATTGAAGCCTGTACTTCATAATCAGCCCCAGATAGACTTGTGAGTAGTATGACCAAAATTACTAGAGTATAAAATAGAGAGACACATGGTGCTAATGTATATTTATTAGTGATTTACTGAGATGAACGTTCGTCCCAAGAGTTAATCCAGGAATATCCAAACCACTGTAATTATCCCTGCACAAAGGCTCTCTATTATTTGCCTGTTAAATAACAAAGCCTTTTCATTACCTAGCACTGACATAACTATAGCTGTAGTGGTAGGTAGGCAGCAAAGTATCTTCCTCTGTTTGTGGGGGATGGGATGTCAGGGGATGAAGCCTTCCCCGTCCCTGAAAGCTCTAGCAGAATATAAATGGGATGGCCACACTTTTCTTTGAATAAAAATGACTATCATTGTTAATATGCCAAATTTTCCATACCACAAACAGCTGAAATCTTAGGAATGGTACAAAAAGAACAAGGGAGCAGAATCCTCACACAAAAATGAGAACGTAGAAGCACTGGCCACAGGAAAGTAACTGTATTAAATTTGGGAAAGGATCCAAAATCTGTAGCAGCTTTTTAATCTGCAACACAAGAGCAAGGATTTTCATTATGTTTTGCATTCCACATGCGCCTTTGCTTTGGAGCTCTTATGCAATTGGTGATGCAGTAAAACCATTGTATTCATAATGATTTCAAACATGTGGATGCTTGCAGGGTTTGACCTATTTTACCACTCATGCATTATACACTGAGTAAAGCTACTCTCATAAGGCAGAGTCATTAGTACTTAAAATGTATCTGTCTACTGCTGTCCCTTTTCTCTGCAAGGCCACTGATCTTTTACAATTCTAAATCAGTTATTCTTTATTCAATAATTTATGTTTACGTGCACCAGTAGGAACTGCCCATGCACATTTTAAGGCAGAGTTTACCATATAACGTTAATGTAGAGGGTTACAACTGTTATTAGCCCATAGCAAATACTTCCATTAGGAGTTCCTTAACCATGGTCTAAATGGTCCTTTTCAATTAGCAATATTTTTTACTTTGGAGATATAAAAACCTACCTGTGGTCATTACTTCCAGAGCAACAATACAACTCAGGGTTTTTTGGAGGCTCATGTTCAGCAAAATCCCTAATCCCATGCTTTACTTTCAGTGGGATGAAATCTTCCCTAGTTAAGTATGTTTGAGACCTATTAGTGTCTACAGCACTCAAACTTTGCTCTTGCTACCATAAGGGGCAAACTTCTTGAATATCAGTGTAATGCTTCAGGACCTTTCCATGAGCCAGACTGCAAATTTTGTGTGCTCTAGTCATCATTGCAAGGACTTCCTGCTTCTTTTTGGATTGCCACAGTAAGAATAGGCCCAGGTCGAATGTATTCTCTCACTGCTGAAGTGTTACCATGGGTAAGGCATAGAGCATATATGGGAGATGATCTCCAGAGGTCCCTTCCAACCCTAACAATTCTGTGATTCTGTGAGATAGTGAAAGTAGGCTCTGATCAAAAGTTTGCTTGCTGTGGTGGGGAAAGCTAGTGAATACCGCCCTTCCCCGCTCCCTCTTCCACAGGGATCTTGCTTTCTGTGGATCAGTCTTTCTCCACAAAAAGTGGATTAATCTCTCTGAAACAGCTGTACAACAAAAGCTTAGATGTCTTCCCAGAAAATCTTTCCTCTGTACCACCTGCACTGGGGCACAGATCTTCCCTTACCAACCAGGCAGAGAGAGGCCCTTCACTGTCATGTTGCTCCTTTTGACTTGTCCGACATTTTTTTGAAACTTTTTTGAGTGAGATGCCACTGTACCACTGATGAAGACCATCCACTGGTCAATCCAGCATCAGGTGACCTGGGGCAGAGACCAGAGCTATTCCTGGGGGTGAATTCAGGGCAGGACTGAGGGTTTCCCTGCTTTCCAGTTCTAGTCTTACATCTTGGCTCTGAGCTTGGGTAGATGTGTTTCTCTGTCTGTCTCTGGGCTCTTGAGAGCTTTGGGGCCAAAGTGTGGTCTCTAATGAGAAATTAAATGAAACCTTTGCTGTTTCTGTGACCTCCAAAAATAGGAGCAAAGTGGAAACAGAGGCAAGAGTCAATCAGCCAGTGATTACATTAAAGGAAATGGTTCTCTGCGGAAAGCATGAAAGAGAAAACAGACTGGTTGCTGGGATTGAAGAAACGAAAAGAAGACTTGTGGGGTTTTGAGGTCTTTTACTTTATTTTGATCCTTTCATAGTGTATTTTAAATTCATAAATAATGGAATAAAAAAGTCACCAACAAAACTGAGCCAAATGATCTTGAGCCCTCAAGCCTCAATCAAAAAATAAACACTATAATGCTTTTAAAAGGAATTAGTAATGCACAATTATAGTATTCCATGTTTAAAAATAAAGCTGTTGAATAAATGAACAATACCACGGCTGAAAAGTATTTCAGCTGAAGAGTGAAATCCCTGCAGAGAGTGATCTGTGAGATTCTGCAGGAAATCTGCATTACAATACACCATTTCCATTTCCAGGGAGGGACTCAGAGAAGGACACATGGAGGAGAAAAAAGGAATGAAAAAGTCCCAGTCCTTTGTGCCTAGGTTGTAGGGGGCCTTGGCCCATCATTCTCATGCTAAACAGTTACTTTTTCTACAGGTACCCAACTGAAATGGGAATACTTTTTGAAGGAATAGTGAATGTGAAAAAGGCTAACAGAATTGGTTCTTTGGTTAAAGAAAACTGTCTCCATAGGTTGCCTAGATGCAGCAGACATGAGTTTACTTCTCTGCCTTGCTGAAAATGAAGTACGGAGTGTGTCTGAAGCATTGGGCTGCTCTGCTGCTCTTTGTCTTCTGCTCCTCCATTCCAACTACTCCACCTCTTGTTACTAATTAAATATCTTTGCAGTGGAGGAAAGGTTTTGAGCTAGATCATTAGCTCACTTGTCAACCAGCTTATGTGGGATGCCAGGGTCCTAAGGCTGGTACAGTGACAATCACAATCTGGTGTTGCTGTTCTCTGGTACAGAAGACTACAAATCGTGTCTTCTAGGCTTGAGTCTTCTGGCTTTAATTTAGCAGCTGGGGCAGGGACTTGGATACAGCCATCCAGGGACTTGGATACACAAACTATTAAGTCCTGGCTGACTGCCCCATTTGAAGGCTAGGGTGCAATAGGCCAGCCTCACTTCTGTGTGGAAAAATTTATACAGGGCTGGTTTCCTTTTGCTGCAGAGTGGGAAAATTTGTGAAATCTTGGTTAAATTTGTGGGATAGGAAAAAGGGAAAAGCAGCAAGTGGAAGAAAAAAGAATAAAACTTCTGGCTTCTAGCCCCCAGGTTATTAAGCCATCCATAGCAGAGTGTGACTAGGTCACTGGCATTAGTATGTTTGTGTGGTTACACTGGTGAAGAGTAGCAGTAAACATACTGTCTGCACCATGTACAGCAGGCATATAAAGAGTTTTGGCAGATGGAAAGAATAGGCCCATCAGTTGCATAAATATGTTTGTTGCAGACTGTACTATAACTAATACAATGGGCTGCTACCCTCTTTGTAGCAGATGAAGACAATCTTGAAAAGAAGGTGCCTTGTCTCTGTTTCCTAGCATATCATTACACACAGAGTGTCATATGCTTGGGCATGTATTTAAAGGAGGAGGAACCACAAAGCAATCAGCACCTTGTTATTTCTGGTAATCAGAAGTTTGTGGTGATTCCAAAAGGCACAAAATTTGCCCCTAATTTCTACTCCTGGAAAGCACTGAAGCCATAAGTGTTTCCTATGTTTTCCCTTAGACTGTCATCTTTTTCTTATAATTTATTGTGGCTCTGCATTATACAAAAAGATGATCTAATTAGGGATAGAATAATTTGAAATTTCTGAATTTGTACAAAACCAAATGCCTGCCTTCATATATGGATTTATTCACACCTACACACATAACCTGGTGCATGTTTTTACGTATGTGCATTATGTCTACGGATTTTTGTATTTATGTTTGTTGTGAGTGTGGCTATGAAGGCAAATATTTCAAATAGGTGTATATGTGAGGAGGCAGTTTTAAAAGCACATGTTACATGATATAAAATATACTGCTACATAAATCACAGGAAGAATTCCACCTCTAGATCAAAGTACACTCCAGAAAGAGCAATTACTGCCTCTAAAATGTTTCTGATAAATTCATGAAACACCATACGACTTTATTCGTGTTATCATCTATGGTTGCCTGAAGGTGCAAAAAAACCCACCTTAGCCACTAGCGGAGAAATGTGCAAAATACTGTCAAAGGAGTGGCAAAGGTCATTTCTATTGCCTGCCTTTTTATGTGTTTCATTTTTGTCTTTTTTTTCTCATTGCAGTTTGTTTGTGTACATTGCAAAACTTAAATGGAAGAAAATATTAGGGGGCAAAATAAATATAAAGAAACAGACTGCTGTTCAAGAGTGCTGAGCTGGTATTTCCATGAATGATGTTAGATTCATGTTTAGAATAAAAATTTGGAAAATCCACAAAGAGAAGGTCCCAGCAATGCTTTTCTCCTTTTCCCTCTCTTTTACACCTGACAAATTTTAAAATTAACATTTATTTCTATGTAGGTCGATAAATGTGTTATCATTAAGCACAGCAGTACTGATTCTGTGAGGCACAGAGAAACCATGAAATAGCTGGCCCGTTCATTTTCTTTGTTACTGTAGATGGCCCATTGCTCTGTGCATGGGATTTTGTTTGTACAGGTTCAAATTCCAAACTTGCTTGCTTAACCCCTGCAATAATAGTAATTGATTAGGGTTTAACACAGCAATAACAACATTTCCAAATGCAGGTGCCTAACATCAGGCATGGAAGCCCCGTTTGAGATCGGTAAGAAAAAGGCATAATTTTCCAGAGGTGGCAGTTTTCGCTGAGTTCAGTTTTATCAGCATGTCCTTTGTATCACTGAGAAGGAGAAGCCTTGAACTCTGGTTAATCAGTTGAAATATTATCTTGATCTTCTCAGTAAAGTGCCTTAAATTCAGATGAGCTTTTCTTGTTCAGAATGAGGTTTAGCAAAGTGTATAAATAAATGCTGAAGTAAAAGGCAAGACTGAAGATAATCAGATACTTAAGTGCTTTGCTGTATAAGGGCATATCTTAAGTATTTCCTCTAGTCAGTCCCTAATTGTCTGTTATGTCTGCCTTGGAATGAGATTTACAGGTGTTTTGGCAATGTTGAAAGGCAGTGTATTTTCATTTCTATAGCTACTTCTTTACTTTTATTGCTGTAAATTTGCTTTCTGCCTTACTGCAACACTCCTTCTAGCAGTAAAGAAAACTCCATGTGAAGTATGAGCACAGTCCTTGAAGGAACACTTTAGTCCTTGAGATAAGAAAAATCATTGTTAGTAAAATGTGATGGATAAGTTGACCTCTGTTAAATAATAAAAAAAAAGTGTTCCAGTTTCTGCGCAAAATGCTACTCAGTAAGTGATGGCACAGGTTTTTCAATCCTCACAAGAGTCTGTGTAGTTGCAAACCTACAAAAGTGAGAAATGGTGGATAAACAGTGACATTACAAATAGTAGCTGCACCTCCTGTGCAGATGCAGAGATGTGGAGCTTGTGCAAAAACCGGGCAAGCCTTTTCCCCAGAGGTCACTGCAAAAGAGGGGTGAAGTGGTAGCTGAAACAAAGGTGTTACTGGACAATACCTGAGTGCCAGGCAGTCTCAGCTGTACTGCCAGAACCATAGCAAAAAAATGTGTTGTACGCAAATATTTCCATTGAGAAGGTAGAAATTCCTGAAATCTCCATAGTCTTAGGAGAGTTCCAGAATAATTTCTTTGATCAGAAACTTTTTTTAGATGTGTAGACTAACTGGACTGACACTAGGACCTCTAGGGCTATTTTATAGACAAGAACAAAATAGGGACACTTCAGCAACATAAATATCTTGTCGAGTAGCAACAGTGGCATTTTCATATTTATTTCATCTATGAAAAAGGTTAGATTTGGGCAGGGAACATATTCCCAGCCCTGTGAAACTGTTTATAGTTGCAACTGTTTTTCCTGTTGGAACAAACCCAACACGATTTTAAAGGTTTTCTTGGAGAGAAAGCGCATCACTGAACTGTTTAGAGCCTGCTCGTAGTGAGTTAAACCAGGGACCTTACAGAACTCAAAGTGTGGCTTATTTGGCCTGGAATTTATGTATTTGAATTCTGGAGAATCCACGTATTAACCCGTGGAAGTGATGTTTTCTGTCTCCAGAGTTTCTATGATTAAAAAGATGGGGAGACAGTTATACCTCAGAGAAAATCACTGTTTGCAAATAGTGTCCCAAAGTTGGTTGAATCTCTATAGTGGAGACTACTACATATCACTCAAACTGTTTTGTCTATCCAGACTTGTGGCTTTACTGCCCACCTACATAGCCAGTAAATATGACTGACATATTTCATTACTGATATAGAATTAAGGTATCAGAAAGTCCACATTTGCTTTCACCTGGTCCTGGACTAAGTTCAGCTCTGATTTCTGGCATGAACTAAGCTTCAAATTCCTTAAATTAGCATTGGCTTCTGACTCAGACACTCCTACCTTCTCCCTGACCTGTAAACAACAGCGTAGGCCAACCAACTCCTCTCCCTACCACTATACCTATAAGCACACATCTAAAAAAAAAAAATTTCTCTGTTTGCCCCCCAGTAAAATAGCTTTTTCAGTCTACATTTCTCAGACTTTTATGAAAGGGACTTTCTTTTTAACTGTGACTTGTGCAAGCAACTACATGCATAATTTCTGTTTGATAAACAGTAAAAACAATGCTAAAATTAAAACATTCTTTTTGTCAACATATGTAGCTGGAATGCTGAAGGCTGTTCTGCTAGTAGGGAGAGATCTTGCACACATTTATTTATCTGGTTAAACTTTGCGGCTCATCTTTAAAGCCAGCAACTTCTCAACCCCAAGCAGCAGAGCACAAGTAAAGGCAGATGGTCGAATGAAGCAGAAAGACTGACTATAAAAAGCTCAGCCTTCCAATAACACTGCTGCCTCCCGTTTTTTTCATACAAATCTCTCCATTTTGCCTTCCAGAGACTCACAATTAAAATGCTATTCTGCCTGTCTAATCAAGACAGCAAATCTATTGAATTGCATAATGCCGGGGATAATCAAGGAAGGATGTGACATGAATCCATTTTTCTTTACAGGTAGAAAATGAAATATTTTCTCTCTTCCCCTGAAAACAGATGGATGGCTAAGAATTTTTTATTTGGCCTATCTTTTCCCTCTTCTTCCTTTCTGCCTTTGGCACCAGCCATTCACTGCTGAGTAGATCTGCTCATCAGGGACCATCAGCATCAGGGCAAACAGGTTATGCTGTTTCAGTGGTAACAGTGCCTTACTGGTGTGGGAGAGGCACTGGAGGTAGCAAGTGTATTGAAGTGATGGTGTTAATCTCCTTGCTGCCCACCCCTTTACTGAAGGTTATTTTTCCAGTATCCAGGCGAACTGAATAAAATATGTATCTGCACCCTAGTTGCTGTAACTAAGCCCTGTTTATTAATGTGCTCTGAAATCCCTTCTGCACCTCCTGTAATTCATGTTTACATCCTTTAGGGCTTGTCTGGGCTTTTGAGAAGAAAATAGGGGCTTGCAGGATTTGATTCTGCAGTCTGTGGGTTCTCTCACTTCACTAAGTGACCAAATGTAAATCTGGAGCAAGGGCATGTTGCTCCCATTCAGTTGTTTTAAGAGGAGTTGTGTGAGTTTATGCAATGATTAAAATTAGCATGTAGCTTCCTATCCACCAGTAAATCCCTGTGCATTGAAGTGAGCAGGCAGACCACTTTTTGTGTAAAGTCAGAGAGACAATCAACCCAACTGAGCTGAATTGGTTTGTAACCCAATCATGCTTAATTTGGTTATAGGAAAAACAAGGCCCACGGAGTTTCAACCTTGTTCCTGTGCAACATCAGGAATCTGATTTGTGCCGATCTCATAATTGGGCGCAGACAACAAGGAAAACAAGTCCTTGCAGTGGTTTCTTTACTGAGCCTAACAAACCACATCTGATAAGCTATATAATTTGCTACAGCAATTTGTGCCAAAAATAAAAGGCACAGTCCTACAGTGCAGCACGTTTCTGAGAAAAACAGAACCCCACCCCTTGCCTTTGCAGCATCTTTTTCTTGCTTTTGCTATCTCAGTGAGCCTCAGCAGATACCCTCCATTCTGAATGACTGCTTCTGCGCTGCTGTTGGGTGTACCTTACCCACCCTGCTCATCAAACTGATTTTGTCTTCCCTCCTCTCTGGAAGATGATCCAAAGCATTGGCACTGGCAGGACTATGAAATTATGACAGTACCATGATGACTTGAACAGTGAAGGCTCTTTCTTGGCTGAGTGGCCTTGACTAGAGGGGGGGAAAGCTGAAGACCTGAATCATCAAGTAATAAGCTACACAACTTTTTCTTAAAAGGAACCCAGCCAGGTGGCTTTTGTTGTTGTTGATTTGACAGTTGTTCTAATCTTGTAAGAAATGTGTCTGTTTTTAGTTCAGTGACCAGAAAAGTAACTAGTTCTTCATGTGTATTTTACATATCAGGCCCCTAATGGAGAAAAAAATTCCTATGCTTTCTTTGGATTTGCTTTTTTTTTTCTTTGTCCTGCTTCTTATAAAGAGAAAGGGGAAGAAAAAAAACAAACAACACAAAGTTCTGAAGAATGCAGGCTGTCAGCTATGCTGCGAAATAACTTGGAGGTTAAATGTGAATCACTGCAGTGTGTTTTCTAATTTGGATTTTGCCAAGGTTACCTTAAAAACCTTAATGCTTTTTGCAGTGTTTACAACAAAAACTGCAGATGTGCTTCTTGGTTATTAAAGGGAAAGCATACGAGAGGGAGGTGGGCTAAGAGGAAAGGAGAATGAAAGGTCAATGATTTTAATTCTACCTCGCTGAATTCCAAAGTTTGAAGGGATATATTTGCTTGAAAGGTCATGCTATGGAAGGTAAGCACCCTGAAAGCAGCGTGTTCGGGGTTGTACAGTGGAAATAAACAACAAGGTAACTTGCCGGGATGTTTGTGTGTCAAAGGTGACAAAAAACCTGCCTTTCTTTTCAAAGCCTCTCAGTCCTCTGCAAACTCACTGGGATCAGGACTGGAGTTTAAAGGCAACAGATTTGTGTTTGCTTTAACTCCTTAGATAAAAGCTCGATCCAGAAGCCAACAAGATTTCACTTCTTACTGAAAACAACCGAAGGAGAGAGCAGCAGGCTTCACATCTGAGCAGTACATGAAATTTTCAGTGTTTGTGAGTTCACATTGTGTTTCCTTAAATATAAAAACTCTAGAAAAACAAGTGCTGGGCACGAAGATCTGCAGTGCTGACTTGGATTTATCCAGCATTCTGAAAATCTTCTGATGATAATTTTGATGCCAAATATATCATACTTTTGTCCTTTGCTTGCACAGAACCCTGCACAGTGGGTTCCAAATTTATGACTAGTACATCTGAGCACTACTACAACACAACAGTGAATACTGATAATGTTATTTGTTCTTCGGTTAAAGTTACCTGGAAGGAGTGAAGTCCTTCAAGTCAAGTATCAAGAAAGATTTCCTTTAATACTCACCCCTCCTCTCTGCCCCACCGGCCATTTCTTGCTTGGTTCATTAATGAATTTTAACTATATGGCAGTACTGGAAGGAAGGAAAGTTCTTACAGGCAAGGACAACTGAGGCGCAGGACAGAATAAGTGACTTATACAAGGTCATGCAGGAAACTTGATGCTGTGCCAAGAACAGAGCGTAAGTTCCTTGAGTTCTAGTCAAGCTCTTTGTCCATTTACCCATCCTACTGCCTGCTTGCCTAAGCCAAATAAACAACAGCAGCCACACACACGTGCAGGTAGGTACATGTGCACACATTACAAGACAGTATTCCTGCAAACAAACTCAAATGTCTGGATCAGCAGGCGAAGTGTGCTTGTGCACCTTTAGTTTAAGCAGCGGTGTCTTTTAATGCATGATGCTTAAACAAACTCAGCAGTTTAAAATTGCAGCCTATGAAACATTGCAAAGTATGGACAAGTTTTTCATCTGGCAGCATTTTGGTGGAATATGGTTCATCCCAGAAATAAAACACATGGGGGTTTAAGTTCCTTCCCCGAAATGCATGGGCACAAGGGCTTTTTGTAGGAATCATCACTATTTTAACACGGGAACAGCTGATTTAGCCCTTGTCTCATTATCAGAAATCTTTACTTGAGGCTGAAAAATACCATGAGCATTGTTAGCCTGAACCTGGCAGACATAAGCAATGGTAAACAGGATTGTATAATGGTGTCAGCAGCTTTAGGAGTAGCTGGTGTTACTCAGCCTATATTTAATCCTACAGAGAGTTTGAATCTCTGTTTAGGCTCTACTCCTGTATTCCTACAAACAGTGGAAATTTTGTCTTTGCCTTAAATGAGAGGAGGATCAGGTCTTAAAGAAAGGGGCTCTTATTTTTTGCAAAGCTGTACTCAATGAGCATGTTTTGGAAATACATCAGCATGACCTTTCAGCAATGTGCCAAAAAATGGGAAAAAAAGGAAAGACTTTGGGAACTGCCAACCAGGAATCATTGTTTTGTTTGTTTAAAAAAGAAAACTAGAAACCCGTCCAAGAATTTTTGTGTAAGTTAGAGGCTAAGTCGCTCTCCTTTATAATCACTCATCTTTTTCTGGATACTGTATTTTCAGTGAGGGTAGATAAAATCTGGCAACATGCTCACTGGCTCTGTGTTTGGATTTAGTCCTCTTGACACTCCTCTGCCTCCATAAACTTTCATGTCCTAAACTCAAAGCAAGTTCACCCAGAAAAGGAAAAAGAGGGAAGAGGGCTGGGGAGAAGGCTCACAAACTGCATAATAAAAATCTAAATTGCAGCTTCTGCCATTTCTCAATGAAAAAAAACCCACAACATTAGAAATGGCCAAGAAGTGCAATAAAATGCCATAAATCACCCAGCTTTTATTTCCTGCATGGGAGCCCTACATATAGATGAAGTTCCTGCAATTTCTAGATACACACAGGTTTTGCAAGTGTGATTATTTCATCAGGTTGTATTGCTCTTAGTGACTTCATAACACTCACAGAGAGCGAATTGAATAGAGACCGAAAGGTGAAAAGCTATATATACTACTCCTTCATCCTCTCCCTGCTCCCTTCCCCCTGTGCTGGCTGTTCTGCAGCGTCAGCCTTCCATGCATCATCAGCTCTCTACAAGCGATGGAAACCCCCTCCCTAGAAGTCAGAGGCCGTGTGCAAAGCTGTAGGATTTGGCTATCCCAAATGCAGTCCCGGTGCATTTCTTATTCGCCTTCTCCCCCCTGTTTACATTCCAGCTCATTTCTCATTTTCCATGGGAAAGAAAGAGATACTAGCAGGTATAACATGGGGCCCTTTAAATATTTCCTGATTTCTACTTGCTAATGGGACGTTGATACATACTGTGTTTTATGGAGGTTCTCAACACCGTGTGCTGTTAATAGCAGCATAACTTTTACAGAAGTTTTGTTAGAGTGGGGAAAAAAGTTCTAAGTAAATTATAAATTCTTTTATTGCTAATTGCTAATGTAAAGTGGAATAACTTCCATTTTGTAAAATACAAGTGAGTCTGACAAACCCAGTCTTCCAGTTTTACTTGGAGCTTGGTAATTTTTCTTAGGTGACTGTTCAAAGGGATACTGTCACTGGTTTAGATCCCTATTTAATTCACTTTAAAGCTTATTCTAATTTCATAGGTAATTAGAGATACCTTTCTTCATTTTAAACATATCTGATCTCACAGAATGATAGCAAAATCCTCAACACCAGTGTTTACGTAGGACATATTAAAACACCCCCAACATTTTATGCCCCCTCTAGCTTTACAGCTTCTATCAGCTAGTAAGCACTGAGCCAAATTCTGCCTCAGTGACACATATACAGCCAGGCTTTCCCTGACCTTAATGAGTGTTCTGTGCCTATGTCTAAGGGCAGAATTTGACCCATTTTTTCCCAGGGTGGTAAGGGGCTCAGATGCATCTTCCATCTCCTATTTCGCTTTGCTGATGGATGAGTGCAGTGCACCAGCACAAACAATCGTGGTATGGATCCTGAACATAAATGCGGTGTTAATTTCAAGGTCTATTAGCAACACCCTGAAAAAAAAAATAAATGTTTGACAGGACAAAATCTGCAGGGGAAAAGAAAACATTATTCTCAAGCTTCAGGGAGGTTATTATTACAAACAATGGAGAATCGATAAATTATATTTAACACTATTAAAGGTAGTTGACAGTGTTCCTTTGAGTGAGCACACCGAGGTCCTGAACACTGTGTGACTGCCGCCCGTGTGCCCAGAGCTTGCTAACTCACCACAGGGTCACGTTGGGAACACTCTGCGCAGCATTCATGGAAGAGCTGCTGGGAAGTGCCCTGTGCTGAAAACACACACACACACACACACACACACNTTTTTGTTTCATTTGAAAGTGAGTGGAAAGGCAAAAGCAAACAGGGTTTTGGCTACGAAAGGATGACCTTCCTTGCAAAGAATTTAAGTCTTTTAACTTCAGAGGGGAATGAGGCAGGAATGCTGTTTGTATCTGAAAACTAACATGGTGAAGGGGAGTGGGGGGAGGGAAGCGGCATCTTCCTCCTATCACTTCAGTGCTTTCAAAGATCCCCATTTCCCAGAACTACCTCTGTAGCAGGATAATATAATTATTAGCAGCTGTTAAAACAAACAACAAACAAAAACAAAAAGCACAGGCCAGGACTGGCATGTCTGCACATGCCTGAATGCTCTGACCGTTACACTGAAACTCAAAAAGAGGCCCCTTTCCCCACGCCACTGCTGGGATTCAGGCCTGGTAGAGCTGGAGCATGGAACGGCAGGGAGAAAACTGCAGCCAGAGGCATTTATTTTCATCCATTCATGTTATGAATGCCGAACACTCCTCCATTTGATGAGTGGAGCATTGATGCTTTCACTTCTCGAACATGCTTTCCCATAAACAAAGGGCAAAAGAGATGACTTATTTCAGATTTAGATGAACACGGGGGAACAAATGAATTAACAGAAGGAACAAATGCAAAAAATTCCATGTTTTTAAAGAGGAATATGAGGAGAGAGGGAGAAGTGGATAAAGAGGTTAAAGGATTGCCTGGTGGCTTTAAAAGTCTGACAAGTAGTAGGATTTCTGATCACATCTTTTGTTGTCATGTGGCTCGTTCCTGGGATTGAAGGAGGGGATGCAGATCTTTCTCTCTTTCCTTTTTAATAAGAGCCTTCAGGGCCTTATATTCTGGCTAAAAGTTTATAAACATGATCCTGGGAATCTGTAAAATCCAAAAGCAAATAAAACCATTCCCGTGCGAATTGTTTATTAAAATCACATGATTTTTAAGTAGCTCTTGTGATTCCTTGGGCCAGTTTCACAATTCTGAATGCTCAAGGCTGGCAGTATAATTTCTACCTGCTCCCTGTGACTACTTTTTCTGATTAGCTGGCTCTAGGCGGCTCCTTGGTCTGCAAATTCCTGTTCAGAATCCTCCATTCATTTATTAACAAGGCACAGGGGCACAGGTAGAGTGTCAGCCCCATGAATATGAATGCCCTGCTTGACTGATCTGAGTGGCAGGCACCAAAGCAGCGACTTACAGCAATTTAAAACGTGACTGCCTCCAACAGTGCGCACCCTCCTTCCTTGCTTCGGGGGTTCTATGGCCGGAACAGCGATCGGGTGTGTTAGTGCAGAGATGCCCTTTATTTAAGCTGTGGGCTGTGAGCTGCAGTGACTGAGGCACGGGCACATGTTTGGGTTGTGTTGCTGGAACTCTGAGGGAAGGTAGGCAACGTCTGATCCAGGGGCAGGGCGGGCAGATGGGTTTGAAACTGCTGTAGCAGAATGCACTGGTTTTCCTCTCTCCGTCTGCAGCTAAAATGAAATGCAAAATGGCACATATCGCATGTATGTCCCCTTTGTCTGGGAGGGAGAGACTTCTTCACTCTTTAAAGGGGCAGTACGCAGAAGCAGCAAGGTTTCTGTCGCTGCTAAGCCTGCTGGTATCTTTCCAGGCTGGATAGTAATTGGCAAATGTCAAAGTATTAAACAATATTTAGTGGTAATTAAAAATGTGACTAAACCCTGAAAGTTGGCATTAAATCCAGGCAAATCCCTTTAATATACTGGGTCAAACCCGCTCTAACTATTTCTGAAACTTTGCAGCTTGGACCCCTCTCCACTTATAATGATGGTCAGTCTTGTTATCATGGACCTCTTCCTTTGTCCTTTCCTTGCCTGCCAGGCAAAGAAGCTCTGCCGCATACATTTTCTTCTTGACCCTCCTTGTCCTTTTCTCAAGTGCCTCTTATGTTGGTTAGATAAAAGGTAGCAGTGTTCTAAAACGCTGCCTCTGTAGTTTTGCTATGTAAAATGACATTCATTCTGAAGAGTGGTAAGAAAATAATGATCTCATTAGAAGAGAGTTTAGCTGTCTAGTGGTTCCTCTCTGTAGTGGAGATTAAATAGTAGCTAACTACAAACAATAGTCATTTAAACAAAGAGCTGGCATCAAAGTTATTATCTCTTGTTCTGCCCTTCAAGAACATCATCAGAAATTGATCCTCTCAGCACTGAAAATTTTCATCAAAGGTCCTGAATTTTAAGCTTGAAACACTAATTGTTTTGTGTGTGTGTGTGTCTACATGTGTTCCTAAACTGGTTCCTCGGGTTGGTGTTCCTAACTAATTATCGGCGACATTTCACTTTTTTTTCATAATGAACTTCCTCAGTTGTTTTTTTTTTTTCTTTCTCCCTCAGAAAGAAAGAATACAAATCCTGACCCAAAACAGAAAGGTGAAGTAGCAGAAATAAAGGAAATAATGGTGCAAACAGCTTTTTCTCTTCTTTGTATGACAAATGCCAGGAGTGCATGACCACTGCACATTTGGGAAATGGAATAAAAGAGATGGTTCAGAGTTGCAGATGCTGCCCAAGCTGTAATCAGAACAACAGAAGGATGGGAATGGTGAACCTGGGATTTCCAGTTTTGTACCCCATCTAGGAGAATGTTAAAGTGGAGTTGGAAGACAAGAAGCAAGTAAGCCTTCAAAATAAACATTCACCTCTCTCTCCTCTGGCCCAACACCCTCAGCCTCCTCTGGTGATGGTACATCAATTGCTTCCTCTCTGAAACAAGAACCTACTTTCCTTGGTTGATGTCTGCTCACAGCAGAACATGCACTTTTTACACTCATGCAAAATTCTGAGCTGTGGATGGGCAGAAGCATGAAAAGCAAACCATACGGGAACATGTAGCTTAAAACTGGAGCTGTCTAGTTGCTGCTCATGTGGTTGCAATTGCCATTATGCAACACCACTGAGAGGCCTGTGTTTCAGGCATGGCAAGAACCAAAAGGTGGGGGTAGCATGATGGTTGTGGTGCTGGTGCATATATGCATACATGTTGCAAATCCCTAAGTTGCTTTATTTGTGGTTGACTCAAGATTGGGCATATATTTGATGTCATTTAGGAAGGAACAGCTGATGAGAAACTTACACTCACTGTAGCGCATGAAAATTCTTCATTATTCTAAACATCTTTTTTAAATGGGAAGACCCAGATTAATGAAGACCCAATATACAGAGCTGTCACTGTTTTTTCAAAGTCAAATGTACCTGTGCAGTCACCTGCATTCATTATGGCCTCCAAATGCCAATTCTATATCTAGGAAATTTGAAAGAAAAGTGTCAGGCTTTTTGTTAAGAGATTTCCTGTGAAAATTGAAAACTGAAGCAATAGCTTGGTTACAGCCTCGGTCGAGTTTGTGTTGGTCTGATCTGAACTGATTTCTTTCTGGAACAATGCCCTTTGCCATGGAAAATATTGTAAAGTATATATTTTTCTTTCCTTAAAAGTACATTTTTATTGAAAGAGACTTTTTTTCTTTTAAATGAAAAACATTTTGAGCAAGTCAGCTGGGGACATAAAAGTGCCCAAATACGAGTGAGTCTAAATTCCTGACCTCTGATCTGGAGAAGTTACTGAATGCATAATGTTGAAGAATAGCAAAAAGGGAACAAGTGGAATAAAAGATAATAGCAGTGACTTCTACTACCCACATACAATGAAGAAAGAAGTTATCTAAGGACATTGTAATACTCACAGAAGCAGCTAAAAAGAAAAGAGGAGGAAAGAGAAAACAAATTGTGGTTAAATGGCGAAGTTCAAAATGCTGTTTGAGGTAAGCAAGATCCCCTGGAAAATGGAGAGAGCAGGAATGAAGCCAGAAGTAAAGAGTGCAAGCAATGATAAGGAAAAAGAAGATGAAAATTCCGAAGAATGGCAATTACTTGATAATAAGGGTTATTTAAATATGTGAGATACTGTAAGCTGTTCTGTCCATGGGATTTCAAGGATGCAAGGAAAGCAATTAAGGGGAACAGGGTTTTTCCAGAGAGTTTTGACAACTCCTTTCCTTGCCAGCAGGGTAGATGGTCCAGAGGAATTAAGTGAATTTCTGGAAGATCGAATTAGTTTCACATTGGTCCCATAAACAAAAGCATGGCCTTGCACAGCAATGTCAGGCCATCTGTGCAACTTACCTGGGGTTGTGGTTGAAAACACGTCTTCCAGAGCTAGTGACAATCTGTAAGATGAGGACTTGCATGGATGTGCTGAATCCATGGGAGCTGCCTCTGCTATTTCCGAAGATTTTTTTCATGCTGTTACAAGCCTCTGGGAGTTCAGCTCTGCTGCTTGTCCTGCCTCTCTGGGGAGCAAGGCAGTCAAGACAGCACTGGCTAATGAACGGAGCACAACAGCAGGAGGTCTTCCACCCTGGTTTATTCATTGTGGCCTCAGGTTTTACTTAGCAAAACTCCTTCACTCACAAAACAAGTTTAATGCTGTCTCTGATACAGTGTATGGCTACTGTACCTTGACTTTCAATTACATTAAATCCTATTATAATCACTTGCTTTATAACAAATCCTCTTTAACACCTGAAAAGCTCAGTTCCCATGGGTGCAGTGCTGTGTTCTTGAAATAAAAAACAGAGGGATTCTAATGGAAATGCATTAACTGGGAGAATACTTTGAAAATGTGCCTGGCATGAAAGACCTTCAGCACGCAGCTTACATTCAAATAGCAGTGGAGAAAAAAATTCTCAGAGCCAAGCACTTGTACACCAGCTGCCTTAAGATAAAGTGTCTGAATCACTGTGTTATCACAGTAAAACATCTTGTATGGAAAATCATCACTATCCAAAGACAGGTCAAGTACAGGTTATCTAAGTACTATTATTATAGAACTGAATGTTTTCCATCAAAACAGGAGCAAGAATTTGAAGAGATTTACAGTGATGGTCAAAAGGCTCAGTGGTATAGTTGATAAACCACAAAGCTTCTTTGTGACTTTTGTGTTGTTGTTACTACTTTTTTTTCTGACTGGTAGAAAAGGCTCCAAAAGTGGTATGCCACATTTTCTTACAATTCTTTTCATGATTCTATCCTTCCTGGAAAAATAAGAGATTTTGTGCATGATTCACATGATGTTTGGTTTTTCTTAGATAAAAATTGCTGTGCTGTTGCCTATTAAAATGAGAAATAATGACTCTGTTGAGAAGTAATGACTTCATTGGGGGACATAGAGAAAGAGAGGAAGACTATTTCTAATACAGATGCAAATCTGGTACCTCCATCCAAACAACTGGGTCTTTCTCAATGCATATTACATACAGCTTGAATAAGAAATGCTTACTCAGGGGTCCTAGGAGATTGCAAGTAAAATGAATTACATGATTCATGCCTTTAGGGTACCATACTCATCTTGGTTCTGTTTTCCATGCTAGTGGAGTTTGCTGAGGGAACCTGAAAGCCTGAACTACACCTATATAGTTACAAACTACATGTGGGGTCGTCTCACACCCTGATCAAACACTGAAGAATAGATAACACCTTTGCATACAGTTCTTAGCTGTAGAAAAATTCTCAGCCCTATTCTTATCTGAGTACTGGTTCATCCCTGTGCTTTCTCGGTACAATACCTAAGTGGACAATACACTGCAGAGACACTGTACTAAATGTTTTCTTGCATAGGTCTTGCTTGTGAAATAATTAACCACTCTAACCTATGTAACTCCTCTTGGTACTCATATACTTTCTTTAAACGCCGCCAAATTTTATTGCATTTGAAGAAGTACCTCTCTTCTGATTTCTAGCAGTAGTGCTGGTAAATGCTTTGTTGACTTGGGAGGACTGCCCACATGGTCCTTCTAGACCACATCAGCAACAAAAAAATTGTATAATGATCATGGTTTTACATTGTAGGCAACTGCTCTGTTTTGGTGACAGTGTGGCCCTATGTCAGCTTGTGATGACTGAACCTGCACCATAAGGGGTTGGAGTCTGTCACAAAGTATGTGCACACATTTCTCCTCGATTTTCAAACCAGAGAGACAGGAATATATGCCAACAGGTTCTGCTGTATACTGTTAGAATATGGCAAAACATGATGGCATTGTTGAATGGTGAATGTGCACTGTGATATTAGGCAATACTCTCTTCCAAAGGATAAAAAACCCTATTTTCTTCTATATAGAAATCTTTTTATAGATTATAGTATAATGTATAATTCTGTGGAAGTAGCATACTTTTTTTTGCAAAGGGGAGCTAAAAAATTGTCTGAATTTTGTGGAAAGGTTATGTAACTGTACTCTTTCTTTAAATAGTACTTTTTATTCATACTGCTTACTTTCTCATCAGTAGGAAAAAAAAATTAAAAAAAATCATATTTTCCTAGCACAAAGTAATTTCCAAAGGACTGTAATTAGTTCAGGAAAACTCTGTCTTTTTTTATATCTCCTAAGCAGAAGAGGAAAAAAGGATGGACGTTTTTCTTTGTTAAAACAAAAACATAGCATATGAGGTAAGGGAGTCTAAAGGAATCATATGACAATTTATGTCTTAGGTCTACAGAAAATGATATTGCAGCAGTACTGTGGATTCATGACTTCTCGCTCTGATTGCCAACTTTTGGAAAACCTAGAAGTGGCAACTGTCATCTATTTCTTTGCTCATGTCTCCTGAGAGAGAACTTGGAGCCTTATAAAAATGAGGTATAGTTCAAGTGCTAATGGGGAGATAAGAAGGAAGCTATAAAAGCCCTAATACTGCAAGGTGACTCTAGCACACTCACATATACTTTTGATCTCTGAGGATCAGCTGAGTTCACCGTTGTTTTTTGGGACCAAACAGGAGGAAAGGGGTAGAGGGATAGAAAGAAAAAGAGTGGCAGGGATTTGGGTAAAAGGAAAGAGATGAGTAAGGAGAAAAAAGAAAAGGGATAAATTGATGGCAGTGGATAATAAAGAATGGATCCTGCTGAAAAAGAATGGTCTGGCAGAAAACATATTTACAAAAATAATTGTGTTAATTTCATTTTGGGTAATGTTTTTGAACACCATATTAAAAGATCATAATTTTTAGCAATAGCCTTAAGTCTTATCCATTTTGGGAAATACTCAGTGAGGACATGGACTACTCTTCAGTAAAACTTAATTCAAAACCTCCTATACTAAATTTATTTAAAACAAAGAAAAGAAAAAATCATGGGAATAAGAGTAATTAAAATCTTTTCACCCTCTCACGCTCATCTTTCTTTTATGTTCTTATCCTGAAACACTGACAATAAGTGATTTATTTATAATAATAAACACATGATGCAGCCATTTCTGTTGCATCTCCTAGACTGTGTTATGGGTGAAGGGAGAAGTATCTTCTGAACAAAGGTTCTTCTTTACATAAAGATATAGCTAATCCTAAAATAATAAAAAATGATACTGTAAATAAATTTGAGACCTATAAATAGAACTCAATTTTAAAGGGCTTACTTAAACAGGCTCAAACCACAAAATAGAAGTTTATTGAAATATGGTTTTAAATAGAAGTTTATTTGAGTAGGCATAAGCCATAAATTTCAAATCCAGATTTAGAACCCCACAAATTTTAGGACTATTTGGACCTATGGTTTTTGTTTCATCCCATTATACTGGAGGTTACTTGTCATTTAGATTAGGGATCACATTTCATATGCATCCAAAATCTGGAATTTGATTATCTGCTCTGGTTAAAAGCTATAACTAGAGAACGAACAAGAACCTCTTTATTTTTACCAGTTGTATTTTAATCAAATACTACAGATTTCTTTTGTAGTTCTGTTGTTCTATACTTAACAACCATTTTTAATCTGAGGTTTTTGAATAAGCATAAAGACATTGACCATTAAGTTAATGAAATTAGCGAAGGTAGAAAAACTATAAAAAGTGTTACAAGGTATTACTAAACATGCATCTGAGGAGATTGAGAATATTGTATGGTTTATTACTTGAACAAAGTGGGATACTGTAACTAAAATCTGTTTCATAATTCAAATACACAAGAGGATAGATTTATGGTTGCAAATAGTGTAACTCAGCATAAATTTGATGGACCTATGCCAGTTTATAGCAGGAGGCTCTCTGCATCTTAGAGGGGTTGACTTAGCCTTCTGAAAAAAATTATCAGTGCAGTGACAGTGTCTCCCACTTCAGCTGGCACTGAGGGGCTCGGTGGCATAAAGCTGGTGTTGCCCTTGATGAGAGCTGGCTCTGAGAGCAAGCAATGGCCATGATCTGACTAAAGGATTGTCTCCATGAGACTAGGGAAGAAGAGATTGGTATTCTCTGAGGTAGGAAAGGCAGGAAGGATGCTGCTAGATAAGCATGTTTCCAGAGTTGCTGCAGCCCCAGTATTGTTGGTCTGCTTGGTTTCTCTTCTGGGAAGATGGGCACAGGGAAGAAACACTGGTGTAAGGAGGGCAAGGTAAATATAGCAGTTACTGATGAAGCCATGTGTGACTGGATGCTTTTTGGTAGGCCTCCTGGCTAAATCTGATTAATCATTATGCTTTGGAGAAGCAGAAGAATTGGCCATGTGAAACATAGGATCATGTTCCTAGGGAACTGCAAGTGTCTTTCCTGCTGCATCACAGGCTGCCACTGTAGTATGTAAAAAGATTAAGAAATGACACCAGGTTGCTTGACATATCTGCTCTTTTGACTCAGTTCTGTTTTGCAGCAGCAACATGTGTTGGAGGCTTCTTAAGTGAAAGCCTGATCCCGGTGAAGCCCATGAGTGTTTTGTTATGACCTGCAGCGTAGCAGGGATTTTAGCCTTAGGTCAAATCTACTCTGAAAAAGTAAGGTGAAAAAAAAAGTCTAGGTCCTCTGAGATGGGAAGCGCCTAAAATTCCCTTACTAAGACTATGCTATTCTGCCCTTTGAATACTTTGCTTACACCTTTGTAGGTGGCCTGACTACACGTGACAGTTGGAAATTTGAGTGGAGGGGCAGACAATATTAGCAGGTATTTGTTGATTATAACAAAGCAGACTAAGGGAAATACAGAGAAATGTCTTAATTTGTCTCAACCTAGATGGCCATCCTTACTGGACTTCTCATAGATTCCTTGACATTTTACTGTTGTGATCGGTACTTAACCATGTCACCTTTCAAATCAAGAAGAGTAAAAAGGTCTTTTGCTCATCATTGCATTAATTCTTCTTTAACTGCTGCTCAAATGCCTGATTCTCCAGGCTATAGCATGCTCAGAGATGAGAGACTGCAGGATAAATACTAGCTAATACACTAGAAATAATGCAATATCCCTGTGGAAGCAGTATTAAGTACTTGATTTTGACTGGTTTGACTACTGAGGTTGTTAGGAACAATAAAAGAAGGGGAGAAAAAAAGGGATTGCAGAACTGTGACAACAGTGTTTTAGAAATTTTATATACCTTGTTGTGCAGCTTCAGTAGGCTGCTGGAGACCTAAAGGGAAGCTCAGTACAATTAATACAAGGCAGCCAAATCTTTTCAAATAGTGGATAGCCTTCGAGTTTCAGGAATGTATCTTATGCTTTTGGCAAAGGTCGATGAGTCATATATATTCCTTGTGTGTTCAACATGAGGATCAGACTAAAATTAACCCCATTCTGAGGCAGAAGGTAGGCAACTTGACACTGTGATCCATTATGCTAAAGAGAAATGTCTCTGTCTAAACCCAGAGGTAAACTGCACAGACAAGGAGTCATTGAAATGAATTATGTGGCCAATCTTGTTAGGCCTAGGTCAGAAGCAGAGATATCTCTCTATTTCTGTTCCTCCACCTCCTAAGTACATTTAGCCTTTACACTATTAGACTTCCCTAGGCCCTTTTTCAAAATGTCACCTGCTCCACAAATTCCAGCATTTTGTATTTTTAGATGCTGGGGTCAGGATGAGTGCAAAAATAATGACATTTCTGCCCTTACAAGTAATTCCTTCATTTTATTGCTTGTAGGAATGAGCTGTAATATGGAGTGAAGGAAAACTGCTTAACCATTTTAACCTCTCACAGCCTGAGAGAGAAATTACAAAGAAAATGAGCCTCTTCCTAACCCAATAACCCTCCTTGTACCTAACACCTTCGTGAAGAAGCCCCTTCCTGGTGTGCTTTTGAAGCTACATTCATGATGGACAATGGGGGAAGCTATTGTTAGGCATTATGTCCCTCTATCCATTCTGGAAAGCAGCTTCCCCAGAAAACCAGCTGATCTGATACTCTAATTTCACCAATCACAATTTATTTATTTAGCACTTTTTTTTTTTTTCCTTCAGAGCAAGGTCAAATGCTTGTTCTAGGCATCTCTTTCTGTCTTTGAATTAAGATCCTGTTCTCCCTCGCTGTCCCCCCCCTTAATGTGCAAGGCTACGTCACTGCTCCTGAATAAGGAAGTGAAGCTGTTTTATGTGGAATCGATTATCACTGACAGACCCCAACATGCCATTTGCAAATAAGAAGATCTGGTTTAAAATTTTTTTCTCCTAAGACAAGTCCTGCTGCTGAGTCCACAGTGATTTTCATTTTAAGTATGGGGATATTTTCTCAAATTAAAAAAACTTTCAAAGGATAAGTAAAAGACTGTAATACCACGTTTTTCACTTAAGATCCATTATATTCAAGACCTGGCCATAAGTATGCATAAAAGCTTCTCAGTGTCCTTGTCATATTTTAAGGTTTGGACCTGTAATACTGCCTCTTACATACTTCAAGGGAAATGACCCAGTTTCCCTTCTGTTAAGTGCAAAGAATTTTGCATGTCGAGAGATAGAAAAAAAGATTGAATGCAACATATACATGCTTTTTGTTTTTAATTTCTAAGTAAATCTGATCTTTGTTGCTTTATTGTATCAAAGTGGTGTTTTCTGTTCTTGCCTTTCACCAGCTGAGATTGCTTCCAAATATGAAGAGCGAGACTATCAAAGGGAAAAGATGGTCTCACAGAAGTATTCTCAGAAACAGTGTATTAAACTGAATCTTCTGGGAATGCATTTTTAAAAATGGATCCAATTTACCATCAGGCTGCCTTGCAGTGGTTAACCTGGTGTAGTTTTCCTCAGGGGAATACATTCAAGTGTGGTGGTGGAGTAAAGAAAAACATGTGTTTTTTATTAAGAACTTTTAGCCCTTTACCATTTCTGTAAGGAAACACCACCACAGATGATAACTGAGCAAAGGAAAGATCATATTTTAAGTGAATTCCTATGCAATCAGTGATGATTTTTCATGCCTTTTCATCACTTTTATTAGCATTTTAAAGGACCAATAAAGAATATATAGCTATTAAACCCATGAAACCCTCCACAAACCCTTCAATGCAAAAGAGAAAGAAAAACAATCTAAACCACTCATTATAATTTCAACATTTGTCAAAAACATGATTTAAAAATAGAAAGGAAGCAGAAATTACATGTTGATCTATATTTAGCCTAATCAGGTTTTTGAATGAAGTTTTGAGGCCCATATTTTCATAATTGTGTGTGTGCAATTGATTGGAGTTCTATGGCAGGCAAGCTTTCCTTGAGGGAGGGAGATAGATTACTGAGTCAATATTTCAGGGCTCTTTTGTTTTGCTTTGTTTTAATGTTATTGAAAAGTCTGGGTGGCAGCCATGATAGGTGCTTTACAGCTCAAATATTATTAAAAAATAAGAAATAATTAGGCATAGCTGACAATCAATTGGTTGCACATGGTCAGTACAGGGGAGCAGCAGTTTAAAATATGTGTCTCATGTGCTTCACATCCATGAAAATACCACATGATGCTGTACAAACAATCAGGATAATTTACTTGAGAAGAGACTTCTGGATCAAGTTAGTTTGCATCAGAATTTCAGACCTCCTTTGAATGCTACCTGTGAGGCATTTGGTGAAATGAAGAGGTGGGGGAAGAAGGATGTTGTGCCCTCTGCTAAATAATAATGAACAACAAAGCAGAAAGTTTTTCAATACTTAAAGATTTGAAAGCATACTTATCCTGGAGCTAAAGACATCCTTAGTATCTCAACAGCTTTTTGTAACTCTCAAGAATCTATTGGGGAAAAAACCCGAAGAGTACATCTTTTTATATTACTACCTAATTCTATCCATGTATAGGTTATCCATGTATAAGGTTATTCCAGCAGGATGGAGGTGACCCTTAGATTGCAAATGCCTACATACCATATTTTCAGAATTCTGGGAAACACATTAAGAAGTTACACTTCTGGAAACAATACTCCTCTGTCAGATCTTGTAAAGCAATACAAACCAGAAAGATTCCGTAAACTTTGCAAGTTTTGTGCAGCCATGTTTCTTGAAAAGGCAACTCCCCTGTTGCCCTTGGCTCTGAGCAAACTTTTTGACTTCTTTTTTTGCCGTACCCATGGAATAAAATTAATCTCTCAACTTAATAAGATATTGTCAGTTAAAATAGTTGAGAGACCAGAATTTATTCTTTTACAAAACCAAACATTAATTAAAGTATATAGATGCACGTGTGTGTCCATACATACACATATATGCAGATGTAGTCCTAAGGGAAGCAGCATTTGATCTCCTCAAATATCAACTAATTATATTTTTTTAATAGAAAATGAAACTACATATTATTTGAAAGAAAATTAACTTTAAAGATGTGTTTCATTCTTTGGTGTTTCCAGTCCTCTGTGTTTCCTGGAGTTGATCTTATTAGAAGAAAACATGAAAACCAGAAAACATGTAAATTGGACTTCATAAGTCTGAAGTACCCTAAATCAATGGCGGTTTTAAGAAAAGTACCCTTCTTACCTTGTTTTTCTGTACTCTTATACAAAATAATTTTGTGCCAGACTGAACTCTGGAGAATTGTAGAGTTGTAGAGTCATAATTTCTGCTTTGTTCCCATGTTAACTTAGGCTATTCATAATAATACCAACACTATCTAGCTCTTTTCTGAATCCTTAATTGTGGAGTCTGAGAGATCTTTAAAAAAAAACAAATTAAAAAGAAGAAGAAAAAAGGTAAGCATAAGTTTTCCCGATTTTAAAGCTATGGAAGTGGAGACAAAATAGAGAAAAATTAATTTCTCGGTGTCACTCATGAGACCAGTGGCAGAAACAGGGACAAATCCCAGATTTGTTGTGAACCAATATAACATGGTATCCACTTTTCAGAGACTAAATAGCATTCTCCCCTATCATGGGGTGATATCACAAACGCTCTTCCTCAGGCTACTTGTCTACCAAGCATGCACAGGAATGATTTTCCTCTTGTTTATTATCACTCAATCTACTTTTTACCCTGGAACTAAGCACAAGACATCCATGCTAAATTTCACATCTCAGAATCAGACATTTTTGCAGGACCTGCGTTATGACCTTTTTTTCTTTTTACAATGAGACTATATCCTTCGTTCTTCCATTCCTCATAAAACTGACAAAAACATTTCCATCAGAATTTCTTTTCAAGAATCACCTCAGGCACTATATAATAATGGAAAATTGAAAATAGCCGTAAGGCTGAATGCTTGGAGAAATCACGTCCATGAAACTGGTATCTTAAACACAACATTCCTAGACATGGTTGGTTTTGAAGGCCACTTGGAAAGGCAGTCATATGCATGGCCATGAGCCGAGTCTGGGACACCCTGCAATATTCCCAACAGCGTATGTCTCTGGTGCAGCTGGCTGAGTTTTTTCCCAAATAACAGAATGTTTCTTCTGGACTTATTTCTTGATTGCTGCCCTGCATCCCATGATGAAGGACTCACATGAATTAAGAACTGAAAATATATGGGTGGACACCACTTTAAATTTAATGACTCAGGTGACAGATCACTTGAGAATTAGGCTGAGATGGTAACTGCTACCATTAAACCAGACTTTTGGACATAAGGATGACCCAGCATGTAAATGCTCTCCATAATGAAAAAAAAAAACCCAAAGTAAAAAACTCTATGACTGTTACATCTTTCAAAGGTCTATGTGGTTTGCTTTGCCAGGTACCTGTGAAATAGAGCAGATATGGCATAACAACCTGGCAGCAAGCTTTGGTTTGGTCTGGGGAAAGGCAGAACTGAATTTTGGCATCAGAGAAGCTTTTCCCTTATACTGGAAGAGCTTGCTTTCTCCTCTTCAGCTCTTGGAACTTCAGGGGGGGAGCAGATGACAGAGAGTGAGAAGGTTATAAAAACACTTCACCTGAGTTTCTCTGGCTGAGGAATAAGAACAAGGGGGATCTGGGCTTGGTGTCTTATATATTTCTTATTTTTTTCAAAAGAAATTCAGCTTCAGGGGTGTCATTAACTGGCTTAGTGATCACTTTGCAGTCATCTGCCTTGTTACATTAGGATAAAATTCACTGCTCTTACAGCCATATCCTGCCATGGAGTTTCACACAACAGTGCCATTGACTTCAATGAGAACTCTGTATATGAAACAATGAGTGGAAATGCCTGTAGTATTGCACATAGTTACATTATATCCCATTAAAAAAACACTACAAAACAACAGCCAAAGGTCTTCCTAGGCAATGAAATTATGACTAGTTTCTTTACTTTTCCCCCTCCCCTCCTTCCAGGGAAGCTTCTATAGCATGAGGTGTAAATTTTGAGGCTGAATGAGAAAAATCTTCATTGAATACCTACCACTGAAATGCGATACCATGACTTACTCATTCTACTGACAAAGTATCAAGTGAAGAAGCTTTTAATAAAAAAATGGACATAACTGACACTTGATCTTGTAAAATTTCTTCTTATAAAAAAGGAAATTAAACAGCTTTCTTTTACTAAAATTAAACAGTTAGCCCTAACAACAGGAATAATACTGGCCTTCATCCAAAACTCTCTGAAATTAATGCAGAAACTTACATTGACTCCAGTAGGCTTTGGATCAGACCAGTTTTGAACTAAAGACAAAACATTAGCTTTGTTGGAGGAGAACTGTCCTTCATTTCTCTAAAAAAGTCTTTGTTTCCTTAGTATTGCAGACCTTCTGTTCACATAGAGCACACTATTTTATCTGTTCAATCTTCTTCAAGTGTGACACAATTAGAATAAAAGAAACACCTGAGCCGCCATGTGTAGCATGTGTGAATATTATCCTGGAGAAAAAAAATAGCAAATTTAATTCTTCCTTTGAGGTTTCTTTACTATATAAAGCTGTAATTTTTCTTGCTCTAGGTAGAGGATTTTCCTCTCCCTTGTTATGGGCAAGGATTTCCCTTTCAAAGATCTTGTAGGATGAAGAAGTGTCTACCTTCAACTGTCCCCTGCTTCTCCCACACAATCTGAAGCCCAAGCCCTTATTTTAGGAACCAAGGTTTGCTTAGTCATTTAAGCTGTCCACCACAAATAGGATTCCTGAGTGATTTACTGCTCACAAATGTATCAGCAAAGTGCTTATTTACAGATACCAGTTTTTTTCATTTATAAGCCCAGTTATTTAGGAAAGGTTTTCAAAACATTTGTTCCTTTTACAGTGAGTGTGGCACTGTGAGATGACAGTTTCCTCCACATAAACTGAGATCAAATTACCCCACCCAGATAAACCAACAGTAAATGTGACTCAAACAGCCAAAGCAGCTTTTCTTCTCTAAGGGGAAAGCATCCATATTTTAAGTTTGTATTGCATCCCATCAGATAATGTTAGACCTTTTAATCTAGTGCAGTACTTACAATACCCATAAATCACTCAATCTGACATAAATGCAGAGAATATTCATTCTTTTCTTTGAGCAGGATGCAATCATGCCTTAATACTGCCTTAAAACCAGTGAGGAGTCATATTCAATAACTATCCCAATTATCTCTCGGCACAATGTTTTCCACCTGCAAGGAATGATTATGTGTCAGTAACAATGATAAAGTCCTTAAAGAGATGTTGATGCCTCCTGGAAAAATTTGAAAGACATATTGTTTAGTGAGACTTCTGCTTATAGACTGCATCATATATATATGAGGTATTTCTTTTTCCCTGTTTTTTATTACTAAGGACATATGCATAAAGAGATATTGTGTGTTAGGAAATAATCATTATATAGCTAAAGTAAAAATTGGCAATCACGTGTGTTCTATTCCTGTTTTGACAGAGACTTCACAATGACCTTGGGAAAGTTTTGTAACTGTTCTGTGCCCTACTGCAATGTGAAGTGGAGACAATGCTTGTATGAGGCTGAGTATTAATTCATAACAAGATGTTCCATACTGTTGAATGGAATGTGCCAGGAAAGGGTTAGAGCATGTTTTTACGATTTATACCACAAGTTGTAGTTCTCTTCCTATTAAGCCTAAATGCAGAAATGAACCATCAGTCCATTACTGTTTTAGGTGCTGTAATAAAAGACATACTGAAAAAACTGCAATGTAAGTAGTAAAAATCAAGAAAAAAAGGGACAGAAAAGACAGTGATATTGAGGGGAGACAATCTTTGATAAAACTTACAGAATTCTTTTAATATCAAAATATGGAAAAGAATCTGTATTTCATGTCTTCTTTGTTACCTGTACATGGGCAGATAGAAATAGAGCTGTTCTTACCCCATTTAAGCTCCAACCTGCCAGAGCTGTTATCATTGTGTTAGTTGGAGCCTGGTGCCATGTGAATGTGGCTGGGTGGCTTTTAGACAAGGAGCTATCAGAGGAGCTTTGGTCTGTCTGTGCCCTCTGTGTGAATAACTTTGGGTCTCACAGCAAAAAAATGTTTACTAAACCACATCCCATCTGGCTGTGGGAGGTTGTGAATGTGCTTGTGTTGCAGAATTTAACTCTGATTTGCAGACCTCACTAACATTCACTCAAAATCTGCTTTCCTAGCAGCATCATTTTGAGTGTGTTTTAATGAGCTGTACCTCCTGCAAAACAAGAAACGACCAGAAACATATTGCTTTCCCTCCTTTTTTTCCTCTCTCTCTTCTGGAAATCTTTGAAGAGGCTCTCATCTAGTTATTGAAGGTTTTTCCAAACCATAGAATCCAAATTTCAGGGTTTTCTTCACCTGTTTCTATCTTTAAGCAACATGAGTGTCTTTAAATCAAATATCAGTTTTCATGGTGACCAAATGCTAATATCCACAAACAAAATTTTCAGAAGTCAGACTTACGGACAAAAGTTTTAACCATGTGCAGCTCACAGTAACTTTAGCAGGATTAGCAGTGACTGCTATTTCTATACAGAAAATCACCTCTGTGCAGAGATCTGTGTTTGAGTTTGGAGGACCCACTGTAGGCAGCCAAGGGAAAGTCATGCTTCTTTGCAGGGTCTCTTCAGCTTGTTACCATGTGACTGACAGTCCGACAAGTGAACCACAAAGGTTTACATAACCGCTTGAACTTTTAATTACATCCCTGTACTGAATTAGCTCCCATAATTTTTGAATTTATCTATCTCTTGTTTTAATTGACTGTGCTCCTTGATCTTGCTGTCATCACACAAAATGTATTGTTAGATGGTTTTAATAACTTCCTGCATGTGCAGCAAGTAGTATCTAGCATACATTAAGGGACACGTGTCAATCATAATTGACTTACTCTTAAATTTCATTGCTTTTGTGGGTTTAAATCAGATCCTTAATGATACTTGAAATCTTCTTTTGTGGTTACATTTTAATGCTTTTTTGCTAAACCTTCAAGAACAATGTCCTTTCCTGGCGGGTGATACATCGAAACCACAAGTGCCAGAGGGGAAAAAAACCTACCACTGAAATGCGTGAAGATATGAATGACAGACTGTTCACTTAACTTATACATTCAAAAATATCTACTTTGTCCTTCTGAGAGTGAAATGGCTGCTTTGACATAATTGTGGTCTCTTATATGATGTTAATCCATAGCGTCAAAGCCATTATAATTCTAGTTCAGATGTGCATATTTTAAAAAAGAATTCTAAGAAAAAGTCATTTTACATACTCAGCCACTGACATTTTTATGTTAATGTTGAGTTTAATTTCTAAAAAAATTTAGAAATAGGGCACTATAGGGACCTATTGGATTTAGTAAATCTGCTGGCTACAAAATTCCTTTTCAAAGAAGTAAACTTCTTTATAATCCAACACTAGCAAACTAGCTATTTTCCAGAGGATATTAGCATGCATGAAATGTATTGGATTTACAATTCTAGAACATGTTTGCTCAAAGAAAGCATTTGTGTAAACAATAAAAAAGTCTTCATATTGCTCTGCTGAAATCTTAGCCTCAGTTTGATGTAACTGTCTAGTTTCAATTTTCATGTCCACTATCTGCTTAAACTCTCAGATTAAATTAATCATTCTTTTCATTATTTGTGATCTTTATACCTGTTCATTAGGAGTTGTAGGGAGTCACGATCAAATTTATGTTGTTCATTCTTTTAGAGCAACCAAGAACAGGACTGATTTCATCCACAAACAAGACATTTCCTGTTTATTAACCCGTATTTCACTATCAATCCCTTTTCACTGTGTCATGTGTTTATTCTCAAAGCTTAGTTACCACTATGATGAAATGTAAATGTCTAAGAACAATTTTCAATTAATGTAAAAATGTTAGAAGAACTTTTTAAAATGCTAGGAATAATATGTGAAGAAATTGGTTCTTGTTCTTTTCGAGTGTCCATCTTCCTGATATCATAGTGCCTAAATTTTTTCTCTTCTCTTAAAAACTGTTGGATATGTATAGCTCACAACAAGTGTTATCACCAAGAAAAACATAAATCCTCATACTTTACAGGGGAAGAACAAATCAACACTTTAAATTTGAATGTGGTATCATGGTAATGATAAAACTCTGCAGAGGTTTTGAACTGAGAAGACTGTAAGGATTGCTTCAGCTTCAATAAGCAGAGAAACTGAAAGCATCTTTCCAACAAATGCCAGAGGAAGAAGGTCCTACATCAGTCTGGGAAGGCATTCAAAAGTTTACCTAAGTATTTTGTGTAAGAAATTATATGATAAAGTTTGCATAACTCAGAATTATATTATTGAAGGAAATCAGACAAGCTATTAAGCTTTAAAAATGGAAAGGATGCTTTAATTTTGCATTAAGTTAGTCAAAATCTGAAAGATGCAATACATTAACATCTGATTGTGTAAATCAGCAAAAGTGAAGAAAAGTATGCTTTGTCCTACATTTGAATCAGCCTCAGAAATGGGGTGGAACAGTTGCCAACATTATTTTATGTTATATGTAATAATATATGCCAAAGAAGCTGCATGTAAGACCCAGATGCACTAGGCAGTGCACAGTCTAAATAAAAACAGGGACAACAGAAAGATGAAGTAAATGAAGACAAGAAAGGAATGATACGATATTGCTGTGAATTACAGTTCCAGCATAGCAGCAAACTAAGTCCTCCAAATATTTTTGTAGGACAAAAAACTTTTTTAGGATGATCTGGTATGAGAGCAGACATTCTGCGTGTTTATGAAAGCTGCTTCCAAACTTGAGGGGAAGCATTGCAAGCCAAGGATGGCAATAAAGAGCCTTGAGAAGAATGCAGATATACCTTCTATTACAGCAACAGAGAAGATGCTGCTGAAAAGATATATATATATAAAAAAAAGTGTTTGGCTGAATAAGTTGTTTAGGATGGTCTGTGCATATAGACAAAAGATGATCTGTATAAAAAAGAGATCTTAGAAATGCTATATAGGGGCTATAGAACATAGTATTGGGATATCTAGAGAAAGGTGCATGACATGGAACTTTAATTATTTAAATAATTATTTAAAAAAAAATTATATTTGGGATTAGAAAGAAGAATACATATTGAAGGTGATATAAAGCTAAATAAGGAGCACATTAGAAGATAGAAAAGGATGGCTGTTCTGGCTTGAGTAAAGCAGAGTGCTGTGCTGGGTGGCTTTGCTGTCTGCTTTCATGTTCAGGAGTGATACATGCACATTAGATAGGAGCCTGGCTACACTTCAGGTCAGTCATTCTTTTTAGGTCAGTTCTTTTTAGTTAAATGTTTTGGTAGCAACAGGCCGAGTTGCTGAGAATTGGATCCAATGCATATAGTACATGAGGTTAATACCTGTTTTGAGATTCCTACTGTGGAAAAAAGTATGCTCCCCTCCTCCGCCAATGCTCCCAAACTGAGTAGTATGATAACCTTAACTCTAAAATACCTTCATATTGTGGCCTTAGGCAACGTGCTGAAATTTAGATTCCTTTATTTTTTTATATGTCACATGTGACTTCAGATAAAATACACTTCATACATAATTGAGACATTAGAATCATAAACTCACCATGAAAATGGTGAACAGTTTCACTACCTTTGAAACATACTGACTGACAGAATATAATCTAAATGCACACTTTACTCTGTGTACTCTAATTGCTACTGTAAACTTATGGCATTAATGTGTTGAGAACACTGTGTACTGCATTTCCCATGCTATGTGTGCAATCATATAACTTATGCATGAGATTTTCATATGTCTTCTGAAATCATAGAAGAAATTGTAAACTAATCATATATTTTAGTTTGAAGTGAAGCAGCACCTTTCAAAATCATGGGAAAACTGTGTGGTGACTAGTAATTGACTTCCATTCTTATTTTTTTGAAATAAAGCAATATCACTAGTTCCTCAAGGAAGCTAACAATCCACTATGTTGTAGAAGGAATGTCCTAAAGACTGAGATGTTTCTGTCTGCTCAAAATTTGTACCACGGAATTTATGCTACTGCAGAAATGCTTGTGTTTATGATAGATTGAAAAGAAAACAAATTTCTGGTGTGCAAAAGTGGGATCTCATCTTAAGTCCAATCCATTATAAGTCTCAGCTTCAAAACATGGAACATACCTTAGATTTAGATTCAGTTGGGATTTCTGGAAATTCAGATCTTAGAGCATGTTATCACACAGGACAGTACAGGGCCACTGCTTCCCTCGAAGATCATAAGTGCTATGTCCTTAAAAGATATAGATATATTTCTTTTCTCAATAAAACATTTGCAACATTTCATTCTCAATGCAACATTTGTAGTTCAAAAGAAGGTACAATAGGTTTTTCTAGGTAATAAAACAATTAATTCAGTGCATTTGTATGAGCAGCATGTTTTTCAATCAATTAATTAGCAGTTAATCAGATGTAGGAAAAGATAAAAAGGAAAGAAATGATCAAAGAGAGGCCAGTATGGCCAAAGAGAGACAGTATGAATTTTGAGCTGTAAACTGGCATCACTAGGACCACTGGTCCCTGGTTGTTTTATTTATTCATTGACTGCTTCTTTTATCAAATTTTCCAATGGCTTCTTCAGATTGAAGAAAAATTGACCATAGTTGTGCCTGTTGTGCCTGCCTCAGAACTAGCTCACATCCACGAGCTCTTCCTAGTTTATGCAGATTGAGTTAAATTACTTTTTTAATTGTATTTCAATGAGAACTTTTTTCTTTCAAGTCAGTGCTCAACAGTGATGGATGGAAGGATGTAGGGAAACATTGGCTTTTCTCAGGATATACTGTAGATGACCTTATGTCCTATGTCCTTGTTTCATTTGAAAAGAATAATTACTAATCAATAGTGAAGGGTTAGGTGACACAGTAGGTTAATTTACTAGCCTTTTGCCTCTGGAGAGCTGGATTCCGGCTTAGGTCACATGTAAAATGGGTTTGGTGGTTTCAGCCTTGTCCATTGTGAATGTCTGGCTATATCACAGAAAACAAGCTTGAATTTGAGATGTGTTAGATGCCTGGCAGTTTCTGCTTGGGGAAATCTCTGGGCTTGAACTGTGGGGATCCAAGTATGGGCAGAATGGGCACATGCTGACAGCTGGAAGAAAAAGTGCAGCACAGCATCACAGTCTGCTTGATCACAGGGGACTGGGCCCTCCAGCAGAGTTAGGGGCATTACTCCCACTGGAGCCAGGCACATCCAGGCTTTTAAAGACCTGAGCTTCTCTTTCTCCCTGTATCTGTTGGAGTCTTGCAGGGATTGCCTTTTGGAATGTGCCTTTAGAAGATCATTCTCTCAGTTACCTTTTCCTCAAAATTAACCACCCAAGAAGCTACTTTCAGTTTCTGTTTCAGAAAAGTTCATTATGAGAGTTTTATGAGTAGAAATACCTTATTTGTTTATAAACTGGGAAAATAATATAGTTTCAGCCAGTTTTTAAAAGTTATTACATCTCTTTGCTCAGCAGCTCCAGACCCTTTATTCTTTGAATGAGGGTCTTGACATTTTGCAGGTCTGGTGGTGAGGTCATATAAACCTTTATATGATTATTAGTATCAAGATTGAGTTAGCCTTGATAGACTGATGAAACTTTATTTTGTTTTTAAAGTGTAACTTTGATCCCAGTCTTTAGCATAATTTGGATTTTTAATACTCATACTTGACCTATCTGTGAAGAGTCTGACTCCACCACTGAGGATGCAGAAGGGGAGCTGAGAGTAAAATTTTGTGGTTTTTTGCTGTGCTCAGAGTGCTCCCCTTTTTTGAGTGATCTCTCCCATTGACTCAGAAGGTGGAAGGGGAAAAGCAAACAAAGTTAGAAACTGTGGCCAGAGAAGAGGCCTCTTGTTCAACACTCACAGTTGCATTTAGAGTTGAGTGGAACTATAATTTGAATATATAAAGAACTGTAAAATACATGATATATTGATGTTTCATGCTGGGCACAGAAAACTAATGGACAGTTTGGACAATTTTGTCCTTACTCTCTTTTTTTCTGCCATAAGATGGACTCATTATATGCATTCTTCCCTTCAGGACGTTGAAAAGATCGGTGCTTGAGAAGGATTTAGATGTGACTATGAGTAACCTAATGAGGAATTGGAAGGGATGAATAATCTTATAATCACTATGGGTTTTGATAGGCATTAAATAAGTTCAAATAACCAATGAGTGAGATGAAATGAAAATTTGAATAATCACCCATTTAAGACTGTGCCAGGAAGTCCCATGGGGAGGAAAGTGTATGAACATGTGAGTGAAGACAATCATAATACGTATACAGAAGAGGAGAATAAAGATTGGACAGACAATCTTAATTCTGGCATTTCCTAATCCCTTCAAGAGTAAGTGTAATGTCCTTTTACAGAGGTTTTTTTTTTTTTTTTGTGTAGTAATATAGACATGATGCAGAATAATTCTGACATGGCTGGTGAGCTGCTGCTGTGCCTGTGTGTCTAGGCTGAATTGCCAATTGCTTTCTGAATCTTCTCCTCACAGGAACAGAATGACTGTAGCATATAGTCAGTGATATTGCTATCAGTCCCTATATCTACCCTGAGGGGTACTGGTGGAAGCTGTTTGTCTAGGCACAATGCCCTACTGGAACCTGTACACTGAATTAGTCTTTCCATGGGAATGAGGAGGCAACATGGAAAATAATTTCTTAAAGAGCTGAATGCCTCAGGCTTCATGGACATGTTTCAAAGGAACTTCCTCTCTGACACCATTTTGATTTGACCACACAGTTCATTTTTTAAGCTATGAAGACTTTTTAAAACAAAATTTAACAGATATTTCTAATTTGTAATATATACTTATTAGACTTGCGATGTCATGCATTTTAATTGTGAGTTCTAACTGACTGGTTTAACGATACTTTGCAAAGTAAACTCAACATGTAGGTCATAAGTTCAGAATGAATGAATCCCTGGATGTTTACCAAACACCAAAATTAAATTACATTCTTAATTGTTTTGCAAATACTTTGGCCTAACTAATTAAATAGGAATGACTTTCTGCATTGCTATAGTGCAATGAATATTAAAGTCTTTAGACCTTATTTCAAATTAGCAAACTCAACTACTTTCATTGTACACTATGTGGTCAACTAGCACTTCAAAAAAAGCAACTCCTGTATCCTCCCAAAACTAGTAAATAACAAGTAACATGATACAGCTTCAATTGTAAAAAATACCTCTTGAAGACAATTATTAGACTGAGCATATTCAGTGTTACTAATTTTCCAACCACCTTTCCTGAGGCTATTAGAATCTTCTAGAGTATTCTAATGTGTTCCTAGACTAGTAAAAATATGAATGAAGAAATATTTTTTTGTTTTGTTCCCTGATTCTTTACCAAATTAGTGGGATATAGTCCCTGAAATACACAGGTGGAAAGGTAATTCAAAAAGTAAGTTTAGCTGTTTGCATTGGAACAGCTGAGATTTTACTGTATCTTGATCTCTTCCAGACATGAACTTCAGCTTCATGTACTAGTTCCCTGTCTTTAAGAAATGTGTTTCTCTGTCAAGGTTAATAATTTCTTTGCTCAGGGCTGTGAACTGGGATACTCATGCAGGTGAGCCAGACCATTCTGCAAAGGTTTCTGAAACCTTGGATTTGACTGTGTTCATCAGAGAGTGAGAGCAGCAAGAGCCATGTATTCTCTGCAGTCTGTGATGCTGAGCAAGTGGACTTCTCAACTGTGTTGGTTTTTGGTTGCTGTTTTAGTAAAAGAAGAATCTTTCACATTGTTGTGTCATGCTACAAAGGATTACAATAAGCCAAGAAATCATGGAAACTGGGTTACCCAGGCAGCTGTGGATAGAAGGAAAGTTTTAGCCAGATTAATTTTGGGATGTATATTCCTGTATCTACCATAAAACTATGTGTATCCAATATATTCTTCTTGCCAGAAGATGATATAAAGACATAAAGGATTTTAAGGGTCCTTCTGTCTCCTCAAAGAATCATTTGTTCCTCCCAGATATATCTTCACCCATTTGCTGTTTTCATCCAAGCCCTTGAAGTCAGTGCTGTTGGGGTCTTACATGACCGTTGTGAGCCATATAATGCACCGACAAATTTAACCTCGTTTTGAAACGGCAGAAAACTGTAAGTAAGATTGTTTGCATATTCTTTGCTACTGGGATAAACACAGCCTCTGTAGGTCAGAATAATACCCTTGAGTCCTTCCTGGGTCATTTGCAGACTTGTTCTGCAAAGCAAATTAAAAATGCAGAAGATGAGGAAAAAAATATAGTGTTTTGCATTGTTCTGAGAGATAACAATTATTAAATGTTAGTCCTGAGCAGCTGTTGAGCTGAGTGTCCAAAATTCCACCACAAATTTACTTTTAGGACGTTGTTTCTAGTGGTATGATTTAAACTTTACCTTTGAGTAGAACCTAATAATCTTCAAAATAATATTGCCTTTCCAGAAAGGCAAAAAAATCCTCCTAAAACCAAATCAGAACAACTAGTGTCTTCCAAAATGAATTTTTCAAACTCTGCAAGAATAGCAGTTTTGCTAAGGAATGAAGTATTTGTGCAGTCATGCATACATCAGAGGTAATTGTGCTTGTAAGAATCTTTGTGCATGCTGCAATACTCTGACAAGTGCATATTCAACATGTTAAATTAGGATGTGCTGCAGAAAATGTCAACTCAAAGCTACCATTTTTGAAATCGTGTGTAAAATAATGTATTTCACTGTTACAAAATTCATTGAAGATCAGCGAAACTTATCTATCAGAAGAGGAACATAGCAAAGAAAACAAACAAAAATGTACACAAGATAATACAGTGTTGAACTGGAAGTCCAGCTTAAGCATCTTTTGTATTTTGAAGGACGGAAACCTAGCCCTTGTTGGAGAAATGCTGCCTCTCAACTGACCTTACTTATAAAATGAAGAAGAGTTTATTTGCTGGGCAGATTTCTTCTTATTGAAGAGAATGCATTTTCATGTTTGTGTTAGTGATTTTGAATAATCACTTCCTGTTTCTACTAGCAGCTCTCAGACAAAGAGATTTCTCAAGTGATAGCTAAATAAATCCTATATTTAGCCTTGCTGAGAATGTTCATCATAAAAAGAACTTTGTGGTTTATTGGTGTCAGTTGGGAAAAGGTCTCATTGCTCATTGTATCTCTATCATTTACCACAGCTCTTACTGTTATTGTGCTAATTACTTGGTGAGAATTTACATTTTGTTTATGTGAAACAAGATGTTCGGTGCTTTCTTTATGTAATTTTTTTTTTGTGGCAGAGCCCCACCTTGTTTTTCACTCACCATAGTATGTCATGAACTTTTCTGCAGAAAGGTCCTTTTCAGAAAGGCAGGGATCAAACATCCTGAAAAATATCTGTTGCTTTAAGTAAATGCTTTAAGTACATTGTAAGAAAAGTGCATCTGTTTTTGCATCAGATATCTTTTGGAACAGTTTTGCCAATGTTTTTGAGCAGTGCTTGTTCTACTTCTGTCCAAAATGAAATGTGCTATGACCCTGAATAGAGTTTATATTTAAAAGTTTATAACAAAAAGATCTAACTTTCTTAATAAAGGCCACAAAAATTAGGTAGAGTTCTTCAAAGAGATACAAGAGGACCAAAGTCGAGTCATATTGAAGGTGAGAAGCAAAAAAGAGTCCTGACTTGAGTCTGACTGCCCTGTAAGCTGCAACACCATAACAGATTGTCAACACTGAGAATTGGAATCACATTTGCAAATTACAGCCTTTTTTCCCTAGGTACTCTTTATCTCTAAATTTCCCTTATTGTCAAGGTAAACATATGCAGTACATAGAAGTGAGCAATCTATACTACTAATAAGTTTCTGATGTCTTTATTTGAGTAACCTCAGATTTCCAAGGCTCATACTGGAAGAAACTCAGAGGACTAAAATTTTTAGTGATTTTTTTCTTCCAAGGACAGAGTATTCCATGAGGCGTACAATGACAGGAATTACTATGCACAACTTTTTGAGAAGAGTAGTGATTTAAAATACTAAAATGGCTAACCATTTTTAATACTGTATTTTAATTGCAATAGCCTCTTTCTCTGAGCAGGCTCTACTAAGAGATAATTGACCTCTGTGTCTGTTAAGCACTCTCACATTTGGCTTGGGAAGCATAATTCACATTACTACCAATTACCTTGTATAGCCTACAAAAAAACCCCTCAACTACTGGTGTAGCACTGCCATTTCTTTCCCTTTCTGTCTTCCTTTCTTCTTTCCTTCCGGGCTATAATATTTGGGCTGTCATATTTGTCAGATGCCCTCTTTGTTCTCATCCATCTATTCTTTACTGTAGAAATCCAAACATCAGAAAATAACGGACTCAGTTCCACCATTTCAGCGCATAAAGCTAAACAATGATTTACAGTGACATAGCAAATAACTCTCTCTTAAATATTGCTTTTAGTTAGTTTTATATATAAAGCCTTTCAAACTAGCTGCTGAACTGTGTGTGATAAGTAAGTCTGATAAAAGAGATTCTATGTTGCTTACTGCTATAGAATTGTCTCTTATTCTGCCAGGTACTTTTTTATAATGATTTAAACAAAGCTATTCAATTACTCATTGTCCCTTGATTGTTTCTGTCAGATCTGCTATACTGGCCATCATGTTGGCACCTGGGCAACTTACATAAATTAAAACAATGTATTAAGAAAATATGACTCCTTTGGGAATAAAAGTCTCACTCACTAGACCTCTGCCTCTGTTACTAAAAATGACCTAGAGGTCGACTGAAAATCAGGGTGACAAATAGATCCAGCAGAGTCTTGCAGACTGCCAGAGTCTGGTTCTCTACTTAAACCCCTTAACTGTTGGACCAGGATGACCATAAGCCAAGGAATGACAGCAAGAGATGATCTGACCAATAAATGGGTCTCAGTGTTATGCCAATAACTCATAATCAAAACCTTAAGCTGCCTTCCAGGCGGAGAAGTTGTACTTTCATTGCCATTACAAACATGTTTGAAAAGCACCATATGGGTTCCTGCTGACAATATCTTATCTAGGCTGACTCTAGTTACCCCTGTCCCCGTCACTGCACTTGTCAGAAACTGGGAAACACCACAGAAACACCACAACTGGATAATTTTGGGTACTGAATTTTCTGGATGCCAAAAGACTTGTGACTCATAGCTTCATTAAAACACAGATTGCGAAAAACATTTAAATGCAGATAATCTGATTTACAAAGATGCGCTTGACACTAAAGAACCAGTATTGCATACCATGGACCTCTCAGCAACCTCAATCAAAATCTCCAAAAGTAAAATACTTGTCATATTTCTGGAAAATCATCATCATCATCATGACTAGGCTTTGCAAACAAAGATTTGTTCTGGAAAATAGTATCCTTCTGTGAGCCAGATTTTTCAGTGACTTAACGTCTCCTAAAAACTAGGAACTTAATAACTTGGAGTAGATGATAGATTTTATGAAGCAATCTTCCATACTCTGGTCTGTCAGGTTAAAACCATAAGGTGCGGTACTATTTTGTAGAATAGAATTTCTGAAGTTCTTTCCAAGAACACATTGATAATGTTCTGTGACTGAATACACTTGCTAAGACTTTAATTTGCTTAATATCTGTGACAAGATAGTTAATAGAGGTTTGAATTTAAAAGGTGGTGTAATATGTATTGTATATACTGTATTTATATTATACTAATCCCATGCTTCAGGGTTTACAGTGATCACTTTTGGGGACTAGAAAGAATTTTTCCTTCTTTGATCCATAATGTGAGTTCTTTTTTCACCTGCCTCTGGGCAATGGAGGTAGAGATGTAAAAGGTATTTTTAGTGGCATAACATTCATGTATGTCTGATTCATATATATTGCTCACAAACTCAGGATTAAACCAGTGACCAGATTTGGGATCAGGACATGTTTTTCCTATGGCTAAGATTGACTACCTAAGTGGTATTTTTTAAACCTTTTCCTGTACCATGGAACATCACTTGCTTCCCAACATTTTGTAGAAATTTTATTTGAAAAATCCCTTTCTGCTACATACTAGAAAAAGCCTTGCTCTCTTGACTTTGTGGCACATTATGTGCCTGACCTTTTTATGAAAGAACTCAGGTTTGTTGAAGGGTGTAAGACAGTTTTGGTAGCTGGCTGTATGTGCCTTAAGCATTTTCTAGGGTGTAGATATTCTATGGAATAATATAGATGATAGACAAAAAGACATTTCTAACATGGTAGCCCATGACTGCAGTTCTGGACACACTGATGCATGTAAACTCTTCATTTCTATTTTCATGTGTTTTCAACAGTCGTATCAGAGATGGGCTGGAAATGATATTGATGTTTGGCACCATGTTTTCAGCTCCAATCTTTCCTTTAGTTTTGTAGAGAGAAAACCAGGCAAGACAAGAATGGCAAGACAAGGGTAATGGGGATGGAAATACAGTGGCTGGCTGCCTGTCTGTAGCAGTGGTTGGAACAGACAACGAGTGCAGCCTGTTGTATGGAAAGCAAATTGGCTGGAGAGTTATAGAAGGTTTTGTTTGTTTCCATTTCTGTTTTGCGTTGAAAAAAATATGGCCACGGTAGCTTCTAGGTTACACACAGGGCTTGCAGTCCCAAGCCTGATGCCTCATCTGTTTTTTCCTTTCTTCACCTAAAGCTAATAGTAGTGTAAGTGTGGGAAATTGTAGATATGTTTCTGATTTAAATAGAGAGTACAATGTGAACCTATTAGATTAATAGTTATAATGAAACCTGCATGCATTTTTCTTGGCAGTCATTTCAATCACTTCATTGTAAGCAATCCAACTTTCCTGTGTTTCCTCAGTGAAACATATTTCCAGAGAATTCAGTCTTTCCAAGTGCATTGTCAAGTGCTGATAAATTTTTATGAGCTTCAGCTAGTGGGTGACAGCCACCATGGATATCAGAAATTATAGGAGAGCACTTAATGTGTTCTAGTCCTCCTCTGGAGTACATCTGCTTCAAGTGTCAAATCATGACTGGAATCTTTACTTTTTTCCCCTTGGTTGTTGGAGTAGTAACTAAAACTCTCATCAGAAAACCCAAACAAGGTTTCATTAGAATAGTAGACATTTCATGCTAATATCATAAAATCCAGGAAAAGCTGTATTAATCTTGTATGATAGACCACTGAATCTTTGCTTACCTGTTCCTTGGTCAGGGCATAAGGCAGTGAAAGAAGCTAAGAGGAGGCTTTAGCTGAACTAAACCATTCTTATGTGAGTGTCTCTTGTGCTGAGCTGGGACATTTTACAAAGATTGTGCCTGTCATGATAGGATTGGCCTATCCACTGAGGCCAAAATTAATTTTATCTCCCTTTAGACAACTGAGGTTTGTAACCTGGAAACAGAGAGGCCTTGCTATACATAGTGAAGGAAAAGGTTTTCAGCATCTAAGAGATCAATATTTACTCTAATATGCTTTTAAATAAGAAAAATATTGACACATTTCTAGGCTAATACAGGTATTGAGAGCAAGGGATGTGAGGAAAGCAGAATATAATGACAGACTCTAGTTTAATTATTTTGTTACATACTTAGCTATGAACTGGTAAGCTCCCCAAATGAAATTAGGTATTTTATAATGTTTTTTCATCCTGAGAATTCAAAGTGTTTTGTCAAAATGGTGAAATTAAAGCAGAGATAAAATGGCTTGCCTAAACATCGTACGAGAGAGAGACAAGTGTCATGATCTATAGTCTAGTGGACCCTCTAAAAGATTGCATCATGTTAGAAGTCCCCAAAATGCACTAGTAACTTTTGGAGCAGTAGCTCCATATTTTTGATATTGATGTGCTTAAACATTCTATATGGGTAGTCCATCAGTAATGAGAGAATGCAGGTAATGGGAGGAGGAGGAGAGGGACAGGAATGCCTGGATAGAGCTTGCACAGAGGGTGCTATGGTACTCAGTCAATGGACATCCCTGTGTTCTCAAAACAGAAAGCAAGCTCTTCCATTAAAGTTTAAACAAGGGCCACTGAGTTGGAAAGAAGGAAGAGGTTCTAGTGGAACATGGCAAGGAGGCATAGAGAAGGGGTGATAAACAGATGGTGAACTGAAATGTATAATCAAGAGTTAGGGGTGGAGTGGGGGAAAAGCAGTAATTAGTTAATACTGGCAAAAGCAGTTTCTGCATATAAATTTATGACTTATTTCTATGGAATAATTCACAGTACAGTTAAAATAACCACTGACACTTAAGTATTTTGTCTTCCATAAAGTGAATTCTGTACCAGCTAAGGATTTTAGCACATGCCTTGATATAATCCTTGCAGATCTGAGCACTGTTCACTTAATTTTTGACATATTTAGTTAGAATATAATGAGCATGTAAAGAAAATAAAACATCATTATATGTAACACAGATGTACCAGATTTTATTTTTACATTCCTCTGAGTTATAGCACTTACATTACAGTACCATCTGTAATCTCTGGCAGAGCTGAGGCATTCTACGGATATATAAGAAATGACAGGTACCCTATGACAAACAGCTTACTGCCTAGCACAGTGAGTAAGCTGATGAAAGAAAGAAGCTACAGTATATGAGTGAACAGGCTGAGCGATCTAGCGAGGGAGGTAACAAAAAATAGAAAATTAAATTTACATAGGCATGTAAGTCATCTAGGAACCTAACACAGAAGTCAGTAGGTTTTAAAAATGGATTGTGCTTCATTGTTTTCCAGCAGATCTTAGTTTATTGAACCCACGCTATCTTCAAAATGAGGTGTTGGTTCTCATACCAATCACCACTCTGTGGTCTCTGGGGCACACCAAATGAGGTGCAAGAGGTTCTGGGATAGCATGGGAAGACATGAGAAAGAACAAGTTCAGCTTTATATCTATACATTACTTACATCACTGTGTATCGAAACCCACTATCTGCTAAGTCAGTGGGTAGACTTATACTTCAGCTGCAAAGCTTATTTTAATAAAGGGTTAAGGTTGCTTAAGTAACATAGGCTGCTAGTTTGAATTAATTGAAATAGACAATTTCAGGTTCTTACTAGGCTACTTATGTGTTTTGAACTTTCATTTACATTGCAAGAAAAGTCCAGGACATGGCTTGCCTGGAAAAAAGCTCATTGTGTTTCTTCATAAAACTAATAGCTGAGTCCACAGTAGTATGGAAACAATTAATTGAATGTATAACACTACAGTGAAGGTACTGCAAGGTATTTATACCTTGTGATTTTTAGAAGAGAGAGTCGTTTGCTTCTGTAGAAGTACCACAGTGCAGGAGGTGACAGAATATTTCCTTTTTCAGGAGACTACACTCAATAATTTTTTTCAGTTTCTGAGGAATTTCGCTTTGATTATGGTATTTCATTATTGTCCATTTACTGGAAGAAGTTTATTGATGATATAAGCTTTGTGCATGACATATGCAATCAAAAACCATCAATGAATAATCACTAAATAAAGGCCATGAATACAGAAAAGGCACCAGTCAAATGACGCTGTCTGTGCTGTTATGTAATGTGTTTGTATCAGCATCTAGCTCTCCCTGAGGGGATTACTGAACCTACCTTAAATTTGTTTCTTGGAGATGTCTAAAACCAAGGAATTGCTTGGCCAGGTTTATTTTAAATAGAGTCACCAGTTCTAAAAGTGTAAGCATTTACTGCTGATGGAAAACCTCGAGGATTTATGTATTTTTTTGGCATTTTTCCCACAGTGACAAATTGTCCTTTACTCAGTGATTCATTATTCCAGGTGATGAACTCTTGCCAAAATTTTCAAGCTCAAGTAAATAAAACTAGATACCCAGAGAAAAGGTTCCTAAATTGTTCTCATATAGTTCCTATTCCTGACAACAAATGAGATAAATTAAGGAGTGTTGCACATGTGAAGCAATTTTGGAAAGAATTTTATTAAGCCATTTAGATGACAGAATGTGATTGCTTAAGTATGAAAATAATGCCTGCAGATTTTACCTGAAGAAGTGAAATCCATAAAGATACACACAGGGAGGACAAGTGAATAAATTAAATGTTTTAATAAGCTGGAGAGTGATACAGCAAGGGAAAAAAAGGAGGTAAGTGGTAAATGATTTATCATTTTTTAGGTAGCACATTTTTTTATGGTTCATTTCCTCCTCAATGTGAAATCTATAAAAAGAATCTTCAAGGAAGTTGAACAGAGTGGGGTTTCATTAACATATTACAGTTACCCTGTGGCCATTCCTTGCTGTTAATCACAAGACCACAACAACTTCTAAAAATACAAACCCACAAAAGGGTAACTGTTATGAACAGATTTCTCCTCTCTCCACACAAAAATCTGGAATTTAAGAAAAACACCCAGACTGTTCATTGTAAGTAGGCTTTAATTTCTACCTACATTGTGTTCTTCTCACTTCTATAGCCTCAGAATTTGTGACTGAACAGCACTGTTTGGGCAGCGTATTGCCTAGTTGGAGATGTCAGAAGCAATTACTTTCACAGATTTAAGATTTTATCATACAAACTGAACAACACAAGTGAGGCCATTTGCTAAGCATTTCGTCATATCTTATCAATTGTCCAGAGTTTACACCTCACAGATTAGATCTCACTTTGAATGTGAGTAACAAGTGGAGGAGAACCTTAACTAAATGAAGTTGTCTCCGGTTGGTATTTGAATGGCTCTCTTGAAAACTGACTTCTTGCCTGAGGCAGGGAAGGCAAGAAGACAGGAGGTGGGACTTGAGCAGTGTTTAAAACATTCATGGTTCACACACAGCTCCTTCAATAGGAAAGACTTCGAAGAACAGCAAAGCTGGTGAAGGGTCTGGAGCACAAGTCTTATGAGGAGTGGCTGAGGGAGCTGAGGTTGTTTAGCCAGGAGAAAAGGAGACTCAGGGGGAATCTTATCACTTTCTACAACCACCTGAAAGGAGGTTGTAGCCAGTTGAGGGGCAGTATCTTCTCCCAGATAACAAGTAATAAGACAAGAGGAAATGGCCTCAGATTACATCAGAGGAGGATTAGATTGGATATTAGGAAAAGTTTCTTCCCTGACAGGGTTGTCAAGCACTAGAACAGGCTGCCCAGGCAAATACTTGAGTCACCATCCCTGGAGGTATGTAAAAGACAGGTAAATATGGTGTCTGGGGACACGGTTTAGTGGTGGACTTGGCAGTGCTGGGTTAATTGCTGAACTCTGATCTGAGAGCTCTTTTCCAACCAAAATGATTCTATGTGCTTGGGGTAAATTAGGGCCAGCTTTTCATGCAGAGAACTGCTATGGGTTTTTTTTTTCATATGTAGATATTCGTTAGTACTGTTTTCAGGTATTTAGGTTATGGATTTAGGAGAAGAGCTGACAAAGGAGAACTGGTCCAACCATGTCTTCAACAGAAGCTGGTGTTATGCAGGTTTGAATATAGATGTGAAGATTGCTAAAGGATTACTAAAAAATTGAGAAAATTTTATTCCTGCTATCTCATCCAATGACACTTCTTGTTTCCATACAAGTCTCTAGAAAAGTCTCTGTGATTGTTTTAGCTTTTATGGTGGTACTAGAACTAGTCTAGCAGCAGCTTCTCTACCATGTTTAGCCCTCCATCTTCATTTCAGAGGGAATATCTAATAATCTCTATCAGGGCTAACAAGCTAATTATGTGTGAACTAGTAAGTTAAAGTCTATGTTTTCCCTATAAACTGAAGCCTTGTTTTTAAGCTAATTTTCAGTAGGAACTGTTAACACTGTATCGTAATATTATTATAGAAACAATTTTTTTTACCATGAATTTATTTTATATTATAGATATTGTACTTATTTTAATGTCTTTGAACAGTAGGATGAACATTGTAGCCTATTAATATTTCTTCCAGCTTCTGTATTAAAAATTTCTATTTCTATATATAAGAATATTGATTTTCTTATTTACCTTTAGGTCTGGAAAGTTATAATTCATTAGAATATTAAAGCATTTGGTTAGCATCTCATTTTTAACATACATGCTTTCCTCCAGTTATAATACTATTTGTTCATTTTTGTCTTTCAGTAATATCACACATTTAGATGTATTCAGAAGGCATCTTTTTCACACATTATCTATGAACAGAGATATGTTATAATATGTTTTTGTTTGTTGAGGTGGTTTATGAGTACAGATTTCAGCCTTAGACTGAAAGGAAGGATTTGTAGGAACCGTGGATATAAATTTTTGATTTTTCTTGTTCATGCTATTTTATTTTATGGCTGAGGGCCTAATCTTCATATTCCTGATTTAAGCTGTAATAAGTTATGTTTAAGTTTAGCTAACAAATGGGTGATTAATTATTAACTAGCAATCCCATTGCCTGAAAGCCTCTTACTTGGCACCCCAAGTATTGTTTTTTGTGAATTTTACTCTTATCTGATAAATCTGACCCAATGTCATCATACCTCAGAAAGCACTGAAAGACCTGAAGCTAAAAGCGAGCCTCTGCTTGGACAAAAACATACTTATGCTAAAGCCATTTGTTTAAAAAACATTTAAACTTATGTGTTCAATCATAATAAATTGAAGTCCTTCAGAAAGTCATTGAAGTTTTCCACGGTTACACAAACAGAGTAGACTCTGATTCTGCAATCAGATTAATCTGCTTAAAGGAACATTGACTTTAAGCAGCATTTAAAAGGTGTCGAGTTTCTCAGATACTTACCAGCGGGTTTACTAGCCTTCTGCTCCAGAAGATTGTGTCAGAAAATACATGCAATTTCACCATTTGATAGTGTCCCTTAGAATTTACTCTATCCCTTCTCAATATCTCTTTGTCCACTTTAAAAGTGAAAACATTAATCTCATTACCTCAAATCTTACTACTTTTTTGCTACAGAAGTTCCATTTTTATGGATCTGAGTATCCTTTTTTTCCGCAAACTGCCCTTGAGCTAGGACTGAGGAATCAGAGTCCAGATATGGGGAGATGGCCTCTATCCAGGCAAAAGGTTGAAGTACCTCCTGGAATATATACAGCCTAACTGAAGATGATTTATTCTTTTCTCCCAAATGCGTAATGGATTAACCTCAGATAATCTCTCGGTGTTTTGATGTTGGTTTTTTTTGTGGAGTTTTCTGGTTTTTTTTTGGGGGGGGTGCTTTGTTTTTTTTTTTCAAATTATCAGAAGAACATGAAAGAGGAAGAAAGGAAAAAGTCTGACTCTTGCTACGGGGAATGGGTGAGACTGCCACTCAAGACAGGATAGCAGGGCAGACACCTGGGAGAACAACCCTGGCTCTGCACATATTGGAGAATGTTCCAGGGCCATGACCAAAGAGGAGATAGTTAGTGCTTAGCTAATAGGTCCTGTCCACGTAAGCCTTTTCTGTAAACGCTCCTACACAGACCACATGGCTTCAGTTTGTCTGAACTGTGTTAGATTTAATGGATTTCTTTGTTGCTTTTAGTGTATGGTGTCATGTGAAGCAACACTTTAGATGTAAATGGATAGAAGGAAAGGTAACACTCAGCTCTACACTACTTAAAAAGACAGAATATTAGCAGAATATAAAACAGGCCGTCGTGGGGGTTTCAACCACACCAATATCTGTTGGAGAGACAACACGGCAGGGCAAAAGCTATCCCAGAGGTTCCTTGAGTGGGTCAGTGACAACTTCCCTACACAAGTTGTTGAGAAGCCAACAAGAAGAGGTGCTATACTGGACCTTTTACTCACCAACAGGGAGGAGCAGGTAGGAAATGTAGTGCTCCAAGACAGCCTTGGCCGCAGTGACCATGAGATGGTGGAATTTGAGATCCTCAGGGCAGTGAGAAGGGCCTGCAGCAAGCTCACTGCCCTGGACTTCAGGAGAGCAGACTTTGGCCTCTTCAAGGACCTGCTTGGTCAAGTCCCATAGGATAGAGCCCTGGAGGGCAGAGGGGACCATGAATGCTGGATGATATTCAAGGATCTACTCCTCCAAGCTCAGGAGTGATGGATCCCATCAAGGGGGAAATTGGGCAAAAATGCCAAGAATCCTCCATGGATGAGCAACTTGTTGCTGAGCAAACTCAGAGCAAAAAAATAAGCTTGCTGGAAGTGGAAACAAGGACAGGTGGCCTGGGAGAAATAAAGGGGAATTGTACAGGAAGCTATAGACAAGGTTAGGGAAGTTAGAACTGAGTCTGGCCAGGGATATTAAGTATAACAGGAAGGACTTCTATAGATATGTTGCAAGCAAGAGAAAGATTAGGGATAATGTGGACCCTCTCCAGAAGGAAATAGGAGACCTGGCTACACTGGACAAGGAAGGCTGTGGTTATCAATGACTTCTATGCCTCAGTCTTCAATGGCAAGTGCTCTAGCCAGACCATCCAAATCAAGAAAGGCAAATGCAGGGACTGGGAGAATGAAGACCCCTGCAGGAGAGGATCAGGTTCAAGACCATCTAAGGAACCTGAATGTGCACAAGTCCATGGGATCCAGGGAGATTGGGAACTGAGGAAGCAGACAGATGAAGTTGCTAAGCCACTATCCATTAATTTTGAAAAGCTGCGGCAGTCAGGTGAAGTCCCTGATGACTGGAAAAAGGGAAATATAACCACCATTTTTAAAAAGGGGAAAGCAGAAAACTTGGAGAACTACAGAAGAGTTAGGCATATGGAAAACAAAGAGGTGATTGGTAGCAGCCAACATGGCTTTACAAAGGGCAAATCATGCCTGACAACTTTGGGGACCTTTTTATGATGGGGCTACAACATTGGTGAATAGGGGAGAGCAACTGTCTACCTGGACTTATGCAAAGTGTTTGACACTGTCCCACATGACATCCTTGTCTCCAAATTGGAGAGACGTGGATTTGATGGACGGACCACTCAGTGGATAAAGAACTGAATGGATGGCCTCACACAAAGAGTTGTGGTCAATGGCTCATTGTCCATGTGGAGATTAGTGACAAGTGTCCCTCAAGAGATTGGTCCCCAGGGCCGATACTATTCAACATCTTTGTTGGCAACATGAGCAGTGGAATTGAGTGGATGTTCATCAAATTTGCCAACAACACCAAGCTGTGTGTTGCTGCAGGGAAAGGATACCACCCAGAGGGACATTTACAGTCTTGAGAGGTGGGCTGATGCAAACCACATGAAGTTCAACAAAGCAAAGTGCAAGGTCCTACACCTCAGTCATGGAAATTCCACACCTACAGGTTGGGTGGAGAAGTGACTGAGAGCAGCCCTGCAGATAAAGACTTGGGGGTAATGGTTGACAAAAACCTCAAAATGAGCCGGCAGTGTGTGCTCACAGCCCAGAAAACCAACTGTGTCCTGGGATGCATCAAAAGGAGTGTGACCAACATGTTGAATGAAGGAAGTGATTCTCCTCCTCTACTTTGCTCTTGTGAGACCCCCATCTAGAGTACTGCATGCAGTTCTGGTGTCCCCAACATACAAAGGCCATGGAACTGTTGGAGCAAGTCCAGAGGAGAGCCCTGAAGTTGATATGAGGACTGGAGCACCTCCCTGACAAAGACAGACTGAGAAAGTTGGGGCTGTTCAGCCAGGAGAAGAGAAGGTTGCATGAAGACCTGATAGTAACCTTCCAGTATCTGAAGGGCGCCTACAGGGGAGCTGGAGAGGTTGGAAACTGTAGTGATAGGACAAGTAGAGATGGGTACAATAGAATAAGGAGAAATTTAGGTTAGATATTAGGAAGAACTTTTTTACTGTGAGGGTGGTGAGACACTGGAAAAGGGGGGAGGTTGTGGTTGCCCCAACCCTGGCAGCGTTCAATGCCAGGCTGGATAAGGCCTTAAACAAGCTGATCAAGTCCCCACCCATGGGCTGGGACTAGATGATCTAAGGTGCATTCCAACCCCTGAATATTCTATGATTCTATATATGCACAAATTTATTTGCTAGGCAAAAGCACAAACAGAATTCCTGCCCTAAGCTGTCATGCTAAATCCAGCTTTTTGCTTTTTCTGATGTTTTCTCTCATACCTAACATATACCAGAGGGAACCACCCATGGGTGGTTCACTGAGTCTTCTCTAAAGGCGGAAATTACTCATCATCATCCACCCTAAAGAATTCTTTTTCTATTCTCCCTATTAGAGTCACATAGAGCTGCAGAGCTAACCAACTTTGAGTGCAAAGAATAAATAATTCCCTTTCCTTCAGCAAAACAACTTAATTTGACCAGCCACAGGGGGGGAAAAAACCCCCAACCCAAAGAAATAATCCCTCCAAGAAAAACATCACTCTCTGCCAACTGAATTTCCCAAAGTGTCACAGAACAAAAGCCAAAGTTAACACTGCCTGCTCAGTCATATAATGGCAAAGCAGAGAGTCCAGGCTGCAAACGGGTCATCCAGTGTAAGGAACAGCTTTTCCTCTCACTAACCCACACTGCTGCACAACAAATGTGCAATATTTAAATGGCAAATGAAATATTTAAATGGAAAACTAGATAAGGCATGCCTCTTGTTATGATTACATTTTGACCTTTTCTGAGTTGCATAATATTAGAGTAATTGTATAATCGGTCTCATTTCTTCTGTGCTTTCCCTTGAAAATACCCCAGCAGCCGTGATTCTCACCCTCTTGTAGGCAAAAGCTATTTTAAACCACCCACCTATCATCTTTATCGCCTTCTCTCACTCTCAACTGGTTCATGACCTTATTGGATATAACTTCCTCCCTTTTAGCAAATTGATGTTACTTAAATTGACTTTTTCTGAGTGCTATGAATACAGCATGCAACAGTTATGAAACATTTGAAAAATTTGGATCATTAAACCTTTAAAAATGATTCCTGATTAGCAGGTAACATGTTTCAGACTAACTTTCTCTTTCTAAAGCTGCTTCATTTCCTTCAATGATTGCATTTTTGACAAGTTATGATATAATGACTATCCACATATATCATGATTTGAACCAGTGGTTAATCAAGTTGTGTATAATGAAACAACAAGTTTTTTTGTTTGCTTCCTGTAATGCTATTTGCTTTGAATGCTATGCCTTTAATATTTGTGCTGTAGCTTGGCCATGGCTCTGTTATAATTATTTCCGATATTTAGTTAGCCATTTGAGAGATGGGCTGTTACCAACAGAAATATTGTCAAGGACACTTCTAAAGCAAATAACCAAACAGGACTTCTTAAGTGCTTTGATGTCCTTTGTTTTTCAAACATTTGCACTGACATATTTTCCTACATAATTATCACAATCACAAACAAGATCTGATCAAAGCACTCTGCTGCTTATGAAGGTTGAAACTTTTAACTATTCATTTTTGGTTTTAGAGATTTTATGCTAATGGTTTTAAAAGCACCTGGGAAAGCCCTAGTTGGCAGGTGTATATAGATCTCTGTGTCTCTGATACAGTAATTTTTTGTGGTTTTATGTACAGAGTGGGTGCTGAATCTACCTTCCGAGTTGATGGTACTGCACTGTAGTGTAACTACCAAAAAACCAAAACATTGCTATAATTTTAAATCATTGTATTATGTTAAATTACTAAGAAGGAAAGGTGTATCACAGCTGAATACAATGATAATTTCTTCTGCATTATTTCACACTAAAAGTAAATATCATATATGATTGACAGATCCATTGGCATGCAGGAGTAAGGAAGCATAGTGCATGAAAGTGGTGTCCATCACTGTGGAAAGGTAGACCATGAACTTTGTTCTTGTACCACGGAGAGCTGCAAGCATAAGGGAGGGTGGGCTGATGCACCATCTCAGTAGGGTTCAGATATCTCACAGGCCATGAGCTGAACACATCCCCACAGGAGTTTGGGAAGCAGCGTCTTACTGTCAGCCTGCCCATAACTCTCACTCATCAGCTGGTTGACTGCATTATCAGTATCCAGAACTATCATGATCTGTGAAACCTGTCCTGCAACTGCTTAAATGTGAACACTTGGGCTGAGCTTCAGTTGTGCTAACAGGACAGTGCTCTCATCATGTGGCCTATCCATGTCATACAATTTGTGTTAATGGCATTGATACCACACTTCCCATTATCATTAGTTTCACTATTTTTGCCACTCTTCAAGTAGTTGACCTTTGTTGATCTTCATCTAAGCTTCCCATCTTTCTTCTACTTCCAGCCTTGCTTTTAAAGTCTTTCATAATCAACACAGAAGGACCAACAAACCTGTTATTTACTTTTGTGTCCATATACATTGTTTACACATTGTATTAAATGCGTTCTTCCAGTGAAATTTAATTTAGCTGCTGCAGCTGTACCCATTGCTTAAAATAAATATATTTTAAAATATTTAAAAAATGAATAAAATAAAATAAGTAAATAAAAATTAAAAAATTAAAAATCTAAAAAATATATAAAAAAAGAGGTACTGAAAATGGTCAGGTATTCAAGGAAAGTGCTTGCACTTATGCTTGTTGCTAACATTTGCAGTGTTCTTTAAAGGGCCTGAGCTATTGTAATATGTTTCTGCAGGATAAAATGACCTAAGATACTATTTCAGTCTCTAATTTCTATCATTAAATGAATATCTCTGGTAACACTGAAATGGAACTTCAAGTTGCCATTGCATTTTCCAAAAGTAACAGGAAATAACCCAAGTGTCTTAAGCAATTTTAGAGTCATAACATCAGGACTAGAGATACACCAGCACTAAGGTCTGTGTGGCAGCTGTCACTACCTAAACAAGTTAACTTAGTGCTCTAGTGGGCTGATAATAAGAGAACAGATTTAAATAACAACTTTCTACATAACTTTCATGGAACTATTGAGATGCTTTATGAAGTTTGCAAGCTCAAAGTCTGGTGTTGAATGAAAGTGTCATGAGTATGTATGGCTTACTGCAACATTGATAGAGAGTATATATTTGGGATATAGGACCTTTATTAATTCTGTATTTGCACAATTTAGGCCAAAGTTCTTTGGTATCATCAGTCAAACAAATAATTAAGGAGTAATGTATTTTGATTTTTCCCTACTTAATTGCTATATGAGGCTGAACTTATTCTGAAGTGCATTCTTTAAAACAGCACTTGAAGAGTAAAGAGACTTTAAATTGGCAGGACATAGGTTCCTGTTGATACCTTTTGAATGAAATGCTTCATAAGCAAGTATAGCGTTGAGGTAGCTTTCATATACTTTTATTAGAGTTCCACCATATATACTCAGGTTGACTTTCTGGTATCTACTCCTAGGTCTTTCCACTTGGAAGCTTTGCCTTTACCTCTTACTCCTGTGAAAATTGAACCCTTTCTAGCTCTAACAGTAATAGAGAATGACTAGACTGCTGTGATATGACTAGGCTGCTGAGTCCAATGGCTTTCAGTGATCTGCCTGATGATATGGATAAAGTTCAAGAAAACCCCCTAACAGCACAGCAGTTGTGTGGGTCTCTCTATTTCTGTCTTGAACATAAAGCATACAGCGTAAAACTATTTTTTCTCCCCTTTTTTTTTTTCTTTTTTTTTAATGTACCTGTGGAGTTGTGCTGGACATTTGAGCATTTGACTCCATATTGCATTTTCTTGCTTTGAAGATGTAGCATCCTGTATACTTCTGGAATTAAAATAAATTGCTGATTTCCAATGCTGGACTAAAAAGCAGATATAAAAATGTGGGGAAATAAGTGATTTGCTCTGGTTACACATCCAAATGATACACGTAGAGAATTATTATTTTTGAACCCTAGGGTGACAAAGTAGAGAAAGTTATTTCACACTACCCTATTGTATGTGGGCCAGTGTAAGCCATCAACTACTTTGATAAGCTTCACCAGTTATTTGGAGATTGCTGCGTGAGGATCTCATAAGAAGAATCAATTTAAGCATTCCAAACAAATGTCTTTTAAATGCCCAGATGATGTATGCCCAAATGAAGAAATGATTGTTATGTTTGTGTCTAGAGATCAATGCATTTTTCTTCATTCGCTGTATGCTGTGACAGTGCTGCAGCTCCTGGAGTTACATTTCAGTAGGACTTGCTGTTGATTTATTTTTAATTTGGGCTTAATCAGCTCTGTGTTTTTATCGCCTTTCTTTTGTCATTTTATTTACTTAAGTATCAGTACAGTTCCCCAATAAGAGCCTTGGAAAGAGAAAGCTTACATTGTCTGGCTTCAGTAACCACCAGCTGTATTACCACATGCACATCTATCAAGATTAGTTACTTTTCCAGTACATAAAATCCATTTATGTAATAAGAAAATCAAATAAACACCACTATATTTTCTTAAAATCTCTAGTGTCCATGCCTTTCTTTAGACACATAAAAATGATTTCTGGGAATTTAACAGCACAAGGTTTAGATGTTATGTTAAAGTCTCATGTGAACTGAATAAAAAACTGGACCTGTCAATACCCTATCTGAAAGGGGAAAATAGGTAATGTTGCCTTTTGTTCCAACAATGTGAATTTAAGTAAACATTTTGTTATTTCAATATCATTTTACATCTGGTACATAGACACTTGCCCGGCTCTCTTACCAACAAAAACGCATTAGTCTCCTCCAATTGTTCTGGAGCAGACATGTGGAGCAGTCTTCCGTTTACACATGCTTCCAAAGAATACTGGTCATCCAAAAGACCATCAGGAGATGGTCCAGAAGCATGAACTTAGTAGGAAATATAGCCAAATTCAGAGTGAAGGCCAAACTTGGCTGCAGAGAGTCTGGGAGCTGTGTCAGACTTGTGGCTGGAGACCATGCAGCCCACCTCACTTTGGGAGAGCCATGGAGCTGAGTTGAGGTGAACACAGAGGGGCCAAAGTCAGGGCTGAGACTACAGGCGTAGGTGAAGTAATGTAATAGGGTCTGTCTTTCAATGATGAGTGTTGCTGGAGTGTCCTGCTTGCTCCCTTATCTGAGACCTTGTACTGAGTAGGGTGAGTGCAGGGCAAGACAGCGCAGATACCACAAAACAGTGCAGGGCTGCCTGTTTCTGCCTCAGGCCCTGGCAAATATTGACACAAGGGCTGTGAGTTTAAGATCTCACTAGGCAGCTCTGTAGAGGGGCACTTTCCTTTCCCCGCCTCAATTTTTCTTCCTCCTTTTCTCCATTGACCATTCCTGTGTCCAGGATCCTTACACTTTGTGCTTCCAGGAGGGCAGCTGACCAGGCTACTAGAGTCCCTCATACCACAATGACTGCCTATGCCAGTTGGAAGTTTTCTGTTTCCCCCACTTTTCAGAGAAGGTCACCCCTAGGGAAGGTTGCAGCAGTTCCCCAAATAATATGATTTTACCACTTCCTATGTTTTCTTTAATTTGGGCAGGTTCATACCTTGCATGAGAAAAGTTCCTAGTCAAGTATGAAGGTAGACATTTCAGAAAGTCAAACTAGTGGCAAGACAGGCTTTTAAGGCTAAAGAATACTGTGCAGGTTTTATTTCAGGTTGGTTTCTGATTAGCTGCTCATCACTATTTGTCTGGATCACAGCATTGGCAGTTTTGTATAGTCAGCTGTTTAGATAGCATGCTCATTATCCAAAGGTAAAAAAAAGTATGAAAAAATGACTTAAGAATTTCTTTTTTACACCTTTTTGCTCTGATTATGTTCCTTTATTGCATATATATCCTTTCTAAAATTAACAGGGGTTACTGAGTGGATTCCCTGTTAACAGCAGCAGAAATTGACCAAATTTTTAACTCTTTCCTTAGATTTATGGGTATCTGGAGCTCAAGAAAACATAGTATGAATACATGGAATTTTTTTTTGTGCTGGTCTTTTCGTATTTGATCCATAAATAAATAACATTTGATTCTCTAGTCCTCATTTCCCAAATCACCAGTATCCATCTTCATTTCCCAGTGGAAGTCAATGCCATTCTCTTTGGCATGTTCTTTTTTGGGGTGGTATTTATACATGGGAACCAGGACATATGAGTCTGTGTAGGGAGGGGAATGACAGTTACCAAAACTGGGAAATGCTCCTGGAGTCCACAGAGCAGACATAGGTTATGTCAATATCATGCTATGGGTCATAGTTTAAGGCATTTCCCAGAAAATAGTCTGAATTATTCTATTCAGGTCAGCTCTAGTTCTGGGGAGGCATGAGAAGGGAGGCATGATTTGGTATTTTTAGGGCAAGCCCTCAATATGTTCCCTAACATGGATTTAATTTTTGGAACCTCTTCCTTAAGAAAGTAAATGAACAAATATACGTCTGTGAAAGGTGATCTATGAGGCACACTGTAATTCAGAAGATGACTTCATTTTCACAAGCTATAAATTAACTTACAAATTTTTAAAAGTACCTCTCATTTTTTCTAAGTGTTGTGTCACAGAGGAAAGTTGAAGACATGACAAATTCTTGGGCTAAATGCCTCCTGTGGAGTAGCTGATTTAGGTGAAATATCTAAAGAATGTTAATCCTTTTAGTTTTAGTCATGTTTACAACTAGCCATTTTAAAGTGATGCAGTGTAAAAATTCAGATATCACTAAACATGTTATGTCTGCAGAGAATGTAGAATGATTTGTCAAGTTATTACCCAGTATCCTCTTAAGCTCTCATCATTGCATGATTTTGGTAGGCTTGCAATAATTCACAAATGCAGCACATTCCTTCAGAGAGCCTTGCAAACCACCACTTGTAGGTAGTGTAATCTGACACGGTCCTTGTAGGCTTTTGTTTACATCCACTAATAAATCCTCAGCAAGCTCTTGTTTACAGTTTGAGGAAAGGTGGTTTGTGAAGATAGCAGGGTCACACAATCCATGGTACTGCTGCCCCTTTTAACTGCAGGCTGGAGCAATCCATGTCAAGCCTCCCTGAAGGATACTGGACTGTGAAATGCAGCAGTAAAAAGACAATACTTGGACATTTAATAAGTCCAGGATTTAAAGAAACAGTCAAAATCAATTGGACCTTGATCTAATGGGTCTGAAAACAGACACAGTGAAGCTTTAGGCACTTTGACTTGAAAAGTACATCGTGTAGTATAGCTGGTGTCTTTTATGTTTGGCAGGTGGCAAGATTTTTAATGTTTCTAGAAAGCAATGTTTGTATATGTTCTCAGGGTCATGTCCTCCCTTTATCTTTCTTCCTGGAAGGACACACATATGCCTCAAAAAAGAGGGCTGAATAATCTCTTTCCTCATTTCTGGGCTTGCACTGATATGGGAACCTAATGGCTGGAGTAGTTTACTTCAAGCAGTTACTCCAATTTCACCGGTTATTAGGCCACTTGTGGGTTGACCCTGGCTGGATGCCAGGCACCCACCAAAGCTGCTCTATCACTCCCTCCACAGGTGGACAGGGGAGAGAATATATAACAAAAGGGTGATGAGTTGAGGTAAGGGCCAGGAGAGATCACTCACCAAATACCGTCAAGGGTAAACCAGACTCTACTTGGGGATATTAGTTGAATTTGCTACTAACAAAATCAGAGCAGGATAATCAGAGTAAAATTAAAAACCCCTACCTTTCCCCCACCCCTTCCTCCTTCCAGAGTTCTTCCTCCTCCACCTCAGTGGCGCAGGGAGATGGGGAGTGGAGGTTATGATCAGTTCATCACAGGTTGTTCCTGACACTGCTCAGAGAGAAGAGTCCTTCCCCTGCTCCAGTGTGGGCACCCTCCCATGGGAGACAGTCCTCCGCAAAATTCTCCAATGTGAGTCCATCCCATGGGCAACAGTTTTCCATGAACGGCTGCAACATAGGTTACTCTTCCATGGGTTGCAGTCCTTCAGGAACCGACAGGGTCACAAGTCCTACCAAGAAACCTGCTCTGTTGTGTGCTCCTCTCTCCATGGTTCTCCAGGTGCTTGCCAGGACCCTGCTCCCGCATGGATTTCCCACAGGTTCACAACCCTCTTTCAGGCATCTACCTGCTGGTGGGGGTGGGTTTCCTTCATGGGCTGCTGGGGGATGCTTCCCAATGGTTTTCACCATGAACTGTAGGGGAATCTCAGCTCTGGTGCCTGGAGCACCTTTTCCCTCTCCTTCTCCACTGACCTTGGTGTCTGCAGAGTTGTTCCTCTCATATATTCTCACTGCTCTTCTTTGTCCACAACTACATCTGTGCAACAACTTCTTTTTCCTTCTTAAATATGTTATCACAGATGTGTTATCACCATTTCTGATTAGTCCGGCCTTGACCAGCAGCATGTCCATCTTGGAGCCAGATGGCATTGGCTCTGCTGGACATGGAGGAAGCTTCTTGCAGCTTCTTGCAGAAACCATCCCTGCAGGCCCCCGTTACCAAAACCTGGTCATGACAATGCAATAGACCATTGACAGGATTTCTTAGAAACCTTTGGTTCTAGGGAAAGGAAAAAGTAGAGCTGAAATCAAATTAAAGTTGAGCTTATTCAACCCATTGTGACTGCCTGACTTTATCCAGGCTGTCAGATACCATGAGAAAAATCCCTTAGAATTATAGAGTCGTTTAGGTTGGAAAAGACCTCTAAGATAATTGATTCCAACCATGTCCCTAAGCACACATCTACAAATCTTTTAGATATCTTTAGTTATACCTTCAGGGATGGGGTCTTAACCACTTCCCTGAACAGCTTGTTCCAGTGCTTGACAAACCTTTCTGTGGAGAAATTTTTCATAATATCTATTCTAAACCTTGCTCGGCATATCTTGATACCATTTCCTCTTGTCCTGTCAGTTGTTGACTGGAAGAAGAGGCCGAACCCGACTTTACTACAGACTGCATTCAGGTAGTTGCAGAGAGCAATAATATCCCCCTTGAGCCTCCTTTTCTCCAGATTAAACACCTCCAGCTCACTCAGCTACTCCTCATAGGATTTGTGCTCCAGACCCTTCACCTCCTTGGGATATTTGATACTTTTGATCTTTGCACTGTTCCCAGAGAGAAAATTCAGGACCACCTGCAAAAACTCATAGAGTTTGAGTTTCAGTTTATCTAGATTTTTTGTGAAGGACTTTGGTAGGGTTGTGTTCAATCTGAAATCCTTTCCTTTTACTTTGCTAAAATTAAAATGCGAGTATGAACATAATGTGTAATACTGCCTAGTTATGATGGTTTCCTGAAGAAGCCACGATGTTTTGGGCTGGTTTAAAAATATTCATGGCACCATGCTTCTTTCTATCTGTTTATTTGCATTATTTCTCACCGTGTCTCAGATTGTCCATCTTGATCTTATGTGTAAGTTAAACTGCTAGACAGAAGCCCTTAATGTGTGGATACACATTTTTCATGAAGACTTTTGTTTTCTTTTTAATTAAAAATGAAACCCAGTCAGTAGTATGCATCACAGACTTTTGTTATGTAGGCACCCCGACTCTCTTAAAATTTGTGGAGAAAATAGATACTCGCAAAAGGCAGTTCACTTGGCCTGTGAGGATGCTTACTATGGGATGTGATTTATACATTAAAAGTTCCTTTCTTTTTTATGGTTTGTAAAAGACTCTATATGACTAACTTAGACCAGTAGTTCATACTTCTAAGCCGTAGTAGTCTTATCAATCCTACCTTCAGAGGAACCTACAGTTCATCTATGTGCATGGAAAACAGCTCAAAACAGGAAAAAAGAATTGGAAATAAGGTGGGGGTTTTTTTTGGGTTCCAGCATAATTTTGCTGAATTTGATTAAGTTTTTCTATCTCTGTGGTAAGGACAATATAATAACAGTTAAGTAGGAGCATTGTATGTTAGGTCCTCTGCAGGTACAAATGTATCTCTAAGTAATAGAAATTTTCTTTTGCAAAATTGTAGACAAAACCTGAATGTAATTGCATATAACATCTTTTAAAATCCCATGTATAAAAAGAGAACACAGGGAAAAACACATATATGCAGATGTAGCCTAGACTAACTGTCAAAAATAGTAGCTTGAAAATCGAAAAGTCAATAGTGGAATCAAAGATTTATTCAATGGTGATACATTTGTAATTATTTTTGCATTCAGATCAGCTTAAAGGGAAGATGGATTGAAGCTGGTCCTTCTCTAGATGATCACTGAAATAATCAGTGATTTTTTTCCAGAAGTTCAGTCCAGTGTTTCGTGTGCATGCCAGCTCTCCAGTAATTCCCTGCAAAGTTTCAGAGTTCACTCAAAGGTGAAATAACTTTATAAATTGCAATTTGGCAGTTTATATTTCCAGACTAATTTTACTGGCATAACACTACAAAATCATAGAAATCTCCTCTTGCTTACCTGTAAAGCATCAGCCAGAGGATGTGACTGATATTTTGCCAGTATAAATGCAATTATTCTCTTAGTTTTTAATCTATCAATAAGAATTAGCAAGCAGGATGCCCACGTGATTATTGGGAACCCTTCTTCAAAGCTATTCTTCAAGAGGCTAAATGCATGCAGCCTGCATGCATTTCAACTACTCCACAAATTCATTGATTATGTCTCAAGGAGGAGACCCTTGGCACTTAATTTGTGAAAAGCATTTTTTCTGAGTTATGCCATGTTTATTATACAGTATTATAATGTTCTTCTTTAGTTTTGCAAGGCAGATTCACAATGTAATTTGATGGTGGAACTTCTGGCAACAACTCACATCCAGTGTTCCTCCTCTTCTTTTCCTGGTGTTTCTCACACTGCAGTGATAAAAGACCAGTCGTGAAAGTTCTCTGCAGGGCACACCTGTGTTTAACAGGGAAATGAGATTCACTTCTTCACTGGTAAATATTCCATAATTACCTAAGTATTCACAAAACATGAGTGTGCATTGGGCTTAGTGGCATGTTAGCAGGCTGTTGATATGTAACATGAACTGATATGTGAGATTGGACAATACTAATTGAACTGATTGCATAATTATTTGGAACAGAAGTGAATTGTTTGCATCACCTGTGTTTGGAATTTGTAAATTTCCTCTGGATATTTTGGACGGATAATTTTCAAACTATGTGCTGTGTTAGACTGTCAATTTTAATTACTCATTTTTCAGGGCTTGCATTAATCATGAGATTCAGTTTCTGTTTTTTAATTGGATGACTGAAACCATTTAACAAATGAATTTATTTGTTTTTCTGGAGGATGCACTTTGGGTATGTAGTTTTTAAGATTTGGAGACTTTTTAAATGAAATTGTCATTTCAATATTCATGCATAATTCATATAATAAGCAAAAATCTAGTTTATTGAATTCAAGCTGTGTGCTAGATAAACCACTATGAGGATTTTCTCCCATCATTCAACTTTAATTAATATACCTACATCTTGATAATGATTGTGTATGTCAAAGATCCATTAAAGTTAAAGATCATTTACCATGCAAGAAATATGTTTGTGAAGTTCTTCTTTTCATGTTGCAGAGTATCTGGAAAATGGATACTAAGCCCTTAAACACTGACATGCAATAACCATCTCAATTTGGCTGGAAAATGTGTCAAATGGAACAAGTAATTAGTAAATGCCATGAACAAAGAAAAATCACTCCTAGTTAAGTAGAATATTGTAAATAATGGATTTTATTCAAACAAGCAAGGTTCTGAATTACTATAAAGTAAATATCAATTATTCATTTAGTTTAATATTTTATTGCATCCCTCATAAACATTTACATTAGAACAGCAGTGAGTGTACCCTAGAGATTCAGACTAAGCAAACAAGCTCCCTTCCTGCTTCCCAGGCTTACAGGCTGACTATCCATCACCATGTAAGCCCAGGATGAAACGAGTTGAAAATTGTATCACTTGCTGAAACTCCAAGTATTGCCAAGCTGTTTCATCGTGCAGGGAGCCAAAGAAGTATCTGGGACTATAGTGCCTTGCTTAGCATGAGATGCCTGATCTAATAATCTCATTTAGATCTCATTTAGATGACAGGTCTAGTGGTGAAGCAGTGTGAACTGAGGCATATAAGCACCTCTATATGATAGTTTTGAAGAGTCAGACTGATAGACTACTGACTTACAAGACTGCCTGACTGGGAGTGCAGGACACTGATATATTCTCATTTAGGGCAATAGGGTCTAGAGTTAGATGAAGCCCTTGCACAGGGTCTCTGTGGGTGGTTGAAGTGTCCCTGGAAAGCTGCCAGAGGGAAAGCTCCACCAACTTTTGTACTTACTTTCCCACCCTTTTCTGAGCCCTAGTTGGAGAGGATTGACCCTGAGGATATGCAGGTGGTTCAGTTTTTGTGGCTTCATGTTGCCATGATTTTCATTACTATATCTATATTGCAGGTTGCATCTTAGACCAGAAATATCCAAGGCAGCTTAATATAACCTCACTTAGTACTGGAAAGCACCTAGCCATGACAGAACAGAATCACAAAGCCTGATTTATTCTGTTTCTTATTTAAGGCTAGTTAGAGTATTTCTGAACAATAATTCAATCAGCAGGCTGTGTAGATATACTGCTAAGCAGGGTATTAAGTCATGGCTATTGTCTTAGCCATGCTGTGCGATGCCTACACATGTGCTGTGAGAAATGGACTCAGGCAATATATTCGTATCTCATGGGTCATTAAGCAGGTATCACATAACAACAAGCTTCCATCAGTATCAACTAGGACCAGAAGTTAGGTAAGGCTGAATACCATGCTCAGCTTCACTTCAACTATTCCTTGATTAATTTGGAGGACTTCTGTGGGGATGTAATTCCTTATTTTAATACTGCCTTGTTCAGCAGCTTTTTTCCGCAAGTTTTCAGGCTTCCAATTTCTGTTTTAATACGTGTGATATAGTGCAAAACAAAAATAAATTAAATTGAAGGAGTAGCTGTTTTGAGAGAAATCCTGGACCAAACAACCTGAGAATGCAACCTTCTGTCAATCTTACAGAATGACATTATCAGAACATGCTTATTCCTGAAGAAGTAGCTAAATTATCTGGTCAAGCTACTTGATGTTTGACTTCTGTGACTGAGGGACAGAATTTCACATAGTGTCTGGGAGCCTGAAGTCGAAGGAAGGTATTTTGGAAGGTTTTGCCAGGTTTTTGCAATTGTGTGTTTTCAAACACCTAACTGTAATGGAAAGCTTTAATCTGAAGATTCTTGGAAAAAAACAGGGATGTCTTCATAAGATCTTCATGCTCTTTGGATTACTCTCCCAGCAACATACACCAAGAAATATTTAATTTTCCATGAGACTTATTGGTGCGTATAGTAACACAGTAAGCTTTTAAAAAAACTTCACCCTGAGTACAAGTTGCACTGTTCAGTTGAGCTCTGGATTGACACCAGCCAGATAGCCAAGAGATCTGGGCTATGAACCTAACCCACTTCTTTCTTCTCTGGGCAAGCATGAAGGAGCCAGCTAGAGCAACATAACAGTTAGAAGCCAAATGATTTTGACTGTCTTCTTTTCTCATCTTTTGGATTTATCTAATTAACTTATTCCATCTAATTCTGAAGATTCTGACGTGTGAATTTTTCAGATCATAAGCTCCATGGCATATGTAATCATCATGACTACATGTTTAACTATCATTACTTGGTAATGATTTAACATGACACAGAAAGTTCTCCAACATAATCATAAGAAAAGTGAGACTATTCTGAGGAACCACCTCTTTCACTTAATTCACTAGAGATTGGATGTCAACTGGACATACAAAAATTAAATTCACTGTAAAAGCTGTTGTCTGAGATGTACTTTCCCTCCTGAGATTAATTTATTTATTATTCCATTTGAATGAGGCAAAATGCCCTTTGTGTAACACTTTATAATTCACTTGTCTTAAAGGGCTCTTGTGGAACATTGCAGTGCTAGTATTTCATTGAAACAATGATATTTGAACAGCTGAAAATGGTGAAGATTTCATAGAAATAATAATGACATTAAAATTCTGAATTTTTGAAAACTGGGGTAAGTGTGCACTGACAGTTGTCTGTGGGTGCCTGAGGATGCAGAAATACAGTTCCTGGGCTATTTTCTGTATTAAATCCTATGAACTGGTGAACAAAGAATAATGGGTGGTTTCTGTTTTCAAGACAATACCAGGGTCACCAGAATGCCATACTGTAATTTGCATCAGCCAGCCACGTGTAAGGAAGTCTTTGATATTGGAAATCTCACCTGCAGTTATTTTACTATCTCCCGTAAGCTTCCTCCAAAGCTAAAATCTATACAAGATGCTAGTGTCCAACCTCACTGGAGGTACGCTGGCAGGTGTGTTACTATCCCTGTAGCACAACAAAGGATGTTTTCTACTCTTGAAGAAATGTATAGCACTGTTATGGTTGAAAAGGGTGAATGAAAGAGTCAGATAATCCAACTGTGATAGGGAGGAAGAAAAAGGAAAGAAAAGCACCTCAGTTCAAAATGGGAGGTGACAGGAAGATGGATGAACTGAAGAAGATGAATTTGGGAAGGGAAATGGGGTCTTTCAAGATGAGAGACCATGCTTTCTCTTTCATCTCGCTCACTGATTTCCTTAGTCTCACGCTTCCCAAGCTCAGGTAACAGATAAATCAGCCCATCCATGCAGTCCCAGCTGGAGGGGCAAGGAAGAGCGTTTGGCAGGGCAAAAGGCTGGAGAGATACACCTTTGTGCCTCTTGCAGTAGCTAGCAAGGGGGTAAAGTCTTAGTTTTGCCAAAGTTGGGTCATGTCAGTCCTTGATCACTAATGGTTCTCCTGTAGGTGCTACTGGCAAGTGTGTGTGTTGATCAAAGTGGTCTACAGCCTCCACTGCACCTTTTGTGCAGGGAGAGCTCTGCCATGACTGTGCTGAGCTGAGAGCAGAAGCAAGAGCATGGGCATGGTGATCAGGACCTCACTTCAGCAAAGTGCTGAGACATTGTCTGAACCCAAACATTAAAAAATGTGCTAATAGTGGACCCACTGCTGAAGTGTCCCTGAGAGCTGGATGTGACTTTCCATTTCTGGTTTGTTTTGGGTGAAAGTGAGAGAGCAACCTTCTATTCTTTCTCATGTTCACTTAATAAATACTTCAGATGGGGTCCATTCTTATTTTCTTTGTGGGGTTATGCAGTAAGTTTGGTTGTTTGTGAGGCAAGCTGAAATTCTTCCATGGCAAAAGTTCTTCTGCCAATTAATATTTTGAAAATATAAACTGTATTTTGTATAATACAAGGCTTTTGTACATAATCGTATTAATTTTGGCACTGTAAGTTTAAGAACAAGCATGCCAACTCAGTATTCCTGGAATAATAAAAATAAAATGTAATTTAAGATTCTGTTTTCAATATATATTTTGAGGGCCTCATCTTAAACTAACAAGATGATGTAACCTGTTTTTGTCTCTTCCTCAGCAGATGTGCCTCGGGGCAAAGGTTGGTGTTCAAACAAAGATTTTATTTTTTTAAAACAAAGTTGATCGTAACATGAACTGCCTACTCTTAAGAAGCTTTAGCAGGATGTTTGGTAAATGTCAAAAATTTTAATTTACAACCAATGCCTGTGATATCCAAAAGAGTCTCAGTCAAGAGCATATTCTTACTAGTTTTACAAGTTCTAAATTTACTTAAATTAATTTTAAGATCAACTGAAATTTTAAATTCCTGAAGCTGGATAATGCTATTCTCTCTAAAGACTGTGTGCCATTAGTATTATGCTTTTAATTCTAAAGCTCCTTTTACCTGGAATGTAAGCCCAGAAAAATGAGAAAAGGCCCTTGTGAGTAAAAGAAATAAAAGATTACCAGTCTTTCACTCCCACAAATTATATTATTTTTTCTATTTAATCTGTGAGGGAGTGATTGGTATGTTATTCTTAGTGTTGGTCCCAAAAAACAACTAGGAACTGCAATGAACAATGGCATTGAATGTAATGGTGTGTCACTAGTTTGGTGTGTTGTGCCCTCAATATGGCTGGTCTGACTAAAATGTTTCAGCAGCACTGTCAGGCATCCTGGTCCATTCTAATATTTGTCACACTGTTCTACTGGCCACAATTGTTTTCCCTCTTTCTCTGTAGTTTTAGGGAGATATTATTAATTTTTTATTTCTTAGAGAAAATAGGATAACTGAAAGAAACTCCATTACGATTTCAGGGTCTTCTAAACCAGAGGAATGTCTGTGTATATATTTATATATACACACATTATTATATATTATATATATTATTCTCCAAGATGGCATGATAGTCAAGTTTTATCAGCAGTTTTTAGAATGACTCATATAACATACACAGCACGCACAGATAAATCCTTGATATCCCATTACAACATTGTGTAATCTCTTGTAAGCCCCTCAAACTACCCCATCACTATGTGTGCACACATACATGCACACCCTGCCTCCACTGAAGCAGATGCAGTAGCTTAGCTAACAGCTGTTCTTCCCCTATTTTGCCACTTATACCTATCAATCTATTAATTTGCTAAATCTTGTGAGAACAGCTCAGAAGCTTTAGCACTTCTTTTCCCCTTCATAATAGCAGAGTGCTACAAGTGATCATATGTCCATAACATCAAGATAAAATATTCTATCTCCTTTCCAACATCTTAAAAGTTCTGCTTTCCCTAAGATTAGGGGGGGAAAGTGGCAACAATAATGCAACAGACATTTATGATAATGCCACACGCTGTCAGTTAGAATCAAACCTACTACAGGATTAGTAGTAAATGTTGTAAAAATGCCAGGACCTTCCAATGTATTGGGCCTGATTCCTTATTATCTTATGCCACTGTTAATTCATTTACTTTCCTTATATGCCTAGCATCCAGGGGTTTGCCAAAGTCTCAAGGCAGTCTTAGGCAAGCATAGCTCATGTCACTGCCCACTGATTCTTGTTAGATGTGTTGAATTGCATGCAGAGTGTGAAAAGTGATCTGGAACATAGCAGCTTTTTATTCAACAAACCTTGTCCTTGGGTGTGACGTGAGGGAGAAAGAGGAAACTAACCTTTTTCTTCATGCATTGTGTACTGTCAACAGTCTGATCAACTGCACCAGTAATAAGGCACTGAAACTGGAATTATATGTGGGCATCAGAAAGTATAATTTGAAGCCAACAGGGCTGCACAAGTATAAATAGGAGTTACCTTGATCGGCAGCTTCTTTTATTGAGCATGTTCAGTGAAAGGAAGGAAGTTCAGCTTCACTCTCAGAAGCCAGCATGGACCTTGTAAAGCTTTGCAAATTGATGAAAAAGCCATAATTAGAGTGAATGTATTTGATATGGAATTGGGAAGATGATTAAAAAAATGCGATTTTTGGCAAGCAGAACTAAAGTTTAATAATTGTGAGTATGCTGTAAAGGACTGGAATTTTTGCTCATAGTAAGGAAAGTAATTGATTGCAGATGGAGAGATCTGGACAATGTAAATATGTTGGCAGTAGCAGGTTTTAGATTTAGGGGTGCAGTGTTTGGGATTGTGCAGTGTGGTTATTCAAGTTTATAAGCACACTCTTATTAGCATGTAAATTTGAATGCCAAAGGCATAAGCTGCACTGCTTTTAACCAAACCAAACAAAATGTTATTTGCCAAGAAGATTTGAAAGAGGCTTTTAAAAACATTCCGCACTAGCATGTGCTTTTCTTACTTTCTTGAAATATTCTTTCTCAGAAAATAAAATTTCCTTCGCTTTTATTTTTCAGGCTTCTATCTGTGCACATGGAGTGGCATGGATCAAGTTCTTTGGTCTCAACTGGTGCTATTTCTTGCAGATCCTTATATGTAAATACATTTTAGTAGGCCAAAATACCTCTTCCTGTCTTCTACTCCTCTGTTCCTTCTTTTCTCCCTCATATTTAGAATAGTATCTAGGGGGAGAAATAAAGTGATTTAAAGAAGAATGTCTATTTGAATTGCAAACTCCTTAACAGATATTTGGTTCACTCTAGAAGTCATCAATTAGACTTCACTCCAAATTTCTAAGTCTTCACTCAAAACAGAGGTTTACTTTTTTTTTATTTGGAAAGAATAGGAACTTGGTCTTTCTTACTGCTACTGACTATGACAAAAGCACGAGGAATGAAAACAGGAACGAGAAAATGTCATCTTTGTAAAGAAGAATGGAAGACAACTGGGTGTAATTATACTTGGTGCCTTCCTGGCACTATTTAATAAATAGTTTCATGAGTTATTCTTACATAAACTGGCTATCCTTTCTTCCTGCATGTTTCAGCTGAAAACATTTTACATATTGCTCTATACTAACGAGAAAGACTGCACAAGGAGAGAGGTAGATTTTGGCAATGCTTAGAGTCGAGTGAATAGAAAGTAAAAAATAAAAATATTGCACTCAACATCTGGATTGGACTCAGCAGAATTGAAAGAAGTGCAAAATGTTTCCAATCTTGTATGCTGAGTACAAATGACATGGAAGTCGTCCTGAAAGTGAGTATTTTAAGGGGAAAGTATTTTTTGGCCTTCATATGCCTTTATTTCTTCAGTAGAGTGTTACTTTGAAGTTGTGGGAGATGAGGAATTTTTAGATTTTATCCGCATCTTGTTCGGAGTGCTTAATATGTCTAAACAGCATTATAGAAGGCAAATAAAATGCTAAAGAATATTAAAGAGATCTTAAATTATTCAACAGACCTACCATAAATTATCCATTGATACAAACATAAATAAATAGCTTTATATCAGTTGTGTAAGCCACCTGAAACAGCTTGAACAGATACAGGACATTAGATTTACCATCAGATACCTAATCTGACTTGAAGTATATTACCTTCCCTAAATCCAGCTTTGTGTGTTTTATTGTGCTGCCCCCACTCTCTGATGTTGTGTCATCAGTTGTTATGCCACTACAGTGCAAAGTAGGATGTCAAATAAACAATCTAAGTTTCTCAAGGCCAATGCTTTTTCTGTGAGATATCAGCCAAATCAAAGAATTACTGATCAAACAATGGACTTTTTTTTTTTTTCCAACCAGCACCCTTTTTCATCATTAAGCAGTAATTTAAATAGCTTCATTTGGAATATGAGATCCTCAAAGTTTAGGAGGCCTTTTGAAAGAACAGACTGTTCGGAATGAGCTGTGCACAGGCAACTGCTCCTAGCTGTATGTTGGAGTCTGGTTCTGACTGACTGGCAACACAAAAATGTCAATAATTAATTGAGGTTCTTCTGGGGTCAGGAAGTGCAGAGACCTGATAACTTACTAAACTGTGTGTCTGGCCACAACCAGCAATGTTGACAACTAAGCACAACCCACAGCCCACTGTTAATCCAATTTGTTCCCTTCCCTAGGTGACCATTAATTAAAATTTGTGGTGAAACAGGTATGCTTGAGGATGAAGCATGCAAAGCCTGTCAGCATGACTGTCTTCCCACATTTTTTCCAAGAGTAGCAATTACCAGCTTCAGTGCTATTTGGGATTTCTGTGTGGAACACACTTTGTATTCCCATAAAACTTCACAGGTCCTTGGTTTCAGGATCATTGTACTGAAATCTATCTCTGTGTTTTCTCTGACTTAAAGATATTTGAAAGTCTCAGGAAATATGATAATCTCTTTTCTGGGATTAGGAGAAAGAGAAAAATGAGGTTGACTGTGGTCAAATAAAATGATCATGCAACATATGAAACCACAAATTCAGGTATTGATTTGGTGATTTGTGGGAAATCTGGAGACCATAGTCAACACATACTCAACCTCACAAACCAGTTAGATTTGGCACAGAAATTGCAAAGGTCAGAATTTGACTGTCCTCCTCCCGGTCTGCTGCAATTGCTGAAACCTCAGGTCTTGCTTGTGTTTCCCAAGGCCAGGAGAGATCTTTGTCTGACTGTGATCAGAGGGTGCTTCTACAGGAATGTAACTGTTGACTTGTCTTCAAATATGGTTCACACGGGCCACTTCTTGCTCATGGGTACAGACAAAGCAGAGTTTGTTCTTTCCAAGACTTCTATCGTAGTTATAGGCTTCTATAGCCATGACTTCACTACCACTCTGCAGCTTGGTGAGAAGGAACATCCATGGGGAATTTTCTCACTGTTGATTTCTGAAGAGTCTCCCACAGATGCAGTTTAGACAGTAATAATACCCTTGCAAAGTTTCATTATTGATTTCCCTTTCTACGATGGTTCTCACAAGCAACCATTAGTTTGGTAGTCTGCAAAGCACTAATATAGTGAGGGTTAAATTTAAATATTCTATTTATTCCACTGTTCATTTTTTAAGTTTTGAGGAGCTTTTTTTGTTTTATTTTCCTGTCCAAATAAGTTCAGTATTTATAATATTTTTTTATTTGAGTCTAGATACTTAAAAGAACAGACAAAAGCTAAGACAATATGACTGACAGGAGGAATGTGGTAGTAAAAATGATCAGTATTTACTTGTTTGGATTTTTGTTCTTTAAAAGCATTTTTGTGTAAATGATTAAAAGGGGGAACAAATATGCATTTCCATATTTACAGTAGCACAGTTAACTCCTCAAAAATTTTTATGTGCATATGCATGCATGTGTATAAATGTATTTATATACCCACATTTACTACATACTGACTCGTGAACTTTTAATGGGATTGGCTCAGGATATGTTGAAGTGTGTGTGGGTATGTGTATTTGTGCCCATATTGGACATATTGAGGAACTGGGAATGTGTTAGTTGTTTTACTTGTCTGAAACATGACTGACAGCACTGTTGTTTTTCTCACTGGTAGCAAGGTCAGTGGGCTGCATGACCAAATCAAATATACTTTATAGGAACTGCAACAGTTCACTTTCCAATGAGCTGTGAGCAGAGTAGGTTTTGCCCAGAATATCCAGGCACAGAATATAACCCTTTGTCATCAAGTGCTGCTGGCTGTGTCTTCCTCTTGGCCAGCCCTGAAAATGAGAACTGGTAAGTACATAGTTCATCAGTTTTGCCTTTCTCTTTCTTTCTGTGTTTTAAGTAATAAATTGACTACTTGTGACATGAAGATGTAGAGCTTGGCTCCCACTGGAATTGCCTATTAGAAGATTCTGTAATGTTAGAACCTTGCTATAACATTTGATGGGAACACATTCAGTAGTTGTAGTACCACTGTGCTATATGCAAATGCACATGGTGCAGTATCTGGTTTTTACCAGGTGTCTTCTCCTGTCTATTCACAAGCCTTCAGGAAGCTTGGGTGATTAATGCACTGAAATATCCACTGTTTTTAATATAGTGCCCTCAATTATTTTCAGTAGAGGTCAGGTTTTAATTATAGGCATTGAAGAGAGGGGAAGAAGATTTTGGAGCTATATTTGAAGCTTACAAACTTTGTTTTGGGAAAAGAGCTAATTCAAAAAGTACCCAATGCAAACTCTCCTAAATTTGGTAGAAAGGATCCCACACAATTGAGTGTGCTTTGGATCTCTGCCTAGCTGCAGTGTTTCTTAAATAGCTCCAAACTTACTACAGGGACTATTTACAATTTGCAAATACTGAGATTAAGTTAATTATCTAAGGCAGCTGGCAAAATTTTAAAGGGTGACCATACATACAGTTATATTTATAAAAAAGAAGCAATTTCTTGAACTATATTACTTCTTTTTGTTTACTTATTTATTTTTTTAAGAATAGCTACTTTATAAAACTCTGTAAAGGAAAAATATCAAGATCAGTTATCTTTTTTAACCAAATGAACAACAGAGGAGTTACATGAGATTTTTAGTGTTCTAAAAGCATTCTAAAAGCAATTATTTGGAATTGGAAAAAAGATGCACCTGAGAGTTAAATGCAACAAGCAATGACATTTAATTTTATCTGTTGCACATACATGTTGGGTATTAATTTTCTAAAACTTTTTTTTGTAGAAAAGCTCTGATTGTAATAACTTTAAAAATAACTTGAAACTTTAGATGAGCATTTAAACAAGCAATAAAGGGAAAGCATGATGAATGTTTTATTTTCTGGTCTGGAAACATACTTTCAGCAAAGACCTCTTCAATGACAGGCATAGGGCTGGCTATTACCAGTGGTTATACAGTATAGCAGCAAATTTTGGGTAATCATGGAGAGAAAGCTTACTGAAGTCTCTTCTTGCATGGATTTCTGTCTCAGTTTAATGGCAGCTCTGCCTCTTCCAGTTCTTTTTTATGTGCAAAGCTTGGATGCACACTTTTGACAAGAGCTCAGTCATTTGCTTTCCAGAAGCAACTTCTCTGAATTTCCTCTTCATGGGATCATTCAGCTAACAGCATCAGTGCTTGCCATCAATCATTTCAGGCACCATCATCAGAAAGAGTTGTCCACTGGTGTTGCTTGCATGAATTGATTTTCCTCTTCCTTTGAGGTTCTTCTTCTTAGGAGACTTGTGAAGCTTAACATGTACTTGTGAAATGCCTTGAGATTAATGGATTAAAAGGGTTCTTTGTAATTGCATAGACACAAAGTGTTCTTTCTATTAAAAATTCTGTCATTGTGCTCCAGAACTCTCTAGACCTCTGTATGTTAGCCAAATGAAGTGAAAATAACAGGCAAGTGACTTGGGACAACCTTGGGTTTTGCTTCTATATAGATAAATATTTAATTGGAAACTTGAAATCCTTAACTGATCAAACTTATGAAGATTTCATGAACTAATTGCAAATATTTTATTTTTTCATACTTTAGGTTGATAGGTATAATAGTCACGTATTAGTCTGGGTTACAGGAGAATGCATTTGGAAACCAGTTAATGATAGGTACTACTGTGCAAGCTCTGCAGAGCACAGAGCTTGCTGAGAAAGCTATCAAATATTTGCCATGGTGCTCAGAACCTTAACATAGCCAAATGAAATGGAAATATAGGCAGGCCCATAAAAATAAATAGGAACTCAGTGAATTGCTACTTAAAATCTCAGTACCCACTTACTACAATAAAAGGTTTAATTTTTTTTATTTTTTCCTCCCAAAATTAAACTGGTGCATGAATGAGTGTGAAACTCCATGCAGGTTGAGTACCTATCCCTTGGTTGCACATGCAAATTGTCACTTGGACATGATTCAGTTTGGTTAGATCAGCAACATGGTTGAGCTTAGCAATAAGGTTGGAGATGAGTCAAATTGGCATGGAAGTGTAGGGAAAGTTTCCACAGCTGCAATACCACCCCTTTAAACAGGGAATATTGGTTTTGTACACTTCTACTTTGGCACCTTTCACTAAGTTTGCTTGCACATAGAAATGCTTGATAAAAATAAGCTTATTGGGTGGGATTTATAAAGCTTGGTCTCAGCTGCCCTTGAGTGGCAATAACTAACACATTATGAATAGTGCTGTTTTCAAATAACATCCAGTTTGCCTGTCTGTTTAGGTATATCGCTAAATATGGAGGGCTTTCCCCCACCAAAATACACATAAAAGCCTTGTTAAAAAAATAAAAGTGATTCAGTGAATATGTGGTTACCATAGTTATGAAAACAAATTGGGGTTTTGCAGGTGCAAACAGTCTATAAGTGATGTAACTGATCACTTGTTCATGCAGTTATTTCCACACAAATCTGTGGCAATTGCATGGAAAAAAATATGCACAGTGTGATGCCCACATCTTGAGGCATCAGAAGAAGCCAAAAGTTCAGTAGGTTTCAGAAAAGCCTTAGACATTGTCATGTATAATGAGCTTATTCACCATGGCATAAAGAAAAATGAAAACACTTTTTTACAATGTCTGTGAGAGTCCTTTCACCCAGTGGGGGTAATAAACATTTGTGAGCAATGTAACCCATAACTGACCAGTAAAAGTTTAGCTAGATCATTCTGGGTCAATTCCTAGAGAAAAAAATACAGAATAAATTGTTTTGTGGCTCAGGACTCTTAGATGTTGTATTTCGTGAGATAAATTATCGTAATCTGTGTTTAATTTTTTTTAATTTGTGGGGGTTTTTTGGTGGTATGGATGCATTAAAAAATGTTATTAGACAACCATGTTTATGAAATGTCTTTCAGTAAATGCATCTTGTTTAGTAGATACATTTAAATTTTTGATGGCAATTCATTAGCATGTGAAGTTGATATAAAGGAACTACTTACTTACTTACTTACTTGCACCAGTTGTGCAAGTCTTGACTTCAGGTTGTGCATGTGATCCTCACTAAGAATTCACCAAGGCAAATATGTTTTTTATAAATATATGAAGTTTCCAGTTAACTCTCGAGATGTGGAAAGACTAGGTTTCTTATATTTGATGAACAAGTTTGAATTTCAATTTAGGCTTTTAGGCCAAATCCTACCCCATTATGTACCTGCCTAATCCCTGATGCATGTCTGTGGTAGTTTATGACTTCTCATTCTTGATGATATCGACAGTAGAGCCCAACGAAATGTTCACAAAACCCATTGAAAACCTTGCAGTTGACTCCACCTGGCTTTGTTCTGTTCTCTGACTGTGCATATTCCTTTTGCACAACTGATGGCAAACTGACAGTCTTTGACACAGATGCTCTCTCCAGAAAGAAAAGGATACTTTCCAGAAGGAAAAAGTCCCAGTTAGGAAAAATGAGCTGCACAAATATGAAGTGGGGAGAACTGGTTGGGTGGTGGTTTCCTATGAAAGGCTATGAGGATTATAGAGAACTATACTTGAATATCAGCTTACATGCCATATTGTTACCAAACAAGGCAATCATTGCACTGTTCTCATTAACCAGATCTATGGTGCACAGCAGGTATGAAGTGATCCTCCTGGGCATTGGTGAGGCCTCAAAGAGAGCACAGTTTCCACACTTGGACTTTAAGAAAGGCATGGACTAGCCAGAAAGCCTGGAAGAGGGCAAACACAGTGATCAGAGAGCTACAAAACATGAATGTGAGGAGGTTTTATGGGCTTTTTTCAGTCTGCTAAGAAATTTTTGAGGACTGAGGAGGGATGTCATATAGTGATGTGCAAATAAATGAAAGATGTGTAAGCCAGCTGTGCTTTCTATTTGTGATGGGTAAGACAGAAGCAACAGGTGAGGCAACTATGAAAACCTTGTAATGATAAGGACAGCTGAGCTAAAATGGGTTACTCACTGAAGTTATGGCATTACGGTTGGTGTATAACTTAGATAGATCTTTTTAAGAAATGACACAGATATTGCTGGTTTTGTTTGAGGTGCAGCAAAAGGAACAGCTTCAATGCTCATTTCCACTCTTGTGATTCTGTGATTTACCAATAGGCTGGTATGTATGGCTCTGGCAAGTTAAGGCTAACCCTGTATTTGAAGGTGGATTGAATCATGCTTTCAGTAAGATTGTTAATTAGGCATGTCTGGTGGTTTTAGCATCTGAAAATGCACCCTTCCTACCTTGACAAAGGTAGCAAAGATGGGAATAGAAAACCCGATTTTTTTTTTCATTTTCCTTTTCTCTTTTTTTTTTTTCCCTATAATGCTGATGAGTTTATTAGCTGATTAGAACTAGAAACATCTTGTTTCCATTTTAACCTTTAAGGACAGCATTTGCACTAGTATGGTCATGCTCCTGCCTACCTGCAAGACACATTGACAACTAACCCCTTGGAAAATTGAATTACTACTTTGGATGAATTTGAAAGCCACAGAACATGTGTTTAGCTGCATTTTATTCTTTTGCCTATTCCTAGTGCAAAGCCAGCATCGCAGGACTTGATGAGCCTCCTTCTCTCTGAGCCCCTCATCTTCAACAGTCAACATGCAGCCCATTCAACACTAAGGTTGTCAGAGCTGACGTCTGTATCTGAAGGGGAAATGGTGGTGCACACAGAAGAATCTGAGCAGGTTGTCTCCAAGCTCACCTTTAGGAATGTCAGTTGTTTTGTATTCGTAGCATTTGGACTTGCTCAGAGGTCGGTAGTGTTTCCAGCAGTGAGAAAATGCAGCCTGAATGAAAACCAGATGGTTGAAGGAGGAAGTCTTGGCTATTTGTGCTCCTGCTACGGATGGGTCCCCTTTATTGCTTCTGTATAGCAAGGTGTGGAGATGCCTTCTACTCTGCATACATTCTTTTGTCTTGCTAACTGGAAGGAGCTGTAGGGAAAACTGGAGTTTTGGACTATCTTTTATACTTAGACAATGATTTCAATCAACTGCTTAGAAAGTTAGTAGATTTTTCCTCATATAAATCCCAGAAAATGGAAATCACTGATCCCTACTTTTCCTTGACCTGTATAGGTGAACATTCCAGAGAGAATAACAGTGCATAATTTCCTCTTATTCATGAAGGATCAGGTGGAGGGGTGAGCGATCATTCCTAAACAGCAATGATCACATATACTGGAAAAAAAGGGGACCTAAAATAATTAACATAGGCTTTATCTATATATGATTTCACTCTATTAGCTTCTGCAACAGGTGGACAGAACTCAGTGCTGATGTCTTCCTGCTTCGTATGCTGAAAGCTTCCTACGTGACAAGTAGGAACTTCTGGGGCAAATGAGTCAGATGGTCAGTTTTTAACAAAGAGACAGACTTGGCAGGTCTTTACGTGGTGCCTCAAGACAAGAAGCTAGAAGATTCTTAGATTTGTGAATGTACACAGTAGAATCCTTTTTTTTTTTAGCAAAAGCTACTCTTTGATGCCTTATAATTGTAGAATAAGGGTCTTTATTTCAGATTGCTTAGTTTTAGTGTCCTTGGCTTCTCCGAAGAGCATTTAAAAAGCACGAGTACCTACCACTAAGTCCACAGTGAGTTCTTATTCTGGTAAGTGTCTGGAGTGCGCTCTAATTGGTCTTAGCACTCTGACAGGGAGAGCACACAGGTCTGTCTTTGATCTGAATTGAAACTGAGCACTTGTATCAGTGAAAACATTTGACAAGTACAGCTGTCCTATTTGGGATTAGGAAACTGTTATGTGGCAACAGTAAAAATATCATTCAGAGTCCCTTTTTCCTGACAGTGTATGATTAGATTTCATAGAAGAATAAAAACAATATCTTGAACCTTGAAGTTACTCTATTCACTTCAGTGAAGAACTTGTTCCTTAAATGCCTGTTCTGCTTATGTGCCAATTAAAAATTCAAACAAACCATATAGGACTTTCCTATTATTTCCTTGATCACACAGTTTTCTTGCTGACACGGATCAATTTATGACAGCAAACCTTAAGCAAAAGCATGAATATATTGGAAGAAATATGAGTTCAAAAATTGTTCTGACATCTCTGAAACATTTTGACAATTTAGAAATTGTTTTCAAGTATTAATAGTTGGAGTTCAGGAAATTAAGGGTTAAATCAGTAAAGTAGCAAGACATGATGTTTGACTGTCTAGGGACCAATGGTTAAGTCATATCCAAACTGAATTATCCTGTACAGTAAAATAAACAATATCATTGTCATTTCTTTGACCTTGTATCCAGTTGGCATGGTCTGGCTGTCCCCATATGATTTAATTTTGCTGGTGTACAAAGAAAGAAATTATTTGGATATGTCTAAGTGCATAACTGGAGTAGCTTCTGACTTAATTTCTGAATCATACCTGGAAATTAATTGGGAGAATTTTGGGTGATCTGAGCAAAAAGCATGCCAAGGACCGTTTTCACCACTCGGCAGCATAGGAACAAGCTCTGAAATTGCGACCCTGAGCTTTGCAAAGTATTTCATGGTGTCAAGGCAGCTGGAGACTTGGGTTGGTCTTAACTAAGTTTAGAGGGGAAACAGACTGAAGAGAGGTTTCGGTCACCTGAATGAGTAGGCTGTTATTCACTCCAGCCTACTAAAATGCTCTTCATGTTCTAGTTATTCTCACTGCAGCACCTACTTGACTATGGATCCTTCTGGGTTTCACTTTCCCTAGCAGACTTGGGTATTTGATGTGGTTACTTGCTAGAGTGATATGCTAGAGTGCAATGGGTGTGCTAAGGTAGTAATGTTTTTCTTATTACAGCATAACAGTAGTCCTGTGGAGAGCTCTCTCTGAGATTAGGTTTCATAGACAATGGGAAGTAACATCCTCTCTCATCTCATTTTGTTTGAACTCCCAGTAGTCACACTGTCTTTGGGAATATAAGGTGGCACCCACAGAGATAAACACAACAGTTTTTCCCTTCATGGCTCTTTCTAATTTTGGAAGTGCAACCAGTCCCTAATGAATCATGACTTGAGCTGGACTCAGGATGAACCTTATGACTGAGGCTGACTCAGCAAACATAACAAATTGAAGACCACAAAAAAGGCTTCAATACTGGAGAATGACCAGGTGCCTGTAGTGTTCTGTATCCCACCAACACAATGCACTCCCTCTCTGTTTTCCTTTGGAAACTTCATGAAACAGGTTAGCCTCCCTTCCAGCATGTTCCCAGCTCATTGAGTAACGGTGTCTACCACAAGTTTCCTGTGTGACACTGAGTTTGTCACAAGTGGTACATCTGCACTCATCCTGACTTGGGTGCAGTGTCATAATGATGTAGTAGTATAATTTCTGAGTTGCTATCTCTTCAGAGAGCTGTGTTTTATGGGTTTTTTGGGCAAACCAGGTCTTTTAGAGATAGTCTGGGATTTTTATTATACATTGTAAAGTACAATATTAACACATCCTTGATTGCTCATTTGCCTATTTTAAAATAGCACTAATAATGCTTGATTTCTTTTATTCAATGATTTTATTATCTATCTGGATGTTAAACTTTTCAGGAAAGCCTGACTTTTTTTGTGTGTGTGTATACATAAATGCAGTTTCTAGCACCACATAAACCAATAATATAATAAAATTAATAGCACCATTATGGTGACTCTGATTGGTGTTAAGAGATGGTAGGTCATTATTAAGAAATTGTGAATTGCCTCAGGTAGGTAAACAATTTTGCAGCAGAATTTCACTCCCTGCAAATCTTAGGTCATGCTGCTTTTCTTTCAGGCAAAAATTAAAGTTTTAAGTGCTTACTGTCCCTCAACTTTCCTTCCTTCATCCCTTCCACCCTCCCTCCCCTCTTGCTTCCTTTTCTCATCCTTCCCTCTTTCCCTCCAAAATGGGATCAGACCAGCTTTTTTTTTGACTTGTGGATTTCCAAAATCTCCTGGGAGATGAGGACTCCAGAGGAAACTTCCTATATCTATATTGCTGTATGGTATATGTGAAAATATACTTCTTGGGCACCACTCAGCAACTTCTTTGGAATATGATGTCAATCCCTATGAGTTCACGATTCAAAAGTTGAAAAACATTAACTTAGATAATTGTTACAAACGCTGCTGATTGTAATGCCTGTATTTCTTGGTGGAAGCGCCTCTCAAACTTTGTGAAGGTTTGTTTATGTGTATGTACATATAAGTGTATTTCTGAGACTTGTGAACTCATACTTTTCCTTCACAAAAATTGCGGAATCTTTATGGTATTGTTGGACTATGTTATACTTTATGTATCTTGATATTATTGCTTTAGGTATTCACTGACTAATAAATAAGAACTTGGAATTTCTTATACAAGAACTCCTTATGGCTCCTACTTTAAACTCTTGTCCTTGGATTCAGAGTATAATTACCTTTGTCATAAGACAGGTGATAGCAATCTATGAAAACTTTTCTGAGGAATGATGGGGAATAGAAATAAAAACTTTTTTCTTACTAGTACTTCTAGACATCCCATGATGCCATCTTTATCTATTTAGACGGGAGGAATGAGATTTGACTGAGTTGCAGTGCTAACCTCATTATCTTCCAACAGTATGTCATGTTTTTTCTGGTCACTCATCAAATATATCCACTGTTGAAGAAAAGTATTCAAATGTCACTGGAAAAAGTCTGAAACAGTTCTGCCAGACTGGTATTTGATCCTCATCTATTCAATAAGCACAAATCTAGTGGAACTACAGTGCACTGTTAAGACGTCCATTTGAAGAAGTTCCATACAAATGTAGAGACATAAATTACTTCTGTGGAGTTTTTTTGTTGAGTGACCATGTAGTTGTTAAACTCTTCTATTTTCACAGAATCATGGGAAAGTCAGTCTGGGCAGGAAAAGATCATTGAGCCCAGCTGTTAAGCCAGCACTCCAGGTCAACCATTAAAGCATGTCCGTAGGCAACACATCTACATGTCTTTTAAATAACTCCAAGGGTGGGGACTCAACTACTTCCCTGGGGATCCTGTTCCATTGCTTGACAACCCTTTCTGTGAAGAAATTTTTCCTAATATACAGAAACTTTATCTGACACAACTTGAGGCCATTTCCTCTTATCCTATCTCTTGTTATTTGAGTGAAGAGACCAATCCCACCTTGCTGCCACCTCCTTTCAGGTAGTAATAAGAGCAATAGGGTCTCCCGTGAGCCTCCTTTTCACCATGTTGAACAACCTCAGCTCCCTCAGCTGCTCCTCATAAGACTTGTGCTCTAGATCCCTCACCAGCTCCTTTGCCCTTCTTTGCCATGCTCCAGAGTATCAATGTCTTTCTCAAATTGAGAGGCCCAAAACTGAACACAGGATTTGAGGTGTGGCCTCACTCACTAGGCAGCTTTCCAGCCACTCTTCTCCAAGCGTGTAGTGTTGCACGGGGTTGTGACCCAAGTGCAGCTCCCTGCACTTCACCTTACTGAACCTCATACAATTGACCTCAGCCCTCCCTCTATATAGCCTTCCTATCCTCCAGCAGATCAACACTCCTGCGTAATTTAGTATCATCTGCAAACTTACTGAAGGTGCACTTGATTTTTTATTACAGTAGCCAGATTAAGATCTAGTTGTGTTTTGGCCTTTATGATTTTCTCCCTGCATAACTTCTCAACATTCTTTTAGTTCTCTTGAGTTGCCTGCCTCTTCTTCCAAACACTTTTTTTCCCCTGCAAGTTCCAGCCAAAGCTCTCTTTTCAGCTGGGCCAATCTTCCCCCCCTCCCCGGGTCCTCTTTCAGCCCTTGGGGACATCCCTTTTGGATTTCCTTCTTGAAGAATATCCAGCATTCCTGGGCTCCTTTGCCCCTAAGGACTGTCTCCCAAGGGACTCTTTCAATGAGTCTCCTAGACAAGCTGAAGTCTGACTTCCAGAAGTCCAAGTTAGCAGTTTTGCTCGTATCCCTCCTTATTTCTGCAAGAAACAAAAACTCATTTCATGATCACTGCATCCAAGATGACCTCCAACCATCCATCACATCACCCACCAATCCTTCTATATTCAAAAATAACAGGTCAGCAGGGTGTCATGCCTAGTTGACTCCCTTACCAGCTGTCTCAGGAAGTTTTATTCCATGTCCCAGGAACCTCCTAGGCTGTTTTCTCTCCACTGTGTTGTATTTCCAGCAGAGACCTGGTAAGCTGAAGTCCCCCATAAGAATAAGAACTTGCAAATGTGAGAGTTCTTCCAGCTACTCATAGAATATTTTTTCTGCCTCCTTATCCTGATTGGGTGGTGTGTGGCAGACTCCCAGCAGCGTATCTGCCTTGTTGGTCTTCCTCTTGATTTTTTACCCATAGACACTTAACCCTATCATCACAGTCATTAAGCTCTAGACAATAAACCACTCTCTAACATAAGGGGCTACTCCACCATCTCCCTTTCCTTGCCTGTACCTCTGAAGAGTTTATAGCCATCCACTGCAGCACTCCAGTTGTGCGAGTCATCCCATCATGTTTCCATGATGGCAACTATGTCATAGTTTTCCTGGTATGCAATGATTTCCAGCTCCTGTTTGTTTCAAATGCTGTGTGTGTTGGTGTAGATGAATTTCAGTTGGGCTGTTAATTCTACCTCCTTTTTGTGGGGAGAAACCCTAAATCCTACATGACCATTCTCAGGTGCTTCCCTGGTTTGTAACATATCAATAACCCTTGTGGCTTTGCTGTGTATGTATCTCCATCCCTTACCTCCACTGAGAGGTCAGACTAAAGAACTTTGCCAGCACGCCGTCCCTTAAACACTGGTGTGCTGAGCCCATGCTTATCTCTAGTGAGCTTGGTTTTATCTTTTTCCCCCTTCAAATCTAGTTTAAAGCTCCTTCAATGAGCCCTGCTAACTCCTGAAAGAGAAGCATTGTTTAATATATTTAATTTCTCTCTCTTTTGTTAGCAGAGACGAGTCAGGGGGGATGGCTGCTTTGTCTGACCTCCCCTCCATGGGAATAGTAACTATAATGGGTTTAATTAACTATGTGGTATTGACGTAATTAGTTATCCCAGTGATTATACTTCTTTAATAAAAGCACTTCATTTGGGATGCATTTCTCTTCTGCATGTGCAGAGCCCTACACCTATATTTCATAACTGTCTAGACTTCAGAACTGTGTGCATATTTTAGCACCAGCCCTTGAGAGAGAGGTTATCTTGCCTGGCTTAAGGTAATTGCGAAGAAATGATTTTGTCCCCTGGTTTCAGACTCACTCACCTATGGAGAGTAATGGAGGTTGGGGGAGGGACAGTAGCTTAGTTTGGGGAAAGCAAAATGGGGAGGGGGAAGGGCTGGGTTTGGAAACTGCATGCCTAGGCACTGGCTTTTTCTAACTTTTTGAGCCTAGAAAGAGTAACACAGGAATGGAGAAAGTTTAACGTGGGTGAAGTAAATGCTGTATATATGGTTTATTTATATGCATTTATGTACGCAGAGCTATTACTGTAGGTGTTTATGACATAAACCTAAATCCATTGTGTTATATTTACATACACCAAGCCTCAGTAACTCTGTTACTGTTACCTCACTGCCAAATCGACAATAAGGAATGAATTTTATTTTTCAATTTGGTTTTGCCTTTTGTTGGTTTTTTTTCCTGTTTTCCTGGGAAGGCACTGCTCATTGTGTTTCATCCCTCTGGCTAATCTTGAAGAACAACGCTACAAGGAGGAGAGATTACCATATGAAAATGTCATTATATATCATATGAATACTGAGAGGAAAATAACCCAACCCAAAGGTAAAAGGTCTAAGGGAAGAGATTAACTCACTGTTCTTGACTCAATCTACCACAAAACACTATGACTGAACTCCTTTAGCTTACATCTTAGTTCATAGCTGGGGGGAGGGAATCCTATCTGATAAAATATACTAAAAGATTAATGCATTCTGCACACAGCCTACTTCTTAGGTAGGAGGTGTTATTCCTGTTGCTGTTGCGGTGTTTTATCTAACATTTTAAAAGGGTTTTTTTTCCTCCCTCTCCCTATCTGCTCTTCTTCATCTCTTTAGTCTACAGAACTGTGCTGCAATCCCTTCAGTCTTTCTTTCTTTCCCTGTTGAGAGAGACAGACTGAAATCACTGCAGGCATTTGAATGCTTCATGCAGCACAGGAGTGAACTCTGTGGGTCATCATAACAGCCAAATATGAAAACAAGTTCTCAAGAAATGGGGAAAGCCAAGCAAATGGGGAAGAACTTGTTGTGAGACCTGCAAACACTGCTTGTTCTCTAATCATAAGGAATGCTCCATTGAAGCTTCCGTCCCTCATTAAATCCATAAAATCATGTGCCCTTTATTTTAATCCCGTATTCAAGAAACAAGGATAGAGACTAAGGCTTTTCATTTCATTGTTTCTAAAAATTCACTGAGATGATATTGACAAAGGTTGATTCTTTTACCTTGGTGTTTCAGAAAATGTCAGTATGGAGGCAGGTGCTGGGCATTCAGCCACTTTTTTCAAAGACAAAAAAAGGAGATCTGTGACAGCCTCATTGCAAATACTGTAGCTTTCTGAGACATTTTGTTTGGTTTGATGTTGTGCTGCAATGACGAGAGAGGAAGGATCTGTTATGTACAGCTGCATGAATCTCTGTATTGAAGTTTTTACAGCCTTAGATCCTCTTTTATACAGTAAAGGGGAGATGAAAGCAAATAACTCACATGCCATGAAACAGGTACTATGGGATTCTGAAAGGCTTAGCATTCCTGGTAAGTATTTGATCAAAATTCAGACTAGGGAACTTTGCACTGTCATTTGGTGGAGTGACAAACATGGTAAAAATACCTCCAAAATCTTCATTATTTTGTCAGTTCCAGCTTGATTGAATTAGCAAAGAATGAGTCACAGTTAAAAAAAAAGAGCCATTCTCCCCTGAAATGTATTAAAGTTTGGGTGGTAAAGAAACACATGTTTATTTCCTAAACGAAATGCAGGCAGAATATGTATCAAGCCATGAAACAGTAGTGCTAGTTTCCTATGCAAGACATGTTCAGAAATTATCTTTTACTGTGATCATAAAATGGCTCCAAATCTTACTGTAAATGGGGGTTCTCTTCCCCACAGTTATTTATCCACTGTCAGATCTTGTATATCTTACATGAAAAAATGCTTGGGTGAAAATGGTGAATAATGTAAATACAGGCTGGTTGTTTACCAAAGATTGTTCATCTTCAGGGAGAGTTCTTTTGTTCTGAAAAGTGTTCTGCATGTATTTCTCATTTTGAAAGATGCCCCTAACACTATGTCTCTGGTCAGTTTAGGTAGAGCTTAACCAATGTATATTTTAGTCACGAAACTGATATAACATGTGCTGTTGCTTGTGGTAACTTCAAACACTGTGGTTACTGACCTAGTCTGTTGTTTACTTAATTTTTAAGAATATTACAGGGTGATAGACTAGAAAAGAGAAAAAGCAAACCCTTCACTGAATGAATTACTGTCACTTGGATAGTGCTAGGTAAAAATAATGAAAGCAACCCCCAAAAAATTAGCAGTAAAAGAGCCCTTTAGAATAATGGGGATCATTCTCACCTTCAAATAACATGCCACATCACAGCCTTTCACTTGATCAATGAGTAATTGTAGTTTGAAGTCAACAAGACCCCAGTGAAAATCCTTGAAGTGTTCTAGATGCAATATGATCACAACTGCAGACCTATTAGGCACTTAAATAAACAAAAGTAGTATAAGACAGCAGAGTGCTTTACCCACAGTTTAGCTGTAACTAGTAATTTTCTTCCAAGAAGTCATTAAAAAAAAAAGTTCTTATAGTACTTATTAGTTAAGTGTAAGCATAGCTCATGCGGTAAAAACTTAACTGATTGCTGTAGCAGTAATGTGTGAAACAAAAGTGAAGTTGTTTTACCATTTGTAGAAGCAGCAAAGGCCCACAAATATGACTAAGGGACTGGAGCATCTGTTGTATGAAGAGTGTCTGAGAGAGCCAGGACCGTTCAGGCCCTTCTATCAGGAGAAGAGAAGGCTGAAGGGGGTCTTGTCAGTGTGTATAAATACCATATGGGAAAGACTGAAGATGAAGGAGCTAGGCTCTTTTCAGTGATGCTCATGGGCAATGTGCACAAAATAAAACATGGAATTCCATCTGAATACGACAGAACATGTTTTTACTGTGAAGGTGATCAAACACAGTAACAGAGAGGTTGTGGAATCTCTATCTGTGGAGATACATAAAATTTAACTGGACATAGTCGTAGGCAACCTACTCTAAGTGACGCTGCTTGAGAAGAGGGATTAGACTAGTACAATCTCGGGAGGTCACTTTCAACCTACCTATATGATTTTGTCTTTATTGGACACTTCATGGGAATAAGGTATCAGTAAGGTATTAACAGTTAACATTGCAACATCTTATTCCCTTCTGGAATAGTCATAAACCAGTCTGCAGAAGGAGCAGACTAGCCTGGCTTTCAAAATGCACTTTGTACCTAGATGTGGGTGTACCATTAAGACACTACAGGGGAACATCCATCTAGATTCAGAAGGAAATAATGTGCTGTACATAGGCTGTTTTCTGAACTGCCAGGAGACTGAATTTGCAGCCAGGGCACTCAGACAAGGTTCAGAAAAGGTGCCAGGTTAGCACTTTTGCCCAAACTAACTTCATGCAAGCAAATGAAATCTTTCCAAGCTTTAGTTTCCTACCTGTAAAATGAGGGTAGCTACTAAGAGTGTTTCCTTTTCTATCTTGTGTATAGGTCCAGACGTGGATGAAATTGCTGCAGCTGAATTACACATAAATATAGAATGTATAAAGATACAATAATGATGGCAAAAAATTAAGATTCAGTCCATCGGGAAGAATAACACATTTGCTGCATGTTTACCTATTGAGTTTTTAAAGTAAGGCTTCATTTCAAGTGCTGAACAGAAACTTAAAAAAAAAAAAAATCTTAAACTGCTATACAATATTCTTAAGCAAACTAGACCAAAATGATACCGTCAAGAGATATCTGTCTCTATTTTGCAGACCCGAACATTTTGCTAGATAACCCTTCAATCAGTCTTTAAATCAATGTAATATGATACTCAGGAATATTTGTTTCTGCTTGTGTTAAATCCACTTCGTACATTAAGCCTCATGATAAGTCACTAACCATCTGCCTGTTCTGTTGGCTCCTTTCTGAATATATTAACTAGCTGGAAGAACTCTGGCTGAATAATCAGAGAATGTCAGTTTTTTAATAAATCCAATCACTTCCTACAACTCAATCATTTTTTGAAAATTTTTGAAATTCCATCTTGAAGAAAAAAAGGAACAGGAAAATTGTAGCAGACTCAAACTACCTTGTTTTTGATAGTGTCAAAATGAATCATAGAATCAGTGAATCAACTGGGTTCGAAAGACCTCTGAGATCATCAAGTCCAACCCTTGATCCAACATCAACCTGGTTACTAGACCATGGCAGTAACTGCCACATCCAGTCCCATCTTAAAAACCTCCAGGGATGGTGAATCCACCACCTCTCTGGGCAAGCCATTCCACTGTGTGGTTACTCTCTCTGTAAAAAAATTTTTCCTAATATTCAACCTAAACTTCCCCTGGCAGAGCTTGAGACCATGCTCTCTTGTCCTACTGCTGGTTGCCTGGGAGAAGAGACCAATGCCCACCTGGCTACAACCTCCTTTCAGGGCTTTGTAGAGAGTAATGAGGTCTCCCTTGAGCCTACTCTTCTCCAGGCTAAACAACCCCAGCTCCCTCATTCTCTCCTCATAGGACTTGTGTTTGAGTCCCTTCACCACCTGGTTTCCTTTCTCTGGACCTGCTCCAGCACCTCAATATCCTTCTTGAACTGGGGGGCCCAGAGCTGGACACAGTACTCCAGGTGTGGCCTCACCAGTGCTGAGTACAGGGGAAGAACACTNTCATCTGCAAATTTGCTAGTGGTACATTCAATCCCCTCATCCAGATCATCAATACAACTGGACCCAACACTGATCTCTGGGGGTCACCACTAGTGACCGGCTGGCAGCTGGATGCAGCCCCGTTCACCAGCACTCTCTGGGCCCGGCCCTCCAAACAGTTCCTAACCCAGCACAGAGTGCCCCTGTCCAAGCCATGGGCTGCCAGCTTTTCCAGGAGTGTGCTGTGGGAGACGGTGTCAAAGGCTTTGCTGAAGTCCAGATAGACCACATCCACAGCCTCCCCCTCATCCACCACGTGAGTCACCTTATCATAAAAGCAGATCAGGTTGGTCAGACAGAACCTGCCCCTCCCAAAACAGTGCTGACTGGGTCTGATCCCTTGTCCATCCTGTAGGTGCTGTGTGACTGCACTTAGGATGATCTGCTCCATAACCTTGCCAGGCACTGAGGTCATGATGACAGGCCTGTAGTTTCCCAGGTCCTCCTTGCAGCCCTTTTTGTGGATGAAGTCTAATGTCTTCACTTTCAAATACTTTAACGTGTGCCTGATATATATTATTAAACCAAATTGAAATTATCGAATTAAACCAGTGTTTATTTTCAGTAGTTTAAGTTCTGATTTGTCTGAAGTATAAAGCATATTTAGATAATCCTAGTGAATACATTTTCTGAATTCATTGAAAACCAATTCAAAATTCTCTAAAGATTAAATCCCCATCTTCAGAGATCTCACAGAATGCTTTCTGCATCCATGAATAAAACACCCTGGCAAATCAGTTTAATAATGTTTTTTTTCTGATGCTGAGCTTCATGTTGGCTGTGCAGGATATAGAGGACTCTGATGCATTTTAAATTGTACAAGATGTGAATATGAATAGTGTAAAAGATGCCACATAATAGGAAGGATGATACAAATAACAAAAGACTGCGGATAGTGTTATGCAATCCAGTTTAAAGCATAACTGAAATAGATATCTATGGTGCCAGACTCTACCTATTGATAGTCATAGATTTTTATGAGTTAACTATAATCCATATTCCATTAAAGCTTATAGGAGGAAAATATTATAAAAGTTAACACAGCTTAAATTATGTAATTACAGACTTCATTCATGCAAGTCCTTTGCTAACATCACTATCAGTGATGTAAAAGTCAGACCTGCAGAAGGCCAGAGGTGGGAAATCATATTATTATCACCCTTTTTTCTTCTGTATTTTTTGTTAGGAATCATGAGAACACATTCCATTCTGGAGACTTTCCAGAGGTGGTTTTTTCAATTTAAATGGCATTTTCTTATTCAACCCATTTGAACCTTGAACTTAGTCCCTTATATTTATTCACATTAATGGCATAGAAATAAATCTGTACCTCTGTTTCCTCCTTTTAGCCCTGCAGAGCCAATGCAACTATTACTGAGAGACCTGAACTTTTCCTGTTAAGACTATGAACAGAATAGCTAACATGGATTTATTTTGGCTTTGGGCTCTGCTGAGGAAGGCAATAGCCTTGCACAACTGTAAGACACCAACATTTGGTTGGAAACTCTTACAAGTGGACTATGCCCCCAAAGACACACCAGACAGTCAGAACCAGAACAAACATTTGCAGAGCTGTCTGTTTAAAAATATGTCTTTTTGCATCAAGAGAATAAATGTGGCTTGGAAGTTCAGAGGTTTTGATGACACAGTACCTGAATATATATAGCTGTCTGGTTAGAAGAGCTTGTATAGATTTGAATAATATACTTGATTTTTCACAAAACTTGTTAGAGTCACCTGAAATATAGGAAAAAGGCGGATCCTGTACTATGCAGCTGTTACCAGAAGGACTGAAAAGTTCAGGAGAAACTGTCTTCTTCTAAGTTTTCCAAACTAGCACTGCTACTTCACTCACATTTTTCCTGTGTCTGTATCATGGGTTAGAAGTAATAACAGGAATCTTTTGATGTGTACTGCTTGGTCCGTGCAAATCCCTAGATATGTCTTTTAATACAGATAGTAAATTAATATCTAAAACAATGCTTTACAAAGTAAACACTGTTTGGTGAGCTTTACAGTGTCAAATCTTTTCAAGAATGATTTGTCACATACTTTAAGGCACAAAACAAATAATCAAATCATAGGAATATTGTCCAATGAACTCTGCCTTTATGAATTAGTGCAATTCTGTTATGCTTCAAAGCAGCCAAGCTTCATAAACCATTTAGAGAGAACTGAAGTGAGATGAGTTTGGTGGGAACACACAATGGTGGTCTGCCCAGTCTATGGGTACATCTGAACAGGGCACATTTGAATAGAAGATCTTATAATCAATACAATCCCAGTCAAATGTAAGCAAAACTGTCTGGAGCCATCAACATACTAAAAAGTTCCTCAGTAGACTGAGAAATGATAATGCACACTTAGAGATGAAGGGAAAATAAGTAAACTTTGGAGACCTTTCTCTGTATCAGCTTTGACTGCATGAACATCTCCCAACTGCCTTTAATATGCTCTCAATGTTAAGTTGTCCTGAATAGCATTAGTAATGTAAAACAGTGCAGTTGTAGCTAGTAATTCAAATCTGCTGTAGTAAGCAGGAAAGACATATCAACAAATATTCATAAAACTCATTGACTCACAGAACTAAAGGACTGAGATCATGAAAGTAATCTAGTCAGATCACAGACCTCTGAATTGTACCTCTTGCTCTGTGTACTAAGCCCATAAAACTCAATGTTATCTTTCTCTGACTTGAGCACTTAGCCAGAAATCCAGATTCTGTTGAGTAGTTTAAGTCAGAAAGAAATAGAAGTTGGTGCTAAAATCCTACTTATTAAAAAAAAAAATAGTACAAAGGACTCTTTTCTTCCGTACAACAAATATCAAATGTGGAGAGATGCTATCTTTCCTTGAAGTTCTGAGCTCTTTTCTAATCAGCAGTTATCCCATACAGCTCTCTCCTGGCTTGGCAGTGGGCTGTGTTCCCAGTTTGTGTTCTGGCTTTGTACGCTGCTCTTAGTCTGCCTTTTTTCTACCTCCATTTCAAAGACACATACTAATTCACATATGTTATTAAGCCATAATTACACCAAAACTATCTAAGAAAAGGTTAGCTAATTTGTTGCAATAATTTATCTTCTTTTTTTTTGAATTTGTATCTTCCAAAGATATAGCTATATGTGTCAGAAAGGTATGATATGAAGACATCAAGGGATTGAATCCTTTCCTTCCCTTGGCAGGGTGTTCATATGGTTAATCACCTTCACTAGCAAATCTCTGTGCTTGATTCCTCACCTGCATTTTCTTGAGAACACTTTTCAGCTTATGATGTCTTTATTCTTTCTTTACTACATTTAAAGGCCTCCAGTAACTGGTGAGTCCTCCTTATGAAAGTACTTATATACTGTCGTTAATTAATCTCTTGGCATGTTTTCTGATGAGCTAAATAGAGAGAGTTCTTTAACTCTCACTCTAAAGCATTTCCCACAATACCCAGATAATTTCTGTGACTCTTCCTTGTACCTTTGCCAGTTCATCAAAGCTATAAAATGTGGGCATCAGAATTGAAAAATAAGTATTATTTCTATTGGTATCCTATACTGAGCTTAACTACTCTGCTCTGCTTTTCTTCATTACTCTTCTGATTGTACATACGACAGCTGAATTAACTGGTTTGCTGGGATACTGGGATTCATGTTGAGTTGTTTGTCCAGTGTAGGCCTTACAGTCTTTCAGAAGGTCTCTGCTTTCAGTGATGTCATGCCACTTCTAGAGTAATGAAGTGCTGAAGCTTGAATAGGTTTCAAAAAAAAAAAGAGAATAGGCTGTTGGGTAGTTTAAATTAGGACTGGTAACTAGTGTTGCAAATGATAAGTGCACGACTTTGAGTTTATCAGTAGCTATTTGCAGTGAGCTGATGTGTATTCAGATGTCTGTGGTCTGTGTTGCACATAGAACTGGAAAGCTTACAGAAGGCCTTGACACAAATAACTATGCTTGTGAATTGTGGTCCAAGTAAAATCTTACTCCATTGCTAAGGCTTTAAAGAAGCCATACTGAATAATCATCCTGCTCAATCACCGACTAGAGAAATTTCTTGACTACAGGGTCATGACCTAATTTGCATTTTTTTTTGAAGTTAGATTAAAAGAAAAGGGGACACATATTTCAGTACCACCAATGAAAATATATGGCATTGCCCAATGAAGGGGCCAAAGGGTAATATAAACTGGAAAACCAAGATTACTGCCTAGGGACCTCATTTTCTGTGGGTTATTGCAGAAAAAAAAAAAAAAAAAAAGGACTGTTTTTTTTCCTTTAAAGGTATATTCAGCGTCTGGAAAAATCATGTGGCAGAAAACGTGACCTAAATGTAAGTTAAAAAGTTGAGGGGAAAGGTGTCATCCCAAAGTTTATATCACAAACTCCATTGTGCTAAATGGGAAAACAAAGCCTCCTGTTTTCATCTCTGATCTGGAAATATAAGCCTACAAATTTGAGTAATATCCTTTTCATGGAGTTCTTCCTCTTACTTACCTATAGGAGCTTTTAGTTTTTTGGCTCTGTCTGTCTGGACTATTTCATGCTAAATAAGGCTAGATAAAAAAAATAACCTACACAAGGATTTGATGTCAAGACGAGATCATTTGGGTAATTTCTATTTTGTCTCATTCTTCCATATGTACTCCAGGATGTGCAACTGATCCTCTTTACAGAACTTTTAGCCTAACTCCATTATATTAATTTGAATAGGAAATCCTCATAAAGGTTGCAGGTCCCATTCAACTGTACCCATATTTCAACAGAAGTAATAATTCTGTTGCTGATTGTGTGATGAAATACATGCAGGACCTTTTTTTCACGGGGAAAGATTGGAGGTACATATAAACCTAAGTGAAAGTAAAGCTAAAAATGAAGCTAAGTATATGGCCCTTCATCTGAAAGCTGCTTTATCCACATTCTCAATCCCCATTTTATTTCTGACAAAGCCTCCCTGAAATCCATGGCTTTGAAAGAATAGAAGGGATCCAGGTTAGGCTCAGTTTCAGGTATGTATTTGGCCAGACTTTTTTTTGAGAAAAGAGTTTGTCCTTGATGTATTACCTTTTCGTAAAATGTACATTGGAAAACAAAATGATTTATAATAATTTGAAGCAGCAGTTTGTGAGATTTACAGACTGTATACACTGATTAGTATTTTAGCTTATTTAAAAGGGATTCCATAGGCTTTGCCAGGATCGTATATTTTGAAAACTCCATATCAAAGTACTATTATTAATACCTTGGATTTTTTTGAAGTACATTAAAATTTAGAATTAAAAATGGAATTAGAGTAAATTTCCACTCTGATGTTCTAATAGGAAAATTTGTTTTGGCCACAACAATATCAGATTTTGAGTTGGAAAGGGTAGGATATACCACATTAATTTTAAACATGTAATAGATAAAAATCTCCCTGGATGTATTTTGTATGGATGAGTAATATATTTTTGTTGTATAATATAGATATGGTTGACAAATTATTCACATATTTTCCTAATTTTGTAAAATTATTTTTGGCTGAAAAAAAGTATAAAAATTAAAAAGCACTTAAAATGGAGAATTTTTACTTCTGAAACAGTCTGACCCTGGTTTCCTGCAGTGGGCATGCTCTTGACCCCTACCCAGATGTTCACTTCCTGGCTCAGCTTCATCCCATCATGTTCCCAGGGAGGTGCCTGGTGGAAGGGGCCGAGGCTGCCCTAGTGTGCCCCAGCTGTCCTCCTCCTAACTGGGGTGCTGTGACAGCCCGTGGCTGTCAGGCCCTGCCTTGTGCCCACCCCTTGGCTGGGCAGCAAAGTGGTAGGAATCCTTAAAGGAGAAACAAGTTGCTTCTGACCAAACTCAGCCATAGAAAAGAAGTGTACAAGAGGTAGGAGCAGGAGCAGGTTACCCAGGAGAAATATAGAGACATTCTCCAAAAATGCAGTGGTGGGGTTAGGAAAGCCAAAGCCCATCTTGAAGCTGAATCTGATGAGCAGTGTGAAGGGCCATAAGTAAAGCAACAGGTCTTTACTGGTAAGGTTTATCTTCAGCAGTTCCAAGTCCAAGTGGTGCCCACTAACAGGACAGACAATGGACATAAACTGAAATACAGGAAATTCCAATGAAATACAAGAAATATTTTTGCTGTGAGGGTGGTCAAACACCGGAAGAAACCCAGGAAGAGAGGCTACCCTCTGAGATATTCAAAATCCATCTTGATGTGGTCTTGAGCAACCTGTTCTTGTTGACCCTAGTCTGAGCAAGGGGCATAGACTAAGTGTTCAGAACACCTGAAAATTAGGCATTTTGTTTAAAAGCCTATACTGGAATATGTTTACTTCCCAAGGTCATAGAAGAAAGGTAAGCCATTTAGACTCCATACTAGGAATTAACTTTCTTAGTTATCTGACCAATGTTAGTCCAAGACAAAAGTTATTGATTCAAAAATTTACTATTAGACACACACAAAAAAGTAATAGAGGCTGATTTTTTAAGCCGATGTCAAGGTCTTAAAACTGAGTTAGAGATAGTCTGAGTCATCTCTTCTGGAACTTTGCTTATTAGGACACATTTAGTAAAAGATCCGTGACACCAGCAAAACTGGAATTTTACATGCTGCTAAATTTAATTCATAGAATCCTAGAATATCCTGAATTGGAAGGGATTCACAAGGATCATAGAAGTCCAACTCCTGACCTTGTGCAGGACCACCCGAAGAATCACACCACGTGCCAGAGAACATTGTCCAAATGTTTCTTGAACTCTCTCAGACTTAGTGCTGTGACCACTTCCCTGAGGGTCTTGTTACCATGTCCAATCACACTCTGGGTGAAGAACCTTTTCCCAATATCTACCTTAAACCTCCCCTGACACAGCTTAATACCATTCCCATGGGCCTTGTCACTAGTCACCATAGAGAAGAGATCAGAGCTTGCCCTTCCACTTCCCTTCATGATGACAACGTAGATTGCGATGAGGTCTCCCCTCAGTCTCCTCTTCTCCAGGCTGAACAGACCAGTGACCTCAACTGCTCTTCATATGTCTTCCCCTCAAGGCCCTTCACCATCTTTCTTGCCCTCCTTTGTATCCTGTGGCATCCAAAACAGCACACAGGACTCCACATGAGGCTGCACCAGCACAGAGCGGGACAATCACCTCCAGCGACTGAGCCTGATGCTCCCCGGCACATGATTTGCCTTCATTCATAGCTACTACATTGGATGGTTTACCTTATCTCCTTTCACATTTCAGTAAACTGCAGCAATGGTCGGCTGGAGCTAAAATCACAGTGGTTCTAGAACATGAAAATGGACCCCATTTCCCTTCATGGAACAACAGATCATGTATTTTTTTTGGCCAAGTCGTGCCAGTAAGGCATTATTCTGGCTGGTTACATGGTTTCACTAAAATAGTTTTAATAGATGACTTTACAAGGAAGGCTACCTTTTTTTTTACAGAAAAAGATAAAAGAAAAAATACAGTAATACTTCTTTTAACCTACCTTTAAACTACAAAATGGCTTATGAGACAGGTAAAATAGTCTAATGTGTCTTTCTAGATTACACTATAAGAAAATTAGCCCTGGCTGGCAGACATTCAAACAGAAATATTTGAAGTGATTTCCAGACTGCTAAAATCATGCTATTCCGTAAAATTGTATAGTATACATAGGCAATTTTTAGGCAAGATGCTATCAATGTTCATGAATCAAGGGTACATTATTCCAACCAGTTGATTAAGCTACAGAAGTTCCAGTGAGATATGTGCTGCAGAGATTCCACCCTAAGTTTTTTGTGCAAAAGAATACACCACACACAAAATACCAAATGTCTGACAGGTGTACATAGAACAGGGATATTTAGTCTGTAATTCCTACATGAGTATCATCAAATGGAGGTAGCACTAGCAATTTTTAAATATTTTTAATATTATGGTATTTTTTTTCTCTTAGGAGAAATGCAGGGTTCTTTTCTGTTAGGAAAAAAATGCAGGTATTTTTCACAGGCGTGATATAAAGTCTTGCTTAAATTTATGGTGTGCACACTGAAGTTATTTTTGTTTGAAGAACTTCCTTGCTGTGGCTCCCAGCGTAACGGAAGTGCATGTCTTCATTGCAACACATCCTATGCATTCTTTTCTTGGAGAGTTAACAGTGAATGACATTATCTGTGACTTTCCAAAACATGTTTATTACAGAAGAATGGGTTTTCATAAGTGAAGTTAGTTTGTGCCATGCTCAAAGGACAAAAGTTTCAACATGTTTGCATGGAACTACAGGAGTTTGAGAAATACTGCTTGGGCTCACAGGTGAAAGAGTGATGCGCTGTTGGAATATACAGGTACAATGGGGGTGATTCAAATAATTCTCTTTATTCGAATTTTAATAATTTTTTTTTCAGAAGCAGTACTAGTTGCCTTACAACGGACCTAAGATTTCAAGGGAAGACCTGCTGTAAAGAGGTTACACTATAAGTAAGAGAAATCAAATTGCTAGAGAAAAATACGAGAATCTAGAAAACAGTAAGGCAGATCTATACAATAGACAGTGACTTCATCATACCAGTACCTAAACCACTGACAGTCCTTTCTGCAAACTGATTGGCAAGAGCATTTACTAAGAAAGAATTAAAAGTGTATAATGAAATGTATTTGTTAAGTAGAAACTTCTCACAAAGAGAAAGAAAAACATGGGAGAAAACATGAAGATTTTAATGAATAAATAAGGGTGGTATGGGAAGGAATGAAATACATTAATACAGGAATACTGTCTTTAGACAGTGTTATACCATCTAAATTCCTATGCTGCTTTCAATATAGGAATACTGTCATGCAATCTCATGCACTTGCTTTATCTGGGTAAGCAGATATCTGCAGTGTAAGACCAGCACTGGAGATGCTATGCAGCTAGAATCTGCAAAATTTAAACATACCCTGTAAATGAAGACCTGAGGAGTGATGTGAGTGGTAGATATCCTACGCAGGCAAAATGGTGGTCCAGTATGCATGAAGGATACTGTGCTTGAGTGAATAGAGAATCAATCTGGGACTTCTGTTTCATCTAAAGAAGATAGACATATAGCAAAAATATAGCTTTGTGACATGCCTGCTCAGAGATAGCAACTGAATGAATGTTTGCTTAAGCGATTACCGAGGCTATAGGTGGTAGCTGAGTTAATATTTGCAGACAAGATTACCCAGAAATATGGTAGGTATAGTAGGATGGACATTTTTCAGTTTAATTTTTTTTTTTTTAAAAAGGCTACTTTGTAAAATGTGCAAAATTTTGTAGAGGAAATTACCCTTCAGAGTCAAGAATTTGCCATTGGTAAAGATGACAGGAATTTTGACTTACAAAAACAGAATTTCAGTTGACTTACCAGGATTTTGTTTGGAGAATGTCTAGCAAGAAATGTATTTCTTTGCTATTCTCTTTCTGAGTCCAAAAAATATGGTGAAGATATTCATGAAGCAGAAATCTTGGTTCTTGTCTAGACTGGATTCTGTGGGTCCTCTGGTAACAAGAAATTGTTTCTGTGTTGAAAATGTCAGTCTATGCACAGAAAATAAGGAAGAAATGGTGGTTGTTGGACAAGAAAGAGATTATTACAGATTTTACTGAGTGTGATTTCCACTGAATGGATTCTATGTTGGATGTCAGTGCTTGGAAGAGAAGAGTGGATCAAAGACAAGGTCACCTCTCTTGGACGAAATCAATAGGTCTCTGTGAGATCATAAAGGAAACATCTCTGCTTCACTCCCTTTGAGGACTGCTTTCAGCTCCTCCTTAAAAAACTAAATATGGTCCCCTGGAACCGTCCTTGGGTGGCTGACTTCATGTCTGTGTAAAGCTGTTAGAAAACTATGCCAACCTCTGTTTAGTCTCAGCCAGCGAAGGCAGTAATGGTGTTTGGCTATAAAGAAGGTAGGACCCTTTCATTCTGTGTTCTACCTGATCTTTGCTAACCAGAGTATGTGTACGAGCTTTTCTTGAGCCCATGCAGGTTGCTGGTAGCTCTGCTGAACTTCAGAGCAGAGCTGGAACTGGGTGTCACTGTTTCTTCCCTGTTCATTTCCCTGCGCAGAAGTAGGAATGGAATAAAAAGGGTCGATACACAGAAGGACCATGGCTTTCTAAAATATACAAATTTCTTGCCTTGGTGGCTTTTTCCATTCTACTTGAGTGTTATTTCTTTTTATCTAATTCTTGGTGTTTTCATCATTTTATAATGTTGTACTGCAAATGTGATGGGAAAAGACATCCGTATTATATGCTCAGTAAATACTGGATGAATCTTATATGCTCTGTTTTGTGTTCACTAGAACACATGCAAATTTGTCTTAACTCTGCTCTTGCTAGCAAAATTCCTTGCTGAAAATCACAATTATGTGAGCTGCTCATGATACAATCATGAGAAAACTGTTTGTGTGTGAACCAGCTGAGTGTGCTCACAGGGGGGAAGAATTCAGACCAGCGATGCTATGCATTTAATAGCTTTATCCATTCAGCTTTATAGCCTGCCATTGGGTGCAGATGTTTTATGACTTGCAACAATTTAATATGTCCTGGTGGACATAACCCTCCAAATTTCTCTTCATCAAAGCACTTACTCCAGGTAACTGGAATGTTAGATTTAAATGAAGTGCGATGAGAGAATGGGAATTGTCAGATTTTAAGCTAAGCACACAGTGGTGCTAACTAAAGTTTTGAACATGCTATGATATTTCCATGGTCCATCTCATAGGATCTCTACACCTCTCTTTCTTTCAGTGTGCAAATTACTGTAGAGAAAGAGGTAAAACAATCATATATTACATTCCAGTACAGCACAAAGTCAAGCTAAAAAATAATGAAAGAAGATAATATATCACTTGAATTTAAAGTCAGACCAAAGATGTAACAGGCAGGGCGGCACCATTTCATTCCCCAAAGGTATCCAGGCTACTTATGGGCACACTGTTCACCAGCAGAGTGGTGAGCCTTTGCCTCACTCTTCCTTTGCTCCTCATCCTGTTATCCAGAGGCACCTTGGGTATATGAATATGTCCAGCCCTTCTTCCCCTCTCTTTCCAGATGCTTTTTTCCATCTTGATCTTTCAAACATGCATCCTCTTCGTTTCCATCTGACTCCACCCCCTCCATTGCTCATCCCACTTGCTCTGGTTTAGCACTGGTGAAACAACTGAAACCTTGGGAATGTTCTCGTTGCTACACAGGGCTGAGTGGTTAGGGGATCCATGCTGGTAGTCCCCAGGGTCTTCAAGTTCCTTCTTTTTCTCCTTCTGTAGAAATTTATTGAAGCAATAAATTTAGTGCAATGATGGAGAAAAAGTAAGTCATGGGATCTCTGGAGAGAGGGTAAAAAGAACAGTAATGGTGCAATAGTGGTTGTGCTACTTTTGCCTGCCTCACGTCTTATTGTCATGTTTTTCTATAAAGCTTATGTACTATGAGAGGGGAAGGGAAAACAGAAATCCTTTCTGGCAGTGGATGAATTGCCATGAAGGGCCCACATGGCAGTGAAGTCCAAATTTCTCAACATCTGGAGAGCCAGCATTAAGTAGGTTATCTGATACCTGAAGAGTCACAGATGTGGCACCTTAAATGATATCTTTCCCTGAAGCAGACAATGAAGCACAGACAATCATGGTGCCAAAAAAACAATGCATGTCATGCTGAAACAGAAAGAGTACAGACCTCCAAGACCTCAGAGTGTCTCAGAGAAGAGCTCTTTGGGTTTTTTTGACAAGTTTTGCATGTTTGACTATTATTAACACAACAAAAGGTTGCACATGGTTATTATGAGGTGTCAACCTCCCCTTGTTCAGTTTTTTGTTTGTTGTTCTAGGAGGAGTGCAAAAGAATCACTTATTTTATGTCTTTGCACATTTAAGCTGTGACAGCTGAAGGAAAAAAAAGTTTTCAGATTAAAAGTCAAGAAAACTGTCATTCACTTAAAAGGAAACCAATTGCCTTTATTTTCAAAAAAGAGGGGGCTTTGGAGGTTCTCAAACTGTTATTCTGTAAAGACCAGTGAGAAAACAATTTTTACCAATAATATGCCTTGGTTTTCACTAACAGAATACTTGAGAGTAAAATTTCCTATCCTTCTTGCTATCACTTTTGTTTGTATTTTTTAGATGGTGAGAGAATCTTTGGATCCCAACTAACACTATTGTCCCACTGGGCTAAGTACTTTTTGGGCATGTAATTCATGGGCCTGCTGGTCTGACAACTCTAACTAATAATATTTTAAGGTCTGTGAATTTTATTGTGTTCCATTTGGGTCTGTCAACTATAATTCTTCATATAGATGGTGTTGTTTCTGTTTTCTGGGTTGGATGGAGATAACTCACAACAATTTCCCTTATTCCTGTAACTGCAGCAGGCAGCAAAATTAAGATCTGAGGGAATTTCAATGTATAATCTCCAATTCTGCTTCCCATGAGTATTTTATGGAGGTTGCATCGAAAGTGAAAAGGGAAGGACAGGGTGAATGTGACTTTATGTAAATCTGTTGAGAATGTGGCTTGAGTATTCACAAAAAGTCTTTTTATGCATTATTTATTCCTCCATAGTTAAATATATGATGCTCATCAACTGTGGCAGGTATGTGTGCATCTGGAGAAAGGAATCTGGTGACAATATGATAAAGATCTTGCTTGGCTGAAGCACAAGTTACCACTAGAGTAGGGTGCAACAGTTAATCTTGTGATGATGATGATTTGCCTGGGGGAACTGTGGTGGGTTTGTAACGTGAGTTATAGAAATTTGTAGTTATTGCATGAATGCAAATATTTAGATGGAGTGTTCACAATGGTTTGCGACACTAGGAAAAAGCAATGGTAGAGGAAGGACTTTTTTTCTTCTGACTTATGTGTGTAACCATTGTCCAAGACACTCTGTACACTCCATGGAGAGATACAGACACTTTAAGGAAGTGATTCATCTCAGTTCTAGATGTCTAAAATAAGGCAGATGGAAGAGCCTATCTCTTTCCATAGAAGAATGTTTAGTCTGAAGCACATTGTAACAAGCAGGACCGGTAGTTAAAACAGTATCCTGCAGGCAAACACAGTTCATGTCTTAGCACTCTGCCACCAGTATAGTCAAACATAAAGTGATAGTGCCTGTCTGTATAACAAATGCTTTTTCAGCTGCAGCAGAAGTAGCTCATCTGATGAATCAGTAATAATAGTGCTCAAATATGTAGCCAAATTTACACAACACAGAACACACTATTCCAGTCTGTCAGAAATTAACCCCCATCATGCAGGAAACTTTCAATTTGCATTTGTGAACTTTACATTAAGTTAAGAGCAATTCTGGCATGGCTGTCAATTCAACTTCCCCCCCCCAAAAAAAAATTGAGCTGAGATTTAGGATTTGATTTTGCAAAGATGCAGAGTGTTTTCTGTACACTCAGTTCCCTGACTGAAGAGAAGGATACGGTACCTTATGAGATCAAGGCCTTGCACCATGTAGAATGTATATGAACTGCTTTGCTCCTTAGATGTGTAACATTTTGAAATGCCCTCTAAAACTATCACTTGCCTTCCACTGCTTCCAGATGCCAAACAACAACAAGTCCAGTGTCTAAGCTTTGTTGATTGGCCAAGCTCTATCTGTAATTGATAGAGATAGGCACTTCTGGGGGGAGATTCATCTGGTCTTTGGAGACTGTGAATCACATTTCCTACCTCTTGACACCTGTTATTTGTTGGTACTCCTGACTCACTTTGTGGCACCTTTTGGTTGCACTGATACTGCTGTTTATGGTTGTGACATTCATCGAGTAGCTTAAATTGTTTGTTTTGTTAAAAAAACCCCAAAAGCTAAAACCAAGCACTCCTCCCTATACCACCTGTTAAAAGAAAATCTATTCTCTCCCTCTAGATTTTTGGGTGTGGGTGTAGCATTTTATCAAAATCAAGTATTTTTAAAGCAGCCATAGCAATCTATGCAGGGAACTAATTTAAATAAAAAATATGCTTTTATTGTGTCTTGTGTGTTTTTGTCCAGGCATTAAAGAATAAAATAAAAGGATGTGTGTTAAACAAAATTGCTTGGTTTGTAGTTCTTTTTCTTAACTCTCCAGTTCAGCCCTTCTCAAGCCCAGAGATCCTGGGGCAGGGAGTATGCACTAAATTCCTTTCAGCCTTGGTAAACATACTTTGCACAATCTAAACCAGGATAGTGTTACACTGCTTTTCCAACCCTTTGAGAGCCCTGGAAGGGGGGAAAAAATAATAAAGAGAATATTTGACATCTACATTTTACTGGAGTAGCTACAAGCACTGTCTGTTATGGAAGACAGGAACAGTGCTTTGGATTTTGTACTGAAAAGAGCTGGCCTGAATTTCTGGGCCTCCTGTCTCCCTTCTTTGCCTAAAAGGCAATAAACCTACTCTCCATCCCACTGGAGGGGAATGGGCGCTCCATGGCAGCCAGGCTACTGGAGGGATATTTTGCTGCCCATGAGGGACAACCCTTATTTCACATTCCAAATGGAATTCTCTCGCAAAATGATTCAGTCTTTTGAATTTTAATAATATATAGGACTTTTCTTGCCGGTCTTAATTTCACAACCTCTCCTTTCTCTGCAAAGTCAATGCTGTTCCACACAGTTGCTCAGGATCTGCAATAGAAATACTAATATAATTATAAACTTCATGTTTGAATAAATAAACAAATAAGTTAATAAACCTTGATTTGCAGTGAGGATCATGGATACTGCTTGTGGACATCTGAGTCCCTGTAATTGTAATATGTGTTACATATGCCTTAGAGGGAATGGGGTAGGTAATGTTAAATGCTTTTTGAGATGGTCTTTGGTCACTGACACAGGTAATTTAGTTATTTCCTTTGTGCCCGGGATGTGTGAGAGCAAACCATCTTATTTAGAGTTTTTTTTGTCCCAAAGATGCATTCATTATTAAAATCACCTACCACAGCCTCTTCTCATACCCTTTGCAAGCAGCTTGCATGGGTTTGATATTTGGAGCTCAAGCTGTTGGTAACCAGCCACAGAAGTGACGCTCTGTTCCTTCACTGGCTGAATGCAAGTAATGTACAGGAGAGGGGCTTTGCGAATCCACTGAGGATTTGCTTTTCCCTGAGAGAGGTAGCAGATAAACAGGATTAGAGTATTTATACAGTCTTGAAATCTGGGTTGACTAGGTCTTGCCCAAGGCATTCTTCTTATTTAGCAGCAAGATTTGATTGACTGAGTGCAGTGTCAACATTTAGCTTTCTATCCTCACCTCACATAAGCTAATCATCTGAATGCAGCCAGCTCCAAATGCAAAAGGTGTGGTCAGGTTTTTCACCTGCTTTGTGACTTGCCTCAGCCCAAGGCTGTGGTGGATATTCAAAGAATATTCTGAGTTGGAAGGGACCCACAAAGATCATCGGGTCCAACTCCTAAGCAAATGACCTATATGGGGATTGAAAAGACCACCTTGGTACTATTAACACCATGTTCTAACCAACTGAGCCAACCTACTCCCCCAGTGAAGTGCCATCCTTATACTACATCATTGCAGTATATACTGCATTATATACATGCAGTATCAAGCAGTGTCCCAGTTCTCCTGAAGTTCAAGCCTTAGTTTTGCTATTAATCTTAATATAGATGAGAATTGAATTCAGCAGTAGATGTGCCTGTATAAAGGGTCTTGTTAGGGCTTGGCTTGTCTGAACAGTGCAATGGTTGTGTTGAACTTCAGGGTGAGCACAGTGCCTACAGCTGAATTTGTGTGTGCAAAACCACATGTTGTGCTTAAAACTGCTCATGAAGTTTCCACCTACCAGTTCTGCCTCCTACCCTGTCCTTAGCATCCTGCTTGCTTTCCTTCCCTGCCTTTAGCAGGGAGCCTCAGCACTGGTGAGGCCACACCTGGAGTATGGTGTTCAGTTCTGGGCCCCTCAGTTCAGGAGAGACACTGAGGTGCTGGAGCAGGTCAAGAGAAGAGCAATGAGGCTGGTGAAGGGGCTGGAGCACAAGTCCTATGAGGAAAGGCTGAGGGAGTTGGGATTGTTTAGTCTGGAGAAGAGGAGGCTCGGGGGAGACCTCATCACTCTCTGCAACTACCTGAGAGGAGGTTGTAGCCAGGTAGGGGTTGGTCTCTTTTCCCAGGCAATCAGCAGTAGGACAAGAGGGCACGGGCTTAAGCTCTGCCAGGGGAGGTTTAGGTCTTCTTTCCAGGAAACCAAACCAAACCAACCTTTCAAGGAAGATTCTTTCTTGGATGCAGCTTGTGATACAAATAAGGTGGCACAAATGGAAGAGTTGTAGATGTTTTTGTAATGAAGCACATAGTGTATCCTGACAGTATCTTACACGGCATCGAAAAATCTGAAAATGCAGCCTAAGACAGTGATTTGATGATAAAAACTAAGTAGTGACATTGCTGACTTCAGCAGTTGTTTTTGTCTTTCTCTTCTCTATTGTTTTATTGTTTGGTTTCTTGTATGGGTGTTCTGGTGGGGTTTTTTTGTTTCTTTTTCTTTTCTTTTCTTTTTTTTTTTTTTTTTTTTTTTTTTTTTTTTTTTTTTTTTTTTTTTTTTTTTTTTTCTTTTTTTTTT
>VYXB01004635.1:186763-240524 GCA_013397135.1 Pachyramphus minor
GGGGGGGGTTTTTTTTTTTTTTTTTTTTTTTTTTTTTTTTTTTTTTTTTTGTTTTTTTTTTTTTTTTTTTTTTTTAAATTAGATCAGTTTCCTGATTTGGTGCAAATGGTTCTGGTGATGGAAACAGAAACAAGCAGCTTAGAACAGGGAGGAGGGACAGTTTAAGCCCCTGCTGCTTTTGAACATTTGGTGTCATTGACCACGGCCTCAAGGTTTCCCTGGATAAACAGTATCACAGTATCTTCTCATCTAGTGACATTTCACAGGTTATCTTAATTCTAGTTAGATACACTTGTCTCTATATTTATTTTCTTCTCTATTGAAACTGTGCTATGAGCAAGTTAAAATAAAGATATCAGATTCAATTGTTTTATGCATCAGCTGAAGTAGAACAGTCCTTTTTTTTTTAGCTGTTCTGGGCAATTTCTTTGAGCAAATACTCAGAAAACTAGAACTGGGCTGCAAGGAAGCAAGCAAGGCACTTAGCTTTGAATGACCTGGGTGCACTGCTCACTTGGGAACAAGAATGAAAAAAATAAACTAGAATTTATCACAAAAGATCTCTGCCTTACTGCAGCAGTAAAAGTGATATAGCAAAAACATATTGATTCCCGGCATGACTGATAAAGCTACAGCACTGAAAGGATTCCTCTCAGTAAATCCGAGTTTAATTTTTCTATCCAAATGCCTTGAATAATGCATCCTTCGTCTTCTGGCCACCCATCTGCACTACCGTTTAAGATGATGATAGCACTGTTTATCCAGAATAGGGTCCTGATTTGTCCTGCACTATCTCAATTCCCAGTAGCTTCCTTGTGTTAAGGATGTTGCATCACATTATCTGACAACTTGCCCATTGCACAACAGTAGAAAAGCTCCTTATTGTTGTGGGGTTGGTTTTTTGTTTGGTTGGGTTTTTGTTTTGTTTTGGGTTTTTTGTTTGTTTGGGGGTTTTTTAGTTTGTTTTTTTTTGGCTCTTATTCTCAGCCTGGTGAAACTACTGCTGAATTTCATTATACTAGCACACTTGCATGTGCACATGACATATACACATGCACTTCAAGCTGCCTGGCAATCTAAACTCATTGTATATTCATCATGTTTTCCTTGTGGCAGAGTTCTCTTAACCAAGACAACTAGGAAATATAATACACCAAAAGATTTCTCTTGTGTGCATATGTGTAAGGATACATGCACACACAGAACCGAAAACATTTGGTACTCTAAAGAGCTATCTCCATGTGTCTCTGCCTGAATGGTATCATATCCCACAGCCGTGCCTCTCCCTCTCTGCTGTACAGGATAATAATGTGGTGGAAACGTTGTGTCTGTGGGGGGAAGGGTTTAAAAGCATCATACTGAGGCTGGGCATTCTGCCAGGGGGAAGGGACAGAAGTGAAGTGCGCCTGGAGGTTTTCTTTTTTTAGACAGTGATTACTGAAGGGGAAAGAAGGCCAGTCATCACAGGAGTACAAAAAGACAAAAAAAGTATTTACTGTGGTCTATTGGCAAATGCTTAAGTCTCACTTTAAGCAAGAATTCCTCACCGGTGATAAAAAAAGGCACAAAATGACTGTGCTTGGAGAGTCCAGGCTTACCAGATGTTTCTAAATTAGTGGTTAAAATGAATGATATCTCCATGATTTCCCCTTTTCTCTCCCAAATATACATAGATGTATTCATACTCATAAAATGTGTGTCCTTGAGGTCCTAGGGACTTGAAGAAAAGGAAGGTGCAGAGGGGATGTCTTTGAAAGTAAGTGACTTATTTTTACTTAAAAACTGAAAATTCAGTGTATGCAAGTCCCTTTTAAGAGATAAAATAACAGAGTTATAGAAATAGCAGGTCAGTAACTCTCATTTGCCTTGAGCTCTCTACAGATTCTTATTGCAGTGAAATGTGGAATATTTATACAACTTAGAACCTCTGGCATCAGAGAAAAAAGACTCATGTCTTGTTGGCAAGGCAGGGTTGAGACAAAACCCCCTTATAGCTGGTGTTTTGTTTTCTTTTTGGGGCCGGGAGGGGGATAAAATCCCCACCAGCCACATGAACCCTGTCATTGTATTAACACTTCTGGACAAGAACATCTAGAAGATAACACTGTCTTTTCTGCACCTAAAGAAAAGCATAATTATAAGCTTTGAATTCTCATTCCTTGTTAAATGACAGCATGTTTAGGAAGCTTATGTCCCTGTTAAGCTTCTGACTTTTGAAATTAAATTAGACATGGCAAAGGGAGGGCTTGGGGGATGAGGGAATATTTTTTGGCAAGTGAATGGAAAACTGAAAAGCCAGATTTACCAAGCATTTTTCCAGGGATATGTACATGATTTGCATGTCCCCACTCAGTCTCATAACACATCCTCAGTGTGAAATTGATGGGGAGTGGTAGGGAAACAGCAGTGGTGGATGAGAAATTAACGGCAACATGAAAAATATGTGGTTTACTTGATGCAAACTAATGGATGCTGGTTTGTTCCCTCCCCCCAAAGGAAAGCCTTCTGCCCTCTTCTTTTTCTTTTTTAGTAAACACTTACAAATGAAACTGTGATCATTGCATTAGCACTGGTTGGTGAACCTCAGAAGGAGGTATCAAAATTTTTTGAAGCTAATCCAAAAACACAACAAAGCATTTTCACTTAAAAATCAGGGTAAAAATCTTTCAAGATCAAATTCCCTTGTGAGATTTCCACTTCTACTTTTGCAGAAAGTATCATGAGACTGTTCTTGCATATCACATCATTGCAGTAATTCTCACTGCAGGAATTACAGTTATGTGAGAATATTAAAGTAAATAAATAGCCAAGCTAAAAAGTTTTGAGTTCATTTCAGGTTATAGGCAATGACTCTCTATTGCTCATGCACTTTCTTAACAGTTTCCTTTGTCCTTAGGCTTTGATTTAGCAAAACACTTTAAAGCGTACTCAAATGTAAACATCTGGGTTTTCCCATCAAAGTCACTACTCTATTCGCATATTTAAAGCCAAGCAGGTGTTAGAGAATTATTTCTAGGTAGATGATGCACAGAAAGATTTTCAAAAAAGTTTTCAGAGCTGTCTACAGAGGAAGCAGGAGACTCTGCCCCAGCCTTCCTCCATTTACTGAAAATTAGAAAGTGTCTACTGTTCTGCCCAAAAATTCAGTGTGCTCAGTGAGCAATGGCTCAGTTTCTAGCATGACTGTGATGATTTGGTGAATATTTACCCTTAATTAGTAGGTTCTCCTTACATGAAAGCAGGATGGCTGTTGGTATCAGCACAACAGATATCAAACCCAACACTTGAAAAACAGGTCTTGTCATCAGTGAAGGTCAAAGGTCTCATAAATTATTAGATTACACTGAAATATTTTTGTACTTTGGAAAAGTGAAGGAGTTGAAATTTTGACTTTTGGAGGAGAAGGGGACTTTGTCATAGCTCCCCGTTGAAAAGCAGTGTTTTTTGGTAGTGTTGAGTTTTAGTCAGACCCCATAAAACTTTTGGCATGGATAGGGGCATACATAGAACCATGGATTGTTTTCTGGAAATCTCGTAATGTCAGTGAAAAGGCAGATAAAGATGGAACATCGTGAAGAGACAAGAAGAATTGGTTTATGACAAAAGATTAAAAAAATAAAATTTATCTAGCTTGTACAACTTCAATTAAATCTCAAATCATGTTGAGTAAACACTTTAAGACTGTGAACAGCAAGGACAGACACATTATTTAGGGGTTTTTAGAGAATTATCACTGGAAATATCAGGATGAAAGTAAGCAGTCCAAGATACTGACTGGGTATAAGTAGAAATGCTCTATAATGATATAGAGGAACAGGTTCACAAAAGAAAAAACAGGTAAAGAATTAAAAGTTTATTGGATGAAACACTGGAAAACTATTAAATCTCTATTTTCACACCTCATTCATCATTATGATTATATTCCTCTTGGAGAAGAAAACTTAACTTACACGGGAATGTGATAGTGGTCCATCTTTTTCTTATTTCACTAACTATAACTTCTGTTTTCTTTTTGGACTCTATTGTCCACTTTTTGCTGATAAATGGGTATTGGTTTGATGACTAACATTAAGTTCAAGCTAAAGCATTAAGGCTGATAATATAAACTGCACTTTCCATCCTCTTCATCAGGGATATCCTGAGGAAACGGCACAACTGAAAGGCTACAGAGTGTGTGGAGAGGAAATCTGCATAGAAGATTAATTCCAGAAGTTATTTTCACTAGATATAGCAAGCATTTACAAATGCGTGCCTGCTGCCTTTAGCATCTCTCAGTTTTGCAGTTGCTGAGGTGCTATGGAGATGGGGCAGTCTCTCAGGTTGGGGGAGGCAAGCCCCATGTGCCCAGTTTAGCTCCAATACCAAGCTGCTCTCTGGTTAGCACTGGTGCCAGCAGCTCAGTTACTCCTAGTATCTTAGAGGCTTGGATATTACTGCTGAGGTGTCAATAAAATTTTTATCCTTCTTCTACCGCATAGGAAATCCGAACCTGTTCCAACTCAAACACATCACATCTCCTTCTTTCTACTATGGTTTTGCTGTTTGAGTTTTGTGTTTTTTTTACAAATTTTGCAGTTCCTTCCATGCCCAGTTGTTGAAAACTTCTTTCCAGGACACAAAATGCTCCATTACTTAGTGGTCATGGTTCCGCTGTCATTTTGGTGTGTAAGAATGTCTTTCATCTTTCTAGGAAAGGACGTGCTATGATTGTCTGGTCAGACTCCTTCTCCTTAGCCCTGGAACTGGCGCTGTACTGCTTCTCCCTAGTCTCACAAGACTTCTCCAGCACCCATCTTTTACAGTTAAGCAGTCCAAGACTTCCTTACCGAGTTGTTTGTAAAAATGCCTAATCTGAGATGAAAATAGAAGCATAAAGTTTAATTTTCCTGCACTGGCACATTCTCCTGTTGAACTAGATCCTCTATCATGCTTCCCAGTTTCTTAATTTTATTACTTTCTTTTTAGTTTTTACCATATAATTTTTTCTGGGTTTGTTTACTTGTTTGTTTTCTCAAAGAAGAAATTTCACTATGAAGTGCAAAATAGGTGCATTTTAGCTTTATCCCAATTTCAGTGTGCTCTCACAGGTACCTATTTACTAGTACAGCACTTCTGTTTCACTAGATAAAAGGACCTTTCCCCAACTGTCTTAACTACTACTGTGGAGGTGTCCAAACCAGCAGGACTTCAGGGAGGGCAGCCAAACTTCAGTGATGATCCTGGCAGACACAGGTGAATACTGAATCAACTTCATGTGCATGAGAAAGGGTTGAACGGTGCTGGTTAGATGCATTAGCTGTGTGCACCGTGTGAATTTGTGTATGCAGAGGAATTGCTGAAAGAAAATAAATGGCTGTCCTTGTGACTGGCAAGAGTAAGTGGGATTACTGTTGGAAGATCACTTGAGGCTCATCTTGCATGTGTGGCAATGTGACTTCTACAACACACCTGTGGTTGGTTTGTAGCACATGGACATGGTGTACAAGCTTGACTGAAGCACCATTGTTTTCCTCCAGGCTCCTTAAGCTTAATAGAATTAAGCAATTTGGTGTTCTTAGCACATTTGGCACATGCAAGGCTCTTCCCAGTCCTCGAGTGCATGAAATCTTCATGTCTTCTTTCCTTATCCTTCCTTAAGAAGTATGTTTGGCAGATCGTATGGTCAAACTGAGCTGCACTGAGCCCTGTAGGACATAGTTGGACAGAGAAATCTCATAGCACTGAGCTTTCTGCAAAATCATGGATTTTTACAGGACCTATATCCAAATAAGAATGATAAAACAAGCTTCACAATAATTCCCATGGTACTCTCAACATGAATCTGTGCCTTATATCACCACTTACATCTGTGAAAAAGGGAAAGGCTTGAACATCTGGCATGGTAGCTGGTACCTGCCACCAGAAACTCATGCAAATTCAGTAAGAACAGGGTGCGAGAGAAACTTTTAAATAAAGATGTGAAGAATGTCCTGTCCATTGTTAACACAAAAGTAAGATTTCTTCCTGCCTCTGTTTCTATAGTCTCTTAAAAATGTGGATTAGTTTATTACTGAGACAACTCTTATTCTTGAAAATCATGAATGTTGCAGACAAAACCCAAGTCTGCCTTTGTTATTCTGGGAAAATACCTTTACTGTTTTCTGATACATATGGCGAACAAATGTATACAGCTATTTTTGCTGATATCTGAAGTTTGGACGTCACAGTGTTTATGGAGGAAAGGTTTTTTTCATTATCTAGTTTATGACTGGCCATTGTAGTTTTCCTAAAGCCAGCAACAGATCTCTTATATGGAAAGGCTGTTGCTGGTTTAGTTATTGATTGTAGCACATTTGAAACAAATGGTTTAAATACAATTTATCCAAGTCTATAATTATTCAAATTGCTCAAGGGGCTCTGCAGGTTCAATCCAAGCTGGAATTCTCTTTTTTTTCTTTTCTTTTTTTTTTAATTTAAGTAAAAAATAACATAGAATATATTAAAAAAACACACATTATTTTTAATTTCAGAACAATCTTATGCACTGCTTCAGCTGTCCCCATTAGTCTTTCCATGACACATTACAGCAGCAGCCTCTACTAAAATTTGTTTTCTTAAGTTTATGTTTCCCTCCCTGCTCTTTCCTTTGCCTCTTTTCTTCTTCCCCCCCCCCCCCCCTCCCCCCCATTTTTTTTCCCCTCTACCCCTTCTCACCGATCCCAGCCAACAACTGACCTACAGGAACCCGCTCAAAGCTGAAGACTAAGAAAATTCTGTGAATTTGGAGAGTTGGCTGCATTTCTGTAAATGATAAGGGTTTACTATTTATATTTTTTCTGAGAATTTGTCCTGGCATATGGAAAAGAAATAAACAGCTAGTCACAAAATAAAAGTAATTAAAACCTCCAGGATCCTTTGGATCTCTTGTAACAACAACTTATTTTTCTATCCTTCTTAATCAGAGTGTGATTGATTCTTTAGGTGCAGAGTAATGAAATGTGGCATGCAATAATGGACAGCTGTTAAGTAGCTCCAATGCAAATATTGACTAGTCCACGATTTGTGGCAGATGAAAAGTATCCTAATCTCCTTGCTGTGGGGTTTGTGTATCTAACTTGTGTATTTGACCAGTGGCCATTTATATTATGATATCTTGTAAATTCTCAGAAACAAAAACTAGTACCGTGATTCACAGGAAAGCCTAAGGAGTTACTCAGTAGTGTATAGCATTGCTTGGCCAACTGTCTTCAATGTTTCCTCAGGTGTCTGATCTGGAATGATACCATCACAGTCATCATTTTGCCATTTGCATTCACATCTGCTTGTTCTGGTCTCTTTCAATCATGCTGTGAAGTGGGAGATATGAGGGCTAGAATCAGGAATACACAGTACTAGATCTTAAGCTTGTTGTTTTGGAAGTCACAGTGTACAAAGTGTTTATATCTGACTGGCTTTCCTGTAAGAATATTGCCTGTAAAACCCATGCTGCTGTGCAAGTAAATGTAGAAAAAATGATCAGTCTAGTCTTATTTTGGGCCTCAGCTATCACCTAACTTGTCAAATCAAAAATAAAAGGATGTTTGACCTTTCTGTCCACTTGGAAGGAGGATGTAACAGCCATATGGATCCAGCCTGAGGTCACCCTGTCCTATTGCATCTTTTTTGACATAGACCTGGAGGTGGAGGGATGCTGACAGGATTTACTTGTGGGAAAACAGGTTTCTGAAGTGATTAGAGGCATAGCTACTTGCCTGATACTGGAGTATTCTTCCTTGGACCCTCTTCATTCAGCTTTCACACAGTGGTATGAAATGAGCACTCTCAATCCATCAGACTCATTTATAAACAAATGCACAAAAATAATTTTGCTTTCATCATTTTTGGAAAACAATGTATTAGGAATGGAAAAGTTAGAACTGCTTGTCTTTTCCATTTTTTTGACTTCTGTCTGAAACAATATCCCTTTCAAAGCTTGGGTTCAGTCATCACTGAAGTCTGGTGGCTTAACTAACACTTTACACTTACATTTGCACTGGACTGGGAACAAACTCTATCAGTCATCATATCCCTTCCAAGTGGTGCTGAGATGAGCAGCTTCCACCTTAGAGGGAAAGGCATCATAACAGAATCAACTGTGATCAGTGAAGCCTTTAGCTGTGTCTACACTATACAGGGTTCCTGGAACAGTTAGGTTTACAAGTGGGATAAAAATACATATGGGGATATATGGCAAAATTTAAATCATAAATCTTCTCTGCACACAGGTAGGTGCAATTAATTTTGTCTCTTGTTTATACATAATTATGACTAAGTGTTAAAATATCTGCTGCTTTGACTTCTCAAACAGTTTCAGATATGGTTTTATAGCATTATTTTCAATCTCAGGCTTATACATCCTCCAAGTTGCTCTTCCCAAGACAGAATATTGAAATAAGTAAATCAAAGCATCCAAGGCCTTTGTGAAAGCCTTGAAACAACTTAAAATTTAAAACCAAAATCTCCATAAATGGGTATTCATATATAAAGTTGATGTGACTTAGCTGTGAGTGGGATCAGAAAAATCACATTATCTGTTTTAATGTCACAAAAAGACGTAAGGACTGATTTCAATCAAGTTTCACGTACAGTGAGTTGCATTCAATACAGTTGCTTCTATTTACACTAATACAAGCAAAAGGAAGGCTGGGACTATTTTTCCTACTCTGGATGTTTTAAATAGTTTAGTAAAACTAACACATCTAAATCTCTTATTCTCTTCACTGTGGTAATGTTTTATAAGCAGAAATTAAATTCTCTCTGCAATGTCCCTGCTGGAAAGATTGTTCCCATTTCACAGCCAGGGAGCTGAGGCATGTAGGTCAACAGTCTAATCCAAAGCCCAATATTTAGCACTCTTACGAAAGACACTTGAGTTATTTAATTGTAAACTGAAGGTAGGTTTGCTTACTTCTAAACCAGAATATATTCTGTAATTTGGTAGCGGTGCCCATGCACAGGACTCAAGGATAAGGCAGAAAAGCCTCAGCCATAAGTTTCAGTCTTGCAGAACTTTTTTATTACGTCCCTGTGACTCTCGCAGCCTATTCACAGTCTGGGGCACTGAAACCATTAGCATCATGGAGGTCAATTTCGAAAAAACACCACTAGGGCTAGCACAGAGCTGATTTTGGGGCTGTGCCATCTGGAGAGAGACGTTGGTGGCTCCCACCTTCTGGCTCATTCTGAGAGCAGCAGGAGCTTCTGCCTTGTACAGATGCAATTTAATGATGATAGAAAATGGCAGCATATTGTTTCTGTAAGAGACAGTCTCTCATGGATCCCACAGCATTCTTACCAGCATGTTTAACCTCTAATCTGGGAAAGAAAAATACCATCTGGTACACACCATCCCTGGAAGTTTGCTGTCCCCTGCCTTGATGTGTACCTGGAGAGCTCGTGTAAGTGCTACACCCATCCTGCATGAAGTGCCTGTGCCCCAGAAGAAGTGAAGCAATATTATTGTGATGCAGTATCTGAGTTAATATAGTTAACTTTGCAGCAGGGCTACTGAGCTGGTGGAGCTCATGTTTGCTTGGCTATGCTACTTCCAGTAATGGAGCAGTCTCATATAGAGCTCCCTTAGGTGTCTCTGACCAGAACTGCACCAGACCATGCTGGGAGATCCATAAACTCTTAATGCTTAATGAAGAATATTTGGCTCCTTGATTTTATTTATCTCACTTGGGAAATGTCACACTTTCTGCCCTTGTTTCCTTATTTATGCAGTGTTAATCCTTTTTTCACTATTAAGGTGAGGAGGATTCTGGCACAAATGAGAACTTGCAATTAAGCCATGACAACCCTGGTTCACGATACCTGTCAGACCTAGCATACCACCTCTGCAGCCGACACCTTACCTCTACATTGTCTGTGCAGCAGAGAGGACAGGAGGGGTTTTGTGCCCACTCAATCAAAATCTGTGGTCAACTGGCCTATTGATTTAAATCACCACAGTTTCAGTACATGCGCCTAGGTAAACTGGACTGTGCTGCCCTTCCTTAGGCAACCTGCTAACCTGAGCTCAGGATTCATCAGACTGATGCCAAACATGAAGTGGAAAACTGCCTGGCTGAGCACACTGCAGCCCCAGGACCATGGGCACCCATATACCTCTGGAGAAGCTGGAATGACAGGCACTCCCCACCACACCCAGTTTTCTCCTTAGAGGTGGTCAAAAATTGCTAGTGCTGACTGTATTTCTCGTCATGAGGGAAGGATACTGGATCAGTTTTCAGTGAGCAAAAACCAGGCCTTGGGTTGACCTTGATGGTGAAGACACTACAGCTGCATGAACACACAGCTTGTTCTGCTACCCCTGTGAAAGAAATGAGGTGAGACTTACAGGTGTGACCTCATGAGTTACTGCTGAGCATATGAATCAGAGCCCCAGGCCCAGTGGTGACATCTGTCTCTTGCAAAGAAGTAATTTTTCCTCATCCCAGTTCTGCAGTTCTTTAATAAGAAAATGTCCTCTCAGAGGCAAACAAACTGTGAGGTAGAAGTTTTGAGAATGAAGCTGTATTACTGGCTTTTGTGTGCACAGGGACAAAAATAACGTGCTGCTACTTTGGTCTGCTTGGAAATCTCTGTCCTATTACTCCTTTTGTTGCTTCAGCAGGTTGCAAATAGAGCTGTTTTGACTTAAAAAGATTCTTCATGTACATGCTAAAATGTGCTTATTTCATTTTTTAAAAGTGTCTCTAAAGTACCTTGGAAATAATTGGTCCTGATGTTTAATTAGGTAGTGTTTGAAAAGCACTTTGAAAATGAAAAATGGAGTAGAAGTGCTTAATATTCTTGCCTAAGGTTGATTAATTATGGACAGTAAATCTTACATTAGTCCATGTGATAAATGCGAGCGAATAGACTGCTTAATCTGTTAAAGGAAACCCAGGCATCTACATTTTTCCCTCTGCATACAGACTTGGGGATCATAATCTGGAGGTTGGAGAATTGTGTCTGCTTTGTCTCATCCCCTTTTTTATTCAACGCCATTGAAGACTTCAGCAGAGAATTCAGAATCTGGCTTTTCAGAGCTAGCAGAGGGGCAATCCGGGCCATGGGAACCTGCTGGGATCCTTCAGAAGTTTCCACTTTCAACTTCACAGGAAGTTGTTAGACAGTGAGGCTACATCTATATCAGTAAATCAAACATGTTCATCCCTCTGCCACTGCGGTCATCTGGCACTGGACTGGCCACATCCACAAGATTGAACACTTTTACCCTGTGAGAGCAAGGTGGTTGTAGCCAGGCGCTCTAACGGGAAGAATCCCTGGCCTGTGCTTGCTCAAGAAGTCTTGCTGAAGATTGCTCGGGTGAGAGCAAGTCGGCCTGGGTCAAAATCATTCTAGAAATTTAACAGTGGAGACGATTGAGGTTCAGTGCCAGAGCCTGCCAAACACTTCTCATTTCACGGACGTAGCCTGAGGGGCTGTAGCCTCACCTAGAGCACTTACCTCTGCTGTCTTCAGGGCACCTTCCACTGATGGAGGAGCACAAAGCTGCTTCCCTGCTGGATAAATCATGTCATACAATATCAGCATCTTGCCAGACTCTCCAAGCTGTGGCTGTTTTGAGGCAGCAATTGTTACATCTGGTCTTAAAGGGCTGATGAAACCAACCTCCCAGCTTCACTTGCACTGCAGAATAGATGATATATTGCAGGACCACTTGATGTCTTTGACAGGCTTTAAGTGGGTCTAATGTATAAAGAGCAAATGTTCTTATCACACCTAGACCAAATATGTGAGAGATCTGTGCTGGTTCTTGCAAATATGGTAAGTGCCTTGAATAAACTGACAATCACTTACCTCAGATAAAAAGTCTGGAGAAGCCTGTAGAATGAAGGCAGAAAAGGAAGGAGATGAGTCCAGAGACACTGCATGAGAGTCTGTGGAAAATATAGAGAGCATCTATTTTTTTCTTATATGATAATTTGTTTATATGCTATAGTACAGTAATTTTCTAAGACTGGAAGAGCAAGTTTTCTACTTGAAATGGAGGATTAGGTCAGTTGTTAGCACTGGCACACTGGAGTTAGCATGAATAACTGATGTGAAATTACTGCTTTAAGAGGTTACTTTGAGCTATAGGATAACCAATGACTAGTCATTAACATTGTTATCTTACAAAAGAGGTGGCAGATATGAATCACATAGTCACAGAATCAAGTAGGTTGGAAAAGACCTCGAGACCATTGCGTCCAATGTTTGACTGAACACCACCACTAAGTGCCCCATCCAGTCTTTTCTTAAACACCTCCAGGATTCCACCACCTCCCTGAACAGTCCAATCACATATTTAATCACAGTTTTTGTGAAGAAATGCCTCCTAATGTCCAACCTGAATATACCCAGGAGCAGCTTAAGTCTATGTCCTCTCATCCTGCCACTAGTTGCCTGGGAGAAGAGGCCAACTCCCGCTTTGCTACAACCTCTTGTAAGGTAGTTGTAGAGAGCAATGAGGTCACTCCTGAACCTCCTCTTCTCCAGGCTAAACAACCTCAACTCCCTCAGCTACTCTTTGTAGGCCTTACCCTCTAAACCCTTCACCAAATTCTCTGGTCTTGCTCCAGCACCTCAGCGTTCTTCCTGAATCGAGTGGCCCAGTACTGGGCACAATACTCAAGGTGTGGCCTCATCGGTGCTGAGTACAGGGGAACAGCATCATTGCTGCAGAACTGGCACGGAGGTCACTGCTGCAGAGTATAGTGGGGGAGTTGGAATTATGGCAGTTTTATCCAAAAATACAGAAGCCTTGCCTTTCCAGTTCAAAGTGACCTATCCTAAAAGGTAAATTCTGATCTGTTTGGAAAAGATTGTCACATGTCCCTGAAAATGAGTACTGACCACAGAGTTTCAAAGACATAAAGTCTTCAGCAAAAGCTCTGGTACTTCTGGCTCAGTGAACAAGATACAGTATGAAAAGGTAGTGAAGATCAAACCAAGGCATAAGGAAGTTAAGGCAAAAAGTAGGGCCTTAGGCATAGCCTATCCCTTTCTCTGCATCTATTTGCTAGACCCAGCCTGGTGGGAAGAGTTCTGAGAGGAGTCTGTGAGCCTGAGTGTGATACTGGTCTGCAATGCAGAGGAAAGACTTAGATGGTGAAGACACGATACTTCTGGAAATAGCTCTAAGATTAACACAGGTGTTCTGCTGAAAAGGTGCATGCTTGCTGCTTTTTCTCTTATCACTGTCCTCTTGCATCACTTTCCCATGCCAAAACATTTCTGTTCATGTTTAGGTAGCAAGGTGATGATTTTTGACCTGAAAATTCATAAAGTAGGTTCTAAAGAGCTTTTCAAAACACTTCTGATAGGATAATGAGCTGGTATAGGGGGAGCAGATGAAATGGCAAGTTACACAGTGGGAAAGAACCTTGAATGCATGGTATTATTCATTGAAAGAAAGCAGTAGGAAAGAGAGAAGTATTTGGAAAATATATGTGAGGGCTGGGGAGAGAGCTCAGAGACTTGGAAGGTGGGATCTTTTCCACACTGAAATGAAAAATCCATACAATGTGCATCTTCCCTGTTTCCTGGACTCGTAGAAACTTCTCAAATCTAGTTAACTAAAGGCATGCTATTTAGCACCCTGTTTTTGATTGATTCTTCTCTCAAGAATGTGTGAATGAGATGCTGAGGTGTGAACAGGAACCATGAGACATACCTCTGTGGTGAACTACACACACCCATTCTATTAGCATAATTCACTTGTGTCAGGTGCTTTATGCAGTGTTTCAGTTATTTTAGCAAATTTCTCAGTTGCAAGAGAAGCTTCAAAACACAAAAGCGGAAGATCTGAAATCTTTTCCTTATTTTTGCATCAGAAATTCTTAAAGATACAATATGCAATGGTATCTGCTTGTGAAGCAAGTGCTATGCAACTCAGTCACAAGTTATCACAAGTGACCTATAAACCAGATTTATTTAACACTAAGTTCAAGCTGAAAACAACTTCCCAGAACCCTAGAAAAAGCAGTGAAATTCTATATACTTGCTCCAAGGAGGCATGCACATGCATTCAAATATCCATACTTTTATGCACAGATATCATCATGTATCATATTCTTGCTGACCATCTGTGCTTCCTGTGAGCTCTGAAATGATTCACTTGCTATGCCTCTGGGGAAAGCATCGGTTAAGACCTGAATGTAAATGTGAAAGGACGCATTTGGGGATACACTAACTGCTGTGTGCTGGGATCTGACAGGCTATGCCTGGCTCCATCTATCCTGTCAGCCCTCCTGGTTTTGCAGCCAAGATGGTTCAGAAATCCATCACCAAAGCTGGAATGGCAGGACACCCTTATAGCAAGGAAGGGTGGGAAATGTAGACAATGTGAACTCTCAGTTTAGGTTTCCTGCAGGAGCTGGTGGGGTTCAGGAACATACAGAAAGCAGTTGGCTTTCCATATTGTTCATCTGAGACAAAAGCACACACACACACACATATATATATATATATATGTATATTTCTGTACCTTTGTGAGACAATGCAGAGAACAAAACAGAAAGATATAAAGAGAAGCTGTAGCAACTTTTATTTAGGAGGGAATAATCAATTTGAAAAAGAGACCACCCTTCAAAAGTGAGATACTGAATCCAAATTGCATACGAAATAGAAGAAAACTGCCTTCACATATGTCAGTCTGGTGAAATCTGGCTGCCAGAGTTGGAGCTTGATCTAAGGCAGATTTACCTGTCCATGAAGGAAGTTCTGTAACAAGTGCAATATTACATTAGCAATGCATCTTTACTTATTCAAAGGTAGTAGAGTTGGGCATTTCAGATAGGTCTGAAAAGACCTCACATCTGGAAGTCATGAAGATATTAATTTATATTTCCTCAAATCCATGTTTTATGTAATGTTTTCTTTATCTTTCCCAATGTGCAATGTGCCTCTGTCAGCCTTTATAACCAAAAGTGTACCAACTGTCTCAAAAATCGACACAGCTTTTGGTCTTATTTCTGGCTTAATTCAGGAACTTTCAGAAATATTGTCCTGAGACAGCAGCTGAAACTCTTTACTTTTCAGAGGTGTTTTATTGTGCTTTTTTTCCCATCCATTGTAAGAAACTTCCCTACATTTCTCTGCTCTGCAAAGAGCTGGCACAGGCAGACTCCACAGTTGTGTGCAGGCACATGCAGGACAGAGGCTTGGATTTTATTTCTGTCAAGTCAACTCACAGTTGCAGGCAATCGAGATCTGATATTTTGATTAGGGTTTTTCCTTGTTTTTCTTCTTCCAAGTTAATGATGAAGGAAGCTCTCAAGTATTTTTGTCCCAGTGAAGTAGAGCTTCCTATGGCATTTTCTTTCCTCCAGAACTATTCATCACTAGCACTGTGTTGATAATGTGATGACAGTTGTTGCCAAAACTTTCCTATTCACCCTAAATCTGTTTTTCTTGGTATGAAAATAAAGATAGGAAGCTCAGCAGAGAGAGAACACTCTGTGGTATGAGAGCTCAAGGTGACTTGAACTGGAGTAGTTATCCAAGGACAAAACCCAGAGTGGGCGGGCAGCATTTTCCAGATTCCGGAGAGGAAGGGGAGAAGAGGGTGTGAGGCTAAAAGCCATGGGATAGGTGGGATGTGCCTGCTGGGGGCTGGGAAGAGAGACAGTGCTCCTCTTTTAAAGGAAAATGAGCAGCCAACAGAAACTAGATGCGTCTCACCATGGGGTGAGGGTGGAGAACCCACCAACTGCTGAGACAGTCAATAGGCAGATTATTCATCACACATTGCTAGGAGATTAACTGAGCAAACGTTCTGACAAAACTGATTAAAGCCTTCATTCTGTATGGGGGAACAAAGAGACACCAAGTTATTACACCCCAGCCAAATGCCAGATGATGACTACATGTAGTGGAAACACAAAGTATGGAGTGATCCCCCCTCCACCCCCCTCATTGGGTTGACTCTCCCTCTCTTTGTGCTAGAGTCATCACAAGTTACAATTTGTAAATACAGCTACTTACTGAACATTTCAAAAGCCAGATTGGTGTGATATAACAGATAAAGGACAGCCGCCCTCCCCCCCCCCACGCGTTTGATTATCTTAAAATGTTATCTCAGAGTGTTTCCATGTCTAGAGTCATCTCTTTCTGAAGTGCATTCTTTCCCAGTATTATCACCACTGTTTACAATTGCAGATACTTAAAATGAGCAAAATACTTGACTTACTATTATAGTAAAGTTTGGATGGTACTCCCTCAGGTAAGTGTAAACTTTGTGAGTGCTTCCAATATCAGTGTTTGCTCAGTTGCAAGCACTCAGAACGGGGAGAAATGGACATGATTTTTTACTGTGTTCACTAATTACCATATTTTCAAGCCTTGACATCTCCTAAACGAAGAGAATTAACATCAGTAAAACTCAATCATTTAATTGTAGAGTTCTGAAGACTCAGAAAGTCATGAGAAAAAAGCTGACAAGGGAATCCCTTTCCAGACCACTCTGATTGTTTTGTTCTGACAGTCAAAAATTTAACGAGTCCTGGAAATGATCAGACTAAAACTGCCAAGTGTCTACTACCTCTAAGAAGTGCCTACTAACAAGTGTTTAACCTGAGGCACTGCTGAAGCCTAAGCACCAGGCTCAGCATTCATTTAGATATATCTATGTATGTTCACTATTTCTCAGGCATGAAAAATCTCCCCCTAAGTCATCTTGGTAATATAGGGACATTTTGGGAAAGAAAAGCCATCATCTGTCAGGACCCTGAGATGTAAAATTAGACAGTCCAGACCCCTGGGGAGTGAGTAGCAGAAGCTGGGCAATACCACTGGTGTCTCTTGCCTCTCTAAACCCCTGACTCTGAGGGTAAGGACATTACAACTAATTACATCCTTGGACTGTGCTGACATGAATAAACCATTTGAGGTTAACTGTCTTGCTCCTTAATGTCATAAAGCCTTCTTTTCATAGAATTAAAGCCTTATTACATAAAATTGTGTCAAATCATTCCCTTGTGCTGGGCTAGATCCTATAAATTGGTCTAAAAAAACCTTGGTTTTCAGGAAGAGTTGGAGTCACTCACTGTAGTAATCTTTTAACTGTCCAACTAATCTTTTATTATAAGTAAGTGTGTTTTTTCATATGTCAGAAAAGTGAATGTCAAATATGCAGTGGCTTTTGAAAACAAACGTCATCTAATGTAATCAGAGAAATCTCTGAACATTAGGGAGAACTCCAGTACAGCTAGGAATGTTCCAAGACTGTTAACTAAATTATCATTTGCTATCTCATGGGGATTTTTACTTGATGATTTGTATTTGTTAACTTCAATTTAACTTAGCTGTGGTTGTCAGAGCCATCTCTTTAATATAAGCAAAGAGGAAGGAGATAGCAAGTTGAGATAAAGATCTTTCTATATAACACTGTGAACCCTAGGCATTGGGTTAAAGAATAGCTCACATATTAGAAGCAGGTCTGGTAGAAATATTAATAACAAAACCAGAAAAATACAATGTGCAAGAGGTTACAGTAGCACATATACTGTAATAATTTATAGATATAATAGAAACTGTTATGCGCTGAATATTTTATAGATCCAGCTGAGATGGAGCAGTGGAGAACTGAGAAACTTCTATAGAGTTGCAGATAACTTACATAATTTATTGTTTATTTTCTCCTAAGTTGTTAAATAGCCTCATAACTTGTTGCATGTATGACAGCATTTCATAGCTAACATGAATCTCAAAAGATGCTGCCAACTGTTTGTTTGTTTGATTGTTTATTTTCTTGGAGTTTATTTTGTTAAATAGGCAACTTCTACATCGCTCAAATGATTCTCACAATTTTGAGACCATGCCAATCATTAGATGATCTTTGAAAAGGCAAGCATACACATCTGGGTTGCTCTGGCAAGGCAAGGACCTTTTCAAAATGAAGGAAATAGCTTCTCTTTTAAGAAACCCTTACATCCTTGTAAAAGGCAATAAAATATATATCAAACATAGATGATACTGACTGCTCCTTACAGTTGCTATTAAGATTTATGGTCCCTGAAGTTAAATATTGACTTTGGCATCACCTTGGTCAATATTTATCTCTGAGATCAATAAATCTTAATATTGACTACAACTGAAGTCACCATACTGCCAGTGTTACCTCTGAATGATTTATATATTTTCCTCTCCCCTCAATATCTGTTTTACTTTCCAGTGTTCCTGTTTAATGGGGTTGGAGGATCTTTTTGAATGGGCAAACTTTTCCTCTGCATAGAGCATTGTTATTCTCATCTACTTGCTCTACTCCTTTCCTTATTTCTTTGTAAGTTCTACTGTAACTGCATAAAACATGAAAAGCATGAAAAGATTTTTCTAGTGCCTAACGAAATGTACAACTTCTGAGAGCATACTAGGCTGGATAATTTTCATTATGATGTTACTGAAGTTATAATCATCATAATCATCCTAATCAGTATTAGTGCTTTCTCTTATTATCCTTAAATTCCTATATTAACATGTGCTTTCCTGCCTCTCAATGTTTTCCTTCAACTATTAGAGTCACAACACAACTGAAAATTATAGTTTATTTAAAATTTAATTATTTAGTCCCACTTGGCAAGTTTTATTATCTTGATTTCCCCAGCACAATTTCGTTCATGAAGAAGTTGCTGACATGATCACAACTAGCTTTTCATAAATATAGTTTTCCTAGTATCAGTGTTCTTTTGTGTTAACAGACCCTTGAGGCTAATTGAACATAGCTCCTTTACTGAGTCCAAATAGAAGTGAAGTTCTTAGTGAACTCTTCTGAACGTGATATATAGATACTCGTTAAGGTAAAAATAGGTTACTGGCTACCCTCCTTGTATTATCCTAACCTGAACCTTTGAAGAGATCCAGTATTTTTTATATAAAAGATATCCGTGTTACTATTCTCACCAATGCAAGCACGTTCAGTGGACATAGCACTTTCCATTTGCACACCCTCCTCCCCCCCGCCTCCAGTTTCTTTCTGTTCTGTTTTATAGTCTCTAAAAAGCTATCTTTCTTTTGCTCCCCAGTGTGAATGCTGCCTGTGCCCTGACTGTGTTGTGCCTGTGCTGGCCCCGGTACCTCCCTGCTCTGCAATCCCACCTGAGGGCTCTGGGACAGAAGAGGCCCAAGCACTCTGTGCCACACTGTGAATCACAGCATCATCCACCTACTCAGCCTTTGATGTAGTGTTACTCTTTTTATACTGTACAGCTCCAAGCACAGTAATAACTCAATTAAGCAATAATAATGTAAATGGTCTTTGCATCCATATCAATTCTAAGAGTAGGCATTTGAATACAAGAGGACTTTTTTTTTTTTACAGTGTAATTCTTTAAACTCTTGAGACTGTAAAATGTCTATATGAGCTGTCCTCACACTTGAACAAAGGAAAAACAGGAGTTTCTATAAACTTCTAAGTTTTATTCCTGCCACTGGAAAAAGCTAGAGGAATGCTATATAACTTAATGAAGAACACTAACCTGCTGCCAAATAATCAGCTAAGTCTTTTTTTGTTGCTGTTGTGTTCCCATGTGAGGGTTGCACCCTACAGAATAAAATAGTTCTCTTCTACTGCGAGTGTCATGGAAAATTTACCAAACAGAAACAAGGGCCTTTCTTCCACTTCCACCTTCTGACATAAACAGCTGCACTGCTGCATGTGATAAATTATCTGAATGGATAAAAATCTTCCTTTCCTTCTGTTTTCTTTAAAATGAGATCAGAGTGTTCAGATGAACACAGCCTCTTTCCCTATCTGAGAAACTGAGTGAAAATGGCTTCTGATGACCTTCTACATTATTTGGGTAGCTCAACTAATTAGGGACACAGCAGAACTCCCTTGTGACTTGCCCTATCATGATCTTTCTGAACTAACACTGTTCAACCTCTGAATGCACTAGCAAAAAGCAGCTTCAGTATTCTCCTTGTAACAGAGAAGAAATAAGTTTTGCTCTACTTGGATGGAAATTGAAATGGCTGGAGGGGAGAAAAAAAAGTAATTCAGCAGTATATTTGTGATTGCCAAATAAAACTGAGCAAGAGTTTGAAGTTGAAATATAAATAATTGTATAGTTTACTCCTTATCACTTATTAAGGTCCTAAACTTACCCCATTAACAAAACTAAATAATTTTCTATACTTCCTTTCTTAAACTCTGGAGTAGGTTTGATGTACACACCTATGAGCCTGCTGCAATTCAGTCCAGGAGAACCTGCTGGTTTCCCTGGCTGCTAAAAGGGCCACCCTTGCAGCTACTGGAGTGCCAGGAATGACAAGGAGTCCTCCAGAAATGCTTTAAAATGTCAAGGCCAAGCAAATCAGAAATAACATCTTATTAGCTCTATTTGGTATTATTAACATCAGTACTCTTAGTATTAGAGAGATCACTGAGAACCTGGTTTAGAAATGTAGAGAGTTTGGTATGTATATCCTGCAGTAAATAAGATGCAGGGTGTTGAGAGGCTAGTGTGAATATCAGGGAAAAGTTCTTCAGTGTCATGCCACACTTCCATACAAGGTGATATAGAAGCATTCCCTAAATGCTGGACTAGTGACCTGGCTAACAGTATATCTTGTTTCTCAGACCACTAGGAAAACAAGAACGAAAACGCTGGTGACTTTGCACCTCCATCCGAGCCAAGATGACCAATCTTGCTCTACCACTGAAGCTGATGGTTGCTGAGGAGGATGAGAATGCTAATGTGGAGTAGTGACAGATACTTTTATCTTCTAGTGCAGGCCACAAGGTTAAAATACCTCACTTGACATGGCCTCTGTCTCAGCTAGCTGCAGCAAAGCTGTGTGAGACTGAGGTAAGACCCTTGAGAAATCGTAAGGAGAATTTATCTGCGACTTGTGTGAGCAAGTTGGACTTCTTCCTCAACAATAAAAATGAAATTCCTTCACAGATCCTACAAATAAGTTTTGCAGCAGCCTAAGACCTCTGGGCACATGTGCCATGTTTCGAAGTCCTGCTTTTGAAGATAAGAGAAACACAGGAAATACTATGATGCTCTGTATATCAGACAAGGCTATGAGGATGAAGGGACTGATCTGAGAACAAATTAGAACAACCAAATATGTTTAGTTTAGGATAAACAACAACTAGTGGGCTGGGAATGCATACAACTGACAAGTTTGAGAAGGCATTAAACAGCAAAAGCAGCAACATGATTCTGAAGGTTCAAGTAGATTTAGCTAAAGAGTAAGGGCTTGTTTATACCGAGAAATTCACTCTTATAATTATGCAACATAATTATACAGCATAATCGTAATTATCCTGGAATTATTCTGAAGGAAGAGTGTCCACAAGGGGAGTTATGCTGATACAAAGATACTACTGAATTTTCCTGTGTATAGCCTCTGTGTGCTACTGTTACTAGTACCACAATGCAATACAAAACAGAAAATGTAAATTGCAGTCATAGCTTTTAGTTGATTTAATCTATCTAGTTCAAGCCTTGTCCCCAGAGAGAGACCCCCTACCAGCATTGGCTTGTGTGGCGCATATTCCCATTTCATATGAAGAGTCCTTGCACTTTTCAGTCCCCTGATTCATCTAGACTGTGTCCTGCTCTGTAGTTTAGCTCAATTAAATAACTTACATGACAATAGCTCACTCTCTGCTTGTATGGCAGTCATCCATAGCTGTAAGGCACTTGTCATGAAGAATATTGCTGGTGCATCAGTGTCTAATAGAGGGTTTTTTTTCATACTTCTCTAGATTTCAGTTAAAAGCTTCCTCTGGAAAACAATATCATATGCCTAGCCCTGTCTATGCAAAATGTTGTTCTGCATTAATGATACCAGAAAAGACAAAGTGATACATCCCCTCAGTTATGGATGCTCATATACAACCACATTTATAAACCATTTGAATGACTTTGTTCTCTGAGGACATTTCATTGGACTAGAAAACAGCTTAAAAACGTGTGCCCTCAGTGAACAAAGTCCACCACTTCCATGCACCTACACAAGAAATGGTGCAACTGCTTCAGGTTAAATAATAAAACTTCAGGATAATTGGAATGTCCTTCTTGTGGTGTATTTACAAGTAGATTTATTCCTATGCTTTGTTTATGATTTCAGGCTGAGAAATCCAGAAGAGTTTAAATATTTGAAGGAAGGTACAGAAAGCAAATCAAATGGCAAGGAGTCACTGTGATAAGTAGTTTGAATAATAACATCACTACTCTTGCCTTGTCTTTTCAACATGAAGACTGTCATAATCTTCATTCTATATATGACAGACAAAGAGAAGAAGTGGCTTACCTGAAGCCCCATATCACTTCCCAGCTGGGAGGAGCAAATTGGTGTGCTGAGTTCTTCGATAGATATTGCTGAGAGGTCAGGCGCCTTGAACAAGTTTATAATAAAATATATTTTAAGTACTTTAAGAACCTATGTGGTTGCATGTAGAGGAGAAACCACTTTCCTGCTGAAAGAGGAGGTTGGGAGGTCTTGTTGAAATAGAGAATTTTAAAATGCGGCTGACTGTGGAGTGGATTGAGATTGATTATTCCAGAACTGTGTTTTTCTACAGCTAAGCCTTTTGCTGTTTTTTATTAATACTTAAAATGTTGCAAACCTGAGTGTTCTGCTTGCACATTGCTTTTTCTGTGCTTCTTTATTTAAAGTGACACCTAGCTCTTATTCATTTTTGTGGATCCAAAATGAAAAATTACTTTTTTTGTCTTCAGTTTGTCACTGTGATTCTTTCTTTCTTTTCCAATTGTACCAATTTTAAACTAAGAAAACACAGCAAAAATAATATAACTTCTCTGCTTGTAAACTCTTCCATGCCACAAAACTCATGTCCAAATTACCATTTTTAAGATGAGGAAATTATCTTAATATATATACCTTTATAAATATATATATAATATATACCTTTCTTTTTCCCAGTTTCTATTTCCTATTTTATGCCCTTTTTTTTAATTTTTTTTTTTTTTTTTTTAAATTTCTACATCACATTGTTCCTCTCCCAGTTTGTGGACTTCAAGTTAGAGTCACAAAATGACTTAGGCATCATCTGGAAGGCACTGTGATATCAGAAAGCACTGTGGTTCTACAACCCAGGTTATACCTTCCTGCCATGAATGGCCCCTAGAGACCTGCCTGTGGAGAAGGTTCAAAAAGGATAATAGTCTGACCTGTGAAATGCAGCTCTGAGAAAAAGCTTAGGAGAGTGCCACACTCTGCTGCACCTTTGGAGATGGTGGTACTTAGTATTTCCAAGATGGGTTTCGTTGAGACCTGTGTGCCCAAACAGATGGAATGGGAAATGTTTTGCCTCTGTGTAATGCTCCAACGGGCACAATACTTCCTTAAGGTGCAGGAGGTCCAGGTTTGTGTTTGTGTCTTCCTCAAGAATACCTGAGTCAATCTCTCTTACCCCTCTCAGAATATTGTCATCAGCATCAGACACTAGCAGGAGACCTCCTCTGACGAGACTTGTAATTTTATTGCTTTCTAGAGAGAATTTCTTAATCACTTGGGTATTAGGAACTAGTTTAGATACCTCTGTAAAGCACATCTTGGTCACTGCAATGTAAGGAAGATATCAAGCTATTAGAGAGTGCCCAAAGAAGGACAATGAAGATGGTGAAGGGCCTTGAGGGGAAGCCATATGAGGAGCAGCTGAGATCACTTGGTCTGTTCAGCCTGGAGGAGATTGAGGGGAGACCTCATTGCAGTCTACAACTTCCTCGTGAGGGAAAGGAGAGGGGCCCACACTGATCTCTTCTCTGTGGTGACTAAGGACAGGACCCAAGGGAATGGCCTAAAGTCATGTCAGGGAAGGTTTAGGTTGGATAGTAGTAAGAGGTTCTTCACTCAGAGGGTGATTGGGCACTGGAACAGGCTCCCCAGGGAAGTGGTCACAGCATGAATCCTGACAGAACTCAAGAAGCATTTGGATGATACTCTCAGGCACATGGTGTAACTTTTGGGGTGGTCTTGTGTAGGGTTAAGGGTTGGACTCGATGATCTTCATGGGTCTCTTCCAACTCAGCATATTCTGTGATTCTGTTACCTTCAGGATGAGGCATTTCCCAGGTTAAACAGCAGCTGAGCGTGATTTAGAATTAGCTTTGTGTGGACAGGGAGATGGTTTTACACATTTATCCCTTTCTTTCTTTAAAACTGTTCACCTTGTCTTCAGTTCTAGCTCCATCACTATTGTGTGGGTTCACCAATCACTACTCCATGGTGCAGAATTCTTCTTCTGAGCCATTATTACATTTAAAATAACACTGGCTTTTAAAGACACCGTGGCCTTGTCATTACGCAGAGTTAAAGTCAATGTTGATTAGTTCAACCTAGCATACATCTTCTAGAATTTCACCAAGAAATTGAAAGTGTGTATTTAAACAGGTTAGGCAGTTTGAACTATAAACTACTCAAAGCTCAAGTTGCTCATCACCATGTATGTTGCTACCTTCCATACAGTCCAAGAAGAAGGGAGAATCTAGCAGCCATCATATTCTAGAAATGTGCCTAGCATAGGCAAAACTGAAGCCTTCTGTTAAATTTTCTTGACAAGGTTGGATTGTCAGTCTTTTACACACACACACGCGTGCATGTGCGCGCACACACACACCCCCATACCCCCACCCTTATAAAAAAATAGGTCGTTTTTCTCTTCAGAAAATATCAAATTCACAGTCTGAGGTAGAATTCAAATATTTTGGAACACTGCCTTAAATTTGGCTTTCGTATACCTAAAAGAAACATGTGTTGGAAATAGTCTCCTCTCTGCTGGAACACTATGGCAATATGGTGTGAATAAAAGATTGTAAATTATTGCTGCCTAACATTACTAGTAATAGATTTTGCTGTGGGGAAGAAGTTGTCGAGTCAAATCTTGTGTCCTATTTGTTAATTATTGTTGTCTTTGTCTAAAAGAAATTCTGTTACAAGACTAGGCAGCTTTATTCAGTTAAAATGTTCCAGGAAAATTCAACACCAATCACATTTTCTAATAAACATTTAGTAGCACAATGAAGAAATATACAGTAGCATACAGTAGCATATCTATATATTGCATGTTTTACTTCTTGATCTCCAAACAATGTTTTCTTATATTCTCTGTCTTTTAAAAGCGAATACTGTGCTGATGGAAACTATTCATTTGACTGTCCTAGGGAATAAACTTTGCTTCAGTGCCTTCTGCACGTGAACTAATAATTGTTCACAAAGCCCTGCAAATTCAATGTGGTATTTATTTGGTAAGAAGACTTAGTTGCAAACTGGTTGTAATCCTGGCCTTGATAAAATAAGATGTAGCAGTGATCTCCTCCCCTCACAGGGACCTTTACAAGTTCTGGAAAAGTTTGAAATTTGCCTTCACCTGAAATTTTACTCACAAGCCCCAAGAATACATCCACTTGATGAAAGCCTAATAGAAAAAAAGTCTTATTCTTTAAGGCTAAGTCCCAATCATATACAGTGTGTCTTGATAAAATCATAGCTCTCTACACAAGAATTAGAGGAAATCAAAGGTCATGCTTGAATTTGTTATGGTAGCTTACCAACTTGTCAGGTGTCACTTTAACTCTGTTAACTATTGGTAAAATTTAGGCACGTGCTCTGAATCAGGTCATCTGTGAAGTAATAAATTCCCTAGCTCCTTAGTTTGATCTATTCATGCATACCATATCTCAGCTGATGGGAGGTAACTTGTGCAGGCATAACTTTACTGTGCATCTATGTTTCACTTATCAGATCATATCTTCCTCATAGAGTTTTAGAATTGTTGATATCAATAAGAGATATGTCTACTGCCTGGAAGTTATGTAGGCGTTTATGTAGACCTGTGTGGACCTAAAGACTGAAGCCACCAAGACATTTGCTCACTCTCAGCTATTAGACTGTAACCCTATTAGATTTCAATAGTCTGAACTAGACTGTAATCTCTGTGGTAGGAATTGCCACTTTACTAAGTATAGTGCAGTAGTGTAGCAATCAGCCCATTCAGGTAGTCACATTATATAAACATAATTTCTGATTTATTCTCAGCAAATTTGCTCACTGCAATGCCACTGATCTCTTCAAGCATGAAGAATCTATCTTTCTTTTGTCAGTCCACGTCACTAGCTATTTGTGCTGTGGATCATGATGAAACATGTTTACGTATATGGACCATATGCAAATTCCACATTTCAAGCACCTTTGTATGAAGAATATCTGAATTGCGTTTAATATCTGTCCTTTTTTCCCCCCTCAACATCAGCTGAAAACCACATGACTCCAATTAATTCCTATCTGTCTCAAACAGTTTATTGGCAGCAATCTGTTCTCAGTATTGCCAAAATACATAAAACTGTTGCAAATCCCATGATTTTTCATGTTTTTCTTTACAATTCAAATTTCAGATGAATACCTTAACATTACAATGAGATGAAAAGAAATGAAAATTACCTTTCAACTCAGAAAAACAAAACAAACCAAAGCTTGGATCTAATTAACCTTGGCAGGAAAAAAAATCACTGAGAATGAAAATCTTTCCAACTCCAAGAGGCCAAAACAAAGACCTGTGAAGTCCTAACAAAACTCTTGATATAGGATTTAACTGGTACATCAGTGCTGCTGAGGCTGATATTGATGCTCGGTATGGAGATTAGTTTTACTCTCGTCAAGTAGGTTTCCTGCCAAATATATGTGGTTTGTTTTATTTATGTCTTTAAGTCGAGAAAATCCTGGAAGTTCTCTGCTTGGTTCCATGTATTTCAAAGAATTAGGTTATGGCAGACATTACAGGGAGTGAATATTTCCTCATGCCTGGATATTTACTGACATTTTATGTTCCTAAATTTACGTAGGGCAAAGATTTCTGGGGCTCCGTGTTCATTCTTCACTGTCACTACTGGAAAATTTTTAGATTTAAATAAAGTTAGTATAAAGTTGAATAGAAATTATAGTCAGCTCACCCTAAGGGGGCTAATAAGCAAGACAATATAAGCAAGTCTCCAGAGAAGAGTAGATGTCTTTAAATTATGTCCCAGAGATGTACTCTGGTAGTTTGCATAAGAATTAAGAATCTGAATTAGGGACAGGACTTTTAACAACTGCTTTAGGGAACCAGAGCATTGATTTCATCTCAGTTTTAACACAGGTAGAATCTCTTCCAACTGTGAGAAGAACTGTCATTTGTAAGTATTTGAATTTCACTTCTCTGATGGCTGAATTATTTTGGGGAATGACAGAATAAAAACAGAAGTAAGGAATCAGGTGACATTTGAAACAGCATTGCTAGCTCCCCATCCTCTGCAAATGCATGGGCAAAATGCTGTATAGGTGATCTTTAGGTATACACAAAAGAGGACAGTAGTGTGGCCCTGACTGTTTCATGAATGGGATCTAGTGCTGCAAGCAGAACTGCAGTATCTGCAGGCAAAAGCTTTATGGAAGCTGCCAGAGGGGTGCCAAGGGTACATCAGGTAGATCTTGCAGACTAAAACGCCCAAGCAGTAACATCTTTTTTAAAGCTATAGTAGCTTCATAATCTTCAATAACCTTTTTTTGTATGTGACTATTTTACCACTAAATGAGTGTCTTTCTTCACTGTATTTCTCAGCATCACTCCAGCTGTCAGAAATTGAACTTCCCTGAAGACTTAAGCCAAGCCTAAGATTATGGCTCAAGTATAAAGAAATGGGCATAGTGTTAGAGCAGCTTATAACACTTTTTACTATCATTATTTCTGCTGCTGTTTCTGCTTTGCACCATGCCTTCAAAACCACATGGCCCAATGCTGGAGTCCTTGATGCTTCTGTAAAAGCACTGAAGAGTGGGATGGGATAATCATATTCCATTTTGCATTTTGATTTGGGATTGTTAAAGGCAGAACAGACAACATGGAATAACTGCAATTCAGGATTGTTCTACATAATAATTCCAGATGAAAACTTTAAGTTCAGCATCTATCAAGAGTAATATATAACATAATACCCCAAAGTGTGTATTTTTTCCAGGCATTCTGCTAGGGCTGATGCTCCTTTCTTTTAAAAACATGATGTATTCTCTAGAGTGGAAGAACTCTAGTATCAAAACTGTGTCTGGACACTGGTTGTAATAGTAAGTTGGCCTGGCCTGGCCATGACATCTGTCTCCTGTCACAGGTATCCAGTGACTAGATACCTGGAGTATTGTGTTCAGTTCTGGGCCCCTCAGTTCAGGAAAGATATTGAAGTGCTGGAGCGGGTCCAGAGAAGAGCAACAAGACTGGTGAAGGGACTGGAACACAAGACCTATGGGGAAGAGGCTGAGAGAGCTGAGGTTGTTTAGTTTGGAGAAGAGGAGGCTTAGAGGTGACCTCATCACTGTCTATAACCACCTGAAGGGAAGTTATAGCCAGGTGGGGATTGGTCTCTTCTCCCAGGCAGGCAGCAATAGGACAAGGGGGCACAGGCTTAAGCTCTGCCAGGGGAAATTTAGGCTGGATATTAGAAGGAAATTCTTTACAGAAAGAGTGGTCAGGCAATGGAATGGCCTGCCCAGGGAGGTGATGGATTCACCGTCCCTGGAGGTTTTTAAACTGAGATTGGACATGGCACTTACTGCCATGATCTAGTAAATGGACTGGAGTTGGACCAAGGGTTGCACTCGATGATCTCTGAGGTCTTTTCCAACCCAATCGATCGATCGATTCTATAAGTGTGCCAGAAACCTGTTGCATTTTCTTTTTTCAAGCAGAAGTTAAATACGGGGAAATTGGGATTAAAGAAGAAAGTGCTGTCTATCCATTAGCAGGAAGAAGGCTGCGTATGTGATTCTTCAGGTAAAATTGCACTAGATGAGCTGCCTTAAGAATTCACAGGCCACTGGAGAGGTCTTTCAAAAAGGTCCTCCTACCAATCTGTTCATCTCCACCTTTTAAACCATCTCTGCTGGAATGGGGAGTTACCATCCCTTCAACTCCCAGACTTATGTCTTGCTACTGATTTGGCTCTGACAATCACTACAGCATCTTTTCAGTCAATTTAATTTATTAACCCAGAGGAAAACTTCTTGGATTTGAACTGTTTTATGCAAGAGTCTGACAAACACCAGAGCTGGTGATGGAGTGTGAATGTGAGGATAAAGTATATGGATAAATGTTGGATGTATATCTAAAGGGAGGTAGCCAAGGGGATGGTGTCAGGCTTTTCTCAGTGGTGCAGAGAAATAGGATGAGAGGAAAGAGGCAGAAACTGGAACACAAGGAGTTCTACCTGAACATGAGGATGAACTTTATTGTGTGGGTGACCAAGCACTGGAACAGATTGCTGCGAGGCTGTGGAGTCTCCCTCACTGGGGATATTCAAGAACTGCCTGTATGCAATCCTGAGTAAAGTGTTCTAGGATGACCCTGTTCGATCAAGGAGGTTGGACCAGATGACCTCCAGTGGTACCTTCCAATCGTACTCATTCCATGATTGTGGTGTTCTGTGAAGTGGCAGGACCATCCCCTTTCAGCCACAAGGAGCTGTTAGATTTACTTACTCATCTTTTATAACTTAATCCTTTCTTGGAAATGAAAGTACTAGGAGAAATTAATGACTGTTGAAATATCACATAAACTAATTTAATTTCCATGTGAGATGCTCCTAGTGAAACTGATTTTGGAAAGAGGTGTTTCATTTTTAAGATCTGTTTGGAGTTCTGACACAGTGCCTTTCTACAGAGAGTTACCAAAATCAAGAATTTAGCAATAACTTCACATTTTACATAATTATCATTTATATTTTTGAAAGTAGCCTTTGATGGGAAAAAAATAACTGTATAAAAATTCTTCTAGTGGGGAAAATATATAAATATTCTTCAAGTCAGCAAAAAATACCTGCAAACTTTCAATGAAGTGTTATTCTGCAGAGACATCTACAATTTTATAGGATGCAATTTCACAGTTCAGGCTTGGTTTGCCATGTGTGTAGAGCAAGCTGATTACATCAGGTGGTGGGGCATTATCAAGTCATTGTTAACGCATTGCCAGAGAGGACATAAATGGCCTTTCCCCACAGCAGTCACTAACAGTGACAGAATCAAGTGGTTTGGCCAGGCTGTTGTTGGTGGAGGGAGTGTTCTTCAAGCTGAAATGAGAAATGGGTGGAATGAAAAATACAGATTTTTTTTTTTCTAATTAAGATCTTAGGATTTTTGTATCAATTACACACTTCACAGTTTAAAAACGATGACTCTCCAGTTACAAGACAGTATTTGCCACCTCGTCACTCAAAATACTTCACTGTTTCCCTTCAAAGTGCTTTATAAAGTCCTTCTTCACTCCCATTCTAAATAGCCATTGGGGGGCCACTGGTAAACTGACTTTTTAGCTAGATACCACTTCCAGTAATTCTTGTATCTTGAATCTGTTCTTATTGGGGTCTTCATTTTTGTATCTATTTTGGTCCATAAGTACGATGAGCCAGACTAATGCAAATAATAAATTTGTATAATAGTAAGCCAGATGTACTGGCCTGAAAGTTTATCTTTGTATTATTTAAATACAGATATTGACATATAGACCTAGTGTAATGAATCATCACATTTTGACAAACTGCATAGAATAAGATACAGCTGATTCTTAGGAGATGAACATAATGTGCTGAAACAAGTCATTCCAGTAACATCTTCCTGACAGGAATTAATAGAAGGCAGATACCAGAGAAGATTATCAAAACCAACAAGGAGGTCAGGCTTTGCATTTATCAGGGAAGCTGACTGCTACAATTTTTACAAGAATTTCTGAACATGCTTGGGGTAATGTTCCTTTGTGTTAATATTATTGGTTTGCTTATCAATTTCTGCTCTCCATTTTCCTCTTTGTAGCCCAGCAACATTTACAACATATATATTTTTCACATAATATTGTAAAAGTAACCAAGAGCTGCAAGTTATTCTCAACCTAGTGTTCAAAATTTCTAAACCTGGACTGCACGAACCTCTGATGTTCAACTTGGCATGGGCTTGCAGCAAGAGGTGATCCCAGTGATTCCCTGTGTCCAGACAAAACAGCGATGCTCCGGTAGCATTTGCTTGCCACCATGGAAACTCAGATGGGTAAATGTTGTCCTTGCACTGGGTCATGGACCACTAGAGACATGATTAAACAAAATGAAGCCACTTGGCTAATGCAGTAAATACTGGGTATAAGATCATAGGCAGGGAGCCAAACCATTCGTTAAAGTGTCAAGGGATCAATAAAGACAGATGACAGAGCATAATTGTGGAGGCCAGAGGGCCACACAAACTTTACACAATAGTAATAACAATAGAAATTATTACTAATATTCTTGTTAGCATATTGGCTGAGAGAAATCACAGCATGACAAGAGCTTAGGTGGACAACCCAGACCACTTGGGGGACTAGTTGTTTCTAATGCATCAGTTGCCTGACCAAATGTGCAGAGAGATTGCAGAGTTCTTGCAAAGCGCAGAATTCAAATTGTGTTCTGGAAGTGCTCTAATTTGGAAATAATAGTAGGACGTAGTGGGACATAACCTATTACAGTTTTCAACAAGTAAGTAGTACCCACTAGCTCAGTCTTTCAGTCAACAAATTGCTGATTGAGAAAAGAGAGTCAGAGGATGTCTGCATGTGACAAGCTGAACTAATGTTAAAGGTATCAAGGCAGAACAGCCACAGTGGGTTGGACCAAAGAACCACTTAAACTGCTATCTGAAAGTGGCCAAAAATGGATAACACTTTTGGATAAGTGATGGACAATACTATAGTCATGGTTAATGAACTTCCAGCAGTCTGCAGTTCATGTGTTTTCCTAATCATGGGCATTATCTCTGTGCTTAACAGGTATTGATGTCTTGTCCTTTTATTACTGTATTAAATAATTTGGGGAAATCATGAAGTCTTTTGGCATCCATGACATTATTTGTCAATAAGTGACACAATTTAACTGTATTTTCAGAGGAGAATATCTCATTTCATTTATTTTCAGCATACTACCATAGATTTTATTTTGATAGTCCCTAATTCTAATCAGGCATATCTGTTGCAGTCAAATCACCTCAAGTTGTGTCTTTCCTGTGTGCTTTTAATGATCCTGTCACTTGATTAATATGCTTCCACTGCAAAGGTTTATCAGAATAATATTTTTCATGTATTGTTAACAGAGGATACTCCAGAGCCTTTGGTCCAATATACAGGGATGCATATTAATTGCCATTAGACAGTATCAGCAGGACAGCATTCCACTGATGAACAGCAGAGGACAAGGGCAGAAGTCCAAAGAGTCAATTTCAGATCCCAAGTAGACACAAAAACCTTCCTAAAGGGCTTGTTTATAATTTAGTAGCCAATTTTACCAGGAGATCAGGATAGGTATGAGATCTGTCAAAAGAAATGTCAGAAAAACCTGTTTTTCTGTGGTCTGGGAAACAGTTTACATTTTCACACTTAAGAAACATCAAGGAAGTAGAAAATGCATGCAATTAATTCCATAAGTGAGCACTGAAGCTGAACCCCATTCTAAAAGAAGTGTATACTTTTCCCACTTCCTTGATATGGGCATTCATCTAATTCAACCTATCCTAATGTTCAGAAAGGATCTGACAACATTTGTGTAGCAGAACATATTGGATAGATTTTCAGACAATTGTGTACATTTAAAGATAAATATTGGTACTGTGGATTATTAAGGTAGGTAGTTGAACTGGGATTTCTTGGAATTGTTTGTTTGTTTTATACTAGCAAGTGCTCTTGTATTGATTGTACAAAGTACAATCAGTTCCTATTCACCCTTTCACGCTATTGATTTTATAGACTTCTGTCACATCCTCCCTTGGGCATCCTTTTTTTTTCAAGCTGAAAAGCCCTAGTCTGATCATCTGTTCCTTGCACAAAAGCTATTCCATGCATTCTCTTCCTTGAAATTTTCCAGTTCTTGTATTTTGAAATGGGATTCCAACATGGCACATGGTGTTCAAGATGTCTGCACCATGTGTTTATATATAATAATGGAATAATGGTGTCTTACACTTTGTTCTTTTCATGCTTTTTAATAGACCCAACAGGTAATGTACTTTTACAAGTCCTCCTGATCAGGAAATTGACACTTTTTCTCTGCCATTATTTGACAGCCATTATTTGACTAACTATATCTGTGATCTTAGGTATCAATGATTTATGTAGAACCTCAAACAGAATTGATTACAGTTTCATCTTTCTCATAAGTAACCTGAAGGACTTGGATGGCATCATGCAAGTGTGTAAGGGTTTCTGAATCATAACCTGTTTTAAGTGGGAATTGCTTTGTCAGAAGTACTAACTATATGAAATAACTAAGACATCTTGTCAGTTTTCCAATTCCCATATTTATTTTCTATAGAAATGAAACTAGACTATTATATGATCATTAAGGCTTGCCTCCTTTTCAAATGTATTGTAACTTTTAAGATAAGTTTTTTTGATGATTTTCTTTATGATTTTGGGTTAAAAAACCTTAATTCTAGGTGAGTTCCATGAGAAGAATGATTTCAGGTGAAGTTTGCTCTGAGGTTTTGCAATCATTTGGATCTGAAGCTCCCAGTGAGACCAAAAAGGGTAAAGTTGAAACTATGCAGACTGAAATAAAGAAAAAATGTACAGATAAACTCTCCATGAGTGTGTCCTCTTGAGTTTCAATGAAATCTAGTGACAATGAGCTCAGATAGTTTCCAAGTCCCCAGTGCTTTGCCCGCAGCATGAAATTACTAACTCTATTTTTATTCTTACCTTGACTTGGTTCTCATGGTTCATTGTGCAAAAATGAACAATGATTTCTTTTGTCAGTCATTCAACTGAAAATTGTTTTGCTTATTATTCAATATAAATTGTTCTTCTGCTAAAATATAAAATATCAGTATGTAAAAATTTATTGCCCAATTTTACCTCTCACAATTCCAAAACATAGAACAGCACTCGCTGATTTGGTAGAAAATGAGAAACATGGTAAAAGAGGGAAATGTAGGTTTTGCTAAAGAGATGGTATTAAATAGCTCCAAATTTTGCTGTAGTTCATAGCATTAGCTCTGGAAATCCATTACTGGGGAAGAGGATTATGGAAAAATGCCATCTTCATATTAAATATGAAAGGATAAGTTTTCCCAAAGTGATGTGGTGAAGTAGGAGGTTTCATCCTTTTGACTAAGAATCCTTTGAAGTTGAAGCTCCTAATATAGGACTGGAAAAGGTACAGCTGAAGTTACGCAGACTGAACATACCACATAACATTTGAGTGAAGAATGATCTCTGAGTTACAACTAAGTCTAGCAATACAGCTCTAGGAATTTAGAAGGACTTAAGGTCTTAAGTTTTCTCTTCACACCTTCCACAACTTAGAATTATTCCTGATCACTTCTGTGTACAACTGAGAGCTTGACCTGAGCCTGATAAATTTAAGGACCTTCAGTTATAGTGAGGTGGCCTTTTGCTTTTGAATAGGCTCAGAGAGTATAATTATCCTGAAGTAAATGTAGATACCTTAGCATTGCTATGAATCCCCTTAAGTTATAGTTGAACAGTCTTTGTCATGTAACCAGAATGACAGGTTAATACTTCTCGGACAAAGAAATCCAGATGAGCTAAAGACACTGAACAAGTGAGATGGTTTGTGACCCATTGAAGGTATCATTAGAAGAGGTTTTTTTAGTCTGATTTGTAAGAGATAGAAGGAGGAAACTGGTCCTATTTTCAAATATTTGTATATTTTGCATCAAACAGTTCCTTGACAAAAATCATGAACTATTATTGAAGAATAGTCCAAAATCCAGGAAATTTTGATCAACATCTCCTTTTACAAAGCTGTAGAATAAACCTTTTTCTTCTGTATTTTCTCTCCAGCCAATGAATTTTGAAATTTTTTCTTGACAGTGAGACAGGTTCATCAGGAGTAAAAGTTATATTTTTATCCAGTTTATAGCTTGCTGACCAAGCAATTTAAACGCCTCTGGAGCTGCAGAGAAGGCCAAATATGGAGTTTGAGCACGGAACCATTCATAAGTGAAGGGGTTCAAACTTCGTTGTCTATGGTGCCCATCACAGTCCCAGGAACCAACTGAAAATGATGTCCAGAAAGGGTCATTTGGGGATGTTTTTTTTTACAGAAAATTGCTGTACTTTTGGATTTGCCTTGGAAATTAACTGTGGGACTATTTTTCAACTCCTTAGCACTGTTTACATGTTAGCACTCCTTACATGCTTTCTGTTGGTGGATACACCTACTCAGAATAGCACAAACTGGTGCACAGGGAAAAACCACATTGGAAGATTCCAGATGGGTGCTTGGGCTCAAAGTAAATATGCCCAGCTGAAGGTTAAAGAAATCATCTACTCAGGTGAAAATCACTATCATAATAAAATCCGTGTTGAAATTTTTAGAAAGACATGCCTAAAGTGTCAGGGAACAGCAAGAGCAGGTTCTCTTCATGAGGGAGGATAATTCAGAAGCCAAGGGTGACCTCCACAGAGGCAGGGTGCTTATCAGCCCAGGCACTATCCCACAAGGTCTGAACAGGATCAGGTTGGTGATAGTGGCAGGCTTCATCAGGACAAGTCTTACAGATGCCCATGGGGTCCTGACATAAGGATACTACAATCTGAGCAACAGCTGTCATGAGTCTAAATCTTACTAGTTTTGCTTTTCATTTATTTTTTGTGGTATGGATTAAACTTCAAGCCACAGAACAAACAGCTGAAAACTGATGACAATTTGTATTTGGAACCAAATACCCTTATCACTGAGGGCTGATTATTTGAAACCAGACTGGAATTTTGTGCTTTGCTGCACCTCTTCAAAGCAAATTCAACCCATGTGTCCTCAGGCAGGTTTGCATATGGATGTCACTTGAAGGATTCTTGGTTTCAGTGGCAGCTATTCATGGTATCAAGGGATGCCAAAAGCACTACCCAATTCTTGTTATTTAAGTTGCATACTTCATCACTGGGAATTTGTAAAACAAAACAATTCCCATTATTTCTGCAACTCTTGAACTGAGATTGTTTGTATCCCATCTGCTGACTCCAAAGTAACAATTAACTAAGCACACTGTTTCCTGAACAATTGGTAATGCTGGCAAAACCAAGAAGGTTGTTTGACATAACTAAAGGTATCTTTTAGCAAAGATATATTATCAAGGTCTTGATTTCCTATAATCAGTAAAGTTCTAAAGTGTCATAGGTGTTTTGGCCTGATTTCCCTGGTTTGGAAACACCACTGTAAAGACATCATATTACTGCATAGGTCTTGTTATATAAACTGTGGATATTAAACTGAAACAGATGTGTTGATTTCAGTTTGGCTCAAAACACACACAAGTAACCAATGTTTGCCAAATGGAAAAGGATAAAAAGCAGTTGATAAAATGTTATTTTCATGCATCTGAGATAATTACAACCAGTAGGCAGTGAAACAAAATTAAAATCTATAAAGAATAAGCTGGCAGCAGCTGACAGTAGGTTCTACGGAGGGAGGTAAAATCTTTGTCAGTGAACCAAGCCAACAGACAAGTAGAACTACGTAACAATAAATTGCAAGTTCTATATAGCCCATGACATAAGATTTAATACTAATTTATGATGACTTTCATGTCTAAAGAAGGCATTAATGGTTGTAACATTAGCCTTCTTTTTCAACTGTATCCACAGTATTTCACTTAATGACCTTGCACAGTGCTATGTCTCTCGTAAGTAAATACTTCTCTTTCTAATTGGAATTTATTGCCTTTTAATTTGCAATCCTATGTTGTTATATGATGGGACAAGTTTAATAAAAGGAGAGATTGATCAGTTTATTACTATACCAGTAGCAATTTTATACACCTCCATCGAGTCTCCTGTTACTCTTGTTCTGTCTATGTTGATCTCTCATCCAATATAAATCCTACTCTACCTTTATCTCTACCCTGAAATTCATCAATCTCTGCTTTATCTTTCTTGAGAGTGAGGCAACCACAATTGAGTTCAATATTACAAGTCAGAATTGATAATTTTTATATGGTGCCATATATTTCCTATATTGTTTCTATCCATTGTAAAATTCAGTATTTTAAAGTAGTACTTAAAATGTGGCATTTTTCTTTAAGGCAAGAAGTCTTCTTAGCAGTTCCAGCATGCAGAAGTGCATGCAAATTCAATTTTTATTTGGCCTTTTCAAGAAAATTTTTATAGCAACACTTTGTTTTCCTCAAGAGTTGAAAACTAATGAGCTCTGTCAAATTGGACAGCACTGTGTCTAGGAATCTGTTAGAGGAAATGCTGATTACTTAGTGAGCTAAAAACGTAGCCACAATTTGCTGTTGATTGTCCAGGGCAGGCAGTTATTGAGTTTATCTACAAGACAACTCTTAAACAGAATGTATTTAGCTAGTTAGATTCAATAACAGGGAATCACATTCATTTGATAGAGTGGGCAGAATTATAGTTTGAGTCATGGTCTAGGGAGAGTAATAGAGTGGGTGTTAATGTTCTTAGTTTAGAAGCAGCTATTTTTCTGAATTAGAGTTCTGAGTATACTTACTGTGATATGGAAGGAAGTCAGTAAAGTATTTAGGTGTTTAAATAGGACTCAAATCCACCTGAGATCTTAAAGGAAAACAATAGAAGATAGGTATGTAAAATTTTAACAGTGGCCTACCTTCATCTTAAAATTGATAGATATGGACTTGTGGCTGTAGACAGACCTACCTTTCTTCTGTGTGTCCTTCATTTGGAATATAGTACAAAATGTAGGCCTGCATGTCAAGTCTACTTCACCTTATGTCTTATAATGATCTCACATATAAAGGCATGCCCTGCATGTACTAAATAAGCATAATGCCATGCTCTGCTTTGCTCAGTGGGAATAGAATAATACAAGGATGCTTTTGTATTTACTTCTGTTCAGAAACTCATGACTGAAAACTAAAAACTACTATGTGTTCAGTGTTTATCCAAACAGAATAACATGATATATATAGATGGTTTTTATTACTGTTCTGTCTGTGATGGCTGTTTCAGCTACATCTCTGAAGAGTTTGAAAATTTTTGGAGTTTTGTGGTAGGTGTTCTCCAATAAGAGACATTTACATGATCATCTGTAAATTCATTAAGACATATCTTATATGGAGTCCAATGTGTAGTGTCACTGTTTCTTTCAGACTTGATCTCCTTTTTAACAATGACTACCTACTAAATCAATTATTTAACTTTGAGAAAAATGTTGTTTTATTGCTAGCATTTGGAATTCTATCATATTTATCAATTTCCTCTAGCTTCTTCTTTAAATTAGTTTCAGTATACCAAAAAAAAAAAAAAAAAGAGATTACACATAATTTTTGGTTTGAATCAGCTGTAGCCACAATTTTGTGCTAAGCAAACTGATAACATGGTGCAACAATTAATTAATTGATGGTACCATAAAGCTTTCCTTTCTTTATAAAATTTAATTCTGTTTAATAAAAAAAACTTGTGAGCAGCTGATCATAAGAAAATGAATGATGCCTAAAAGCTATATTGGAACAGTCATCCCACAGTCTCATATATATTTTTTTTTGTTAGGTCTATAATTAATCCTCACTTATACCAAATGTATGTGACTCAGACACACTGACAGAGGGCTGATGACAAAACATGTTATTGTTGATGCTGTAGAAGATGCACTGTGAGTATCTTCCAAGGTTTGGAGGACACCCCCTTACTAAAAGCTGTTTAGTCATTAATCACAAAACCACAACAAGAACTGTCTCTATCCATTCTTCAAAGCAACTTTTTTTTTTTTTATTTCATTATTATAATTTTTTTTTTTTAGGATTAATCCAGTCCTTGATGATATTCCAGAAGTACCTCTTTCCCTGATTGCTGGATACTTTTTCTAAATTTAGACAATTGTTAAGAGTGACTTACTCAGGTAAAGCAGCTGATCAGCTGGGCTTCACATCTCCATTTACACTCTGAAACCCTGGAGGACAGAAAAGTGTTTTAATTGGTGAGTCAACCTCGGTAGGAATATGTTTTTAGGAAATGAGGCCTACACTGTTCTCCTCACACCAGGCACACTCTCTCTGGTTGCCATGGTAATTTGCTGGAGCATGCTAGGTCCAATGATGTGGAAAACAACATGGCTTCCTCATTTGTTTAGCCTTAAGGAAAATTACAGATATTAACAAATCATTACAGGGCTAACAGACACTCCAAAGGCTTGACCTAAATAAACAGCATCATGTCAGATTGCTAATAGCTGCCCAAGCTTTACTTCTGTGACTCCCCTGAAAGTCCTTAGTTAATGAAGGTTTTATTACCCTAAATATTTGGTTTTCTCCATTACAAGTAAAATCCTGCACTTTAAATGTTACCTCCTATTCAGCGGACCTCCTATTCAGTGAGGTGCATTTAATTTGTCAATTGATTGGAAAGACATATAAATGTTAAAAAACAACTGATACTTTTGTGAGTATAAACCCAAAACATCGAATATTTCTTGCCACTGTTCCCTGGAAAGGATTTTTTGTATTTCACAGAAAGTTCTTTTCTGAGAAGAGCATCTGACACACCATGCGCTCCTCATGGTGGTGGAGTGAGATCTCAAACTCCTCGGCCTCCACAGGGCTGGGAAGGGTGATAGGTCTCTGAGAGAGGAAACATTGCATTTGAAGTTGTTGCTTTGAGGATGGGGCAAGAAGAAAATTAAAAGCAGGCACGAGAAAAAAAGTACTAAAGAATGAACCCATCCGTTAAAATTATAGGAGGAAGTACCAGCCAAAGTCTGTAATTGCAGATATGATGGTGGTAGGCTCATATGGGCGAACTGCAAGGTCAGTAGAAGAAAAGATTATGTCTTTCAAGTTTTCTCAGTTAAATGGTCTGTAATTTCAAAGCAGCCGATTTGTTGGTGCGGTCCACTTCCTCAGAGCCTGCTCCCTGGGGAATGAAAGATGAAGGTGAGGAATTTCACAAGTTGCTGAAAGAAACGTTTTAAAAAAAGACTTGTTTTGGTAAGCCTTCTGACATACCGTGTCTTTACTGGGGACTTCCAATGTCCTCTGGAATCTGAACAATAGAAGAAAGCAATTAACAAAGAAAACACATGGGACAAGTTTACTGCTTCCTTGATCAAATTGTGTCAGTGATAGATACACATATGTAGGTACATGCTCCCCATCTAGCGCTATGCACTTTAGTACATAACTGGAGAAACTACTCCTTTGAGTTCCTTTGCTAGCTTTAAAATGCAATTGTTCTTGTTTTCAGTCTGGACCAGGTGTCTGGGAGATTCCAGATGTGACTGTATTGCAATCAATGCAGGGTAATATTCTTAACTGTAGCAAGTATCAACAGTGAATGCTCCTTTTCACATCTAGAAAAGCTGTCCAAGGACTGCAAGAATGAATTAAACGAGATAACCTCCCCACAAAAAACAAAACAAAAGCAAAAAGCACATTACAATGTCATCATATTTATGCTGAGAATCCAAATTGCTCAGATTCTTATTGATTATTTCAACAGTGATTCTTTTCATCTATGAATTTTTTTGTTCAAAAATTCACTCTTGTAATTGAAATAACAGCATGTATTTTCCTCGTTTTTCAAGACTACTTGAAATTTCAGCACTCAGAGCACATATACTTAGCAGAGTGAAGAGGAAACATGGTGGATCAGGACACTTAATACAACCACCTGAATGTTGTTTATTCATTATGTTCTGAATTTTTTATTATAGTAATATATTATCATAGAGTACACCTTACACCAGATATACTACCTGAATACATAATTGCACTTACACTTTTCCTCTTATATTGTGTATTAATTAGGTAAATTAAAAAAAAAGCCCAAACCAGCAGTGGGCACTGTGACTGATTTCCTCTGTTAGTGTACCAAATTTGCTTAGTTCAAACATCCTTAAATAAATATGGTAAAATGTTGTGTTAGTTCTACCTGAATGCATTGTGTTAGTTCTATCACTAATTTTATCCCAGAGGTCTTTAATTTATTAAAAAAACACATTTTGTATGTGTGTGTAACTTATCAGGTGCAGCTACATTACACTGTGATTCTCCCTGCTCTGACATTGCAGATGTAAAATTTCTCATATGCTTTATAAAGCATCATTTTAATGTGTCATCCTTAACAACTGGTGAGATTTACAAATTGAGAAGAATAAGATTTCTGGTTTGGTTGTGAGAGGACTGAAACCAATGTGTTGTACTGAATTATCTAATCAAAGGTCTGGGTTTACAACTAAAATACATTCAAATATTGGGTCTTCATATAGAAAGTTACAAATATCCTGAGACAAATTCAAAAGTCTTTCATGAGAATTTTGCTATATTTTATCCCTTTTTCTTGGAAAGACCCAGCCCTGACTCTACATGTTCCTATTTTGGAGCATTTGTCTTGTTTCACTAAGCATGTTAAGAGGAAATGTGAACATATATAAAGGAGAAATTACTCCCTGCACAGTTTCAATAGTGAAGCTTGGTTCTGGTTCAGTTAGGCATTACAAAAAAGCTTTGGGTGTACTGTTATTTTAATTTTAAATGATTTGTCTAGCACAATATCATTGAGTTCTCAATCTATTAGTTCTGGAAAAGGGAAATATCATTTAAAAAATATCCTCAGAGCTTCAAGTGGCTAAGGGATGAAAATCACTGATAGTTCTTGCAGGAAGGGAGGTTACATATTAAAAAAAAAAAAAAGAAGGAAAGAGCACTTGAAAATGGAATGGGAAAAGAATGAACCCCAAAGATAAAGATATTAATAGAAGACAAAAATCAAAAAAAGAATGTGATGATTTGAAAAATGTTTAGAAGATCATTCAAATATTGCTCACAAGGAAAGATGAAGTTGCTGGATGTTCTGCAAATATATCCTCAGTAACTAATCACCTCTTCCAGAGGAAAAATAACACATTTCCCCCCTCTAATTACTCTGTGTGTTCATTCCTGAGTGCATTCCAGACCCTAGAGCCTTTGTAGAACAGAGTGCTGTGGAATGGGCTCTGAAATTCTCAGGTGATTGTAGCTAGGAGGACTGTCAGGAAGAGACAAAGCCTGGCTGGAAATATCTGATCTATGGACCCTTCTCTTCAGTTTGGGCCAACAACTGTGCCTTTCCCTAGAGTCCCTATTGTCATTTCTAGATTTCTTAAGTTGTTATCTTGTTTTTTTTTGGTTTTTTGTTTGTTTGTTTTTATTTTTCTGTAATGGTAGATTCTAGGAAAATAAAATACGTTTGATATTGTGGAAATTATTTTGATATTTATTGCAGTTTTGGTGTTGTGGTGGACCATGGGAATCAGAAGTTTGTTTAAGGTCAGTTAGCAAAAGGCAACAACAAAAAAATTATGAAAAAAAGGAAGACAGAGAAGAAAAAAAAAAAAAAGACAGAAGGAAAATAAAGGAGGGAGAGAACTTTTTCTGTCTGAGTAATTGATGTTTTTCCTGCAGTGAAAGCAAGTGAAGGATGAAGTTATATCATCACATGAACATCCTTGCGGTGCAGAAGTGGGAAGAAATTAATCTGGAATCACTTCTCAGAGGCAGTCTAAAGCCTTTAATTGTGATCTGGATGGGGATCCTTGTCCCAGCTTATGCTTGGGCAGGAACAAATGACATATTTCCACCCTGGGGAGAAGGTGGTAGCAGAGTTTTTGTCTTAGCAATCTCCCATGTCAGAGTCAGGTTCTGTTCAAATCAACGTTATTGTCAGCGTGGTTTCTCTATTGTTCTTTGTTTTCCCATGTGTATTGGGAAGTTATTATCTTTTGCCATGTCCAGGAGTAGCTACTAGCTCTACCTGTATTTAGGAAATTCAAATCTTCTTTATTATTTCAGACAAAGTACTCAGTAATAACTAGTTCAAATTGTAGTCCCTGTTATTGCCCCCCCAATCTTATAAGATACACATACTTTTCTGAAATGAGTCGTCTTGAATTCTACTGGTGTAGTTTTCTGTCTCAGTATGATTTTTTTATTATTATTTAAAACTTGAACATAAAAGATGGGCAATTTCTGAGCAAGTAAAAGAAAAAGGTACATTCTCCTTTGTTTCCCTTTTTGCATTTCATTAGAAGGAGATTTGAAAGCTGTCATTTGACATAAAAATTCTTCACTAAGAGGCAATGAACCTTAGGCTGTTGGAGAAATAAATATTTCCTGTGCTATGTTGTAATTCTGAACTTTAGAATATGATCCAGTCACTGAGAAATGAACTGCAGCTTAATAACTCTCATCCCACACAGAGGGATAAAGTTGAAAGTAGTTGTGGAATTCTGTTGATGGTAATCCTTTTCTCTTCAAGGAATAACTTTGCAGACTTCATTTTTATCATTTGTGTCTATTTTAACTTTTTTAAGTCATATTACTGATCTTTCTCTCAAGTCTTTGTTCTCAGTCTCTTATGAAATTCTCTTCCCCTTCCATAATTTACCTAATGGCATGGTTTACAACAAAAGCAGACCATATTTCTTCTTTTTTCCTCTTTATGTCCTCTCTCCCTCTACAATTTATACTCATTTGGTTGTCTGCCCATTACAATAAATGTATCACTTGCACTCACTGCTGAATGCCAACTGCGTGTGGACATTAGCTACTCTTCTGACTATGCCTGTTTTTTACAGACATTTTGGTATTTACTCTTTCTGTTCTCCTTTCTGCAGCCAGTAATTGTTTTTTTAATTCTTTTGTTTTCTGTGTACACAAACACAGATTATTCAAAATCTCTCTCCAGAGACCAATCTTCATTATAGGTTTTCGTTTTCATTAAGTGTTACCTTCTCTATCTCATTGCCTTGTTTCTAATTATGGTATATATTAGTTGCGTTTTGATAGACGGTTGCCAAAACCAGCGGAACGATATTTAAATTATTATGGTCAGACATCAGCTGCTTTTTCCCTGAGAGTCAATTCCTCCCCTTTGTGAAAGTATCCCCATGTTTCTGCTCAGCTTCATGTAAAAGGTTAACACATGCCACATGGGTACTCCAGATTGACTTCTATAAGAAATGATTTTTCACAAAGTGGGTAAAGCCACCACAATAGTCCAAAGAGGTGTTCTCCAATGCAGACACTAAATGAACGTGAATCTGGTCAGCAGTTGGGAAGACTTTAATTATGACAGAAGAGTGCAGAGATTGCCTTAGTTTTTGTTGTTGTTTGTTTATTTGTTTGTTTTCCCCCCAGATTTCTTTTGGAGACCAATGAAAAATGTTTGCAGGTACTTGCAGAAAAATCAGCTGGGGTCTACTTCCAGATATTAAACTGAGTATAATCTAAAAAACCTACAAATATTTCATATTAAATCAATCTCTTAAGCTTGGTGTGCATCCCACAACCTTTGCACAAAACTTTACAAAAAATATTAGACTGGATCAGCGCTTGCCAGCCCAATACTGGGTTGAGGCTGCAAGAATGGAGGAAAACCTGATTGTTTGGAGTCATGAAAGAAAACTCTCCCTGGGTGGCCAGGGAACTGTTCTGCACTGCTGTCAAGCAAAGTCAGGGAGTGTGGAGACGTCACTTGTAAATTGAAATTGTTCTTCTCAAAATCCTGCCTAATCACAGGAATCTCCTCTTCAGCAAGAAATGGCCTGAAGAGAGTGACCAGTGTGGGTTGCTGATCTGGGAAAGCACCAAGTGTACTTTGGTCTTCAACCCGTTCTTTCCAAAGTCAAATGCTTTTCCCTATCTATATTCTTCTACTTTAAAAAAAAAAAAACAACCAAAAAACAAATCAAGAAGTTGCCACAGCTTTGTCTATTGGCCTCAGCCACTTCCTTGGTTTCCTTTTCTCTCTTGCACTCCTTTGGATCACCTCTGCGCTCTGGTTTGTGAGATTCTGGGAGCTGAACTGTACTTCTAACACTGACACATAAACACTGACAGTTCAACTCATGTATAAAGCTTATAGTGCATTCAAGTAACACAGTTCATTGAAGATTGCTTTCTTTTAGTCGTTGGTAGTCTTTTCCCCCAAAAAGATGCATAATTGTGTAATGCATTGCACTTTCTAGCTGCAGACTTTGCTTCTTTGGCTCCCTTTTGAGCAAATATTTGGAAACTCTGGTATGTGCCTGTGTCTTTATTAGAGCTGCAATTATAAACTGTGTGTTGGAGGTAGTGACATAGTACAAATTTATTCAGAACCACATACTGAGGAAGTTGTGCAAATTAGTGAAATTTTGCACAGTAGGGTCATGATCTGTGCTTTGGCCACGTGGGCACTACAGTCTTTTAAAAAAGTTATCTGTGAGAACTTGCAGGATTTGCAAACTGAACATAAAAGAATTGAACTGAGACCTGAAACATAGTGTTCTTGTGCAGTCATAAAAGGAAAATAAGTTATGCGCATTTTCAATATGGCAAAAATTTGGCAATAATATTAGAACTATTGTCTCTATCAAAGCATTCAGAAACATTTCTAAGTAAACAAATCCAGCTAGAAGCAGACTAAAGTTGATTTAGAGCAAAAAGCAAAACCCAACAAAATGTTGTTAGTTCCTGGTTATTGTTAAATAATTCATTCAACTATAGCTAACTAATAGTAGGTGCCAAACCCATATATACAATGCCTTAGGTTTGCATACTGTATCTATCTGGATTTGAATTTTCAAAATTTTTTGATTTAGTTTGTTTTATTCATGCTTCCTATATATACTCATATTATATATGTATGTATATAGTGCATATATATGAATGTATGTGTGTGTGTATATTATTGGAAGGGAAAATATTGAAGTAGGAGACTTATGGGTTTGTTTATCTCACCAATGGAGCAGAGAGAGAAAATCTTTGTTCGCGAAGCCAAGCCATGAATGGAGCGCCAAATAGGAAAGGTTTTTCTTTTTGTTTTTCTACAATTGTATTTAGTTGGATTAAACTTTTATAAATCCCAAAGTTGATATAGACTGATGCCAAAGTCATTCAGGGTGTGAGCTAATGAGAAGCTTCTCTTTAGATTCATGTTCACCCTGAGAGGTTTAGCAGTGTAATTTCCAGATGTGTCAAAGCACTTGAGAAGCAAAAGTCTTATTGAACTCAATGGCATTTAACAATACCCTACTAGATGAGTGGTTGTCTTATATCTGACTGTTTCGCAGACAATCACTGTGAAAAATTGGAAGACTGACTTAAAGTGATGCACTCCAGCAACTGTCCCTTCCAATGAGGAATATGTCCCCAAAAGACGGGGTTCCTGTCAGTGTCTGCCAAGGAGAACAGGTAGGATCCAAAACTGGCATGAGAAGTGTCTGCTTTAGCTTTATATATGTCACTTGTTGTTCCTGAGAGCCACTTCTGAGAAAACAAAGTGCATGTTATGGACTGGAAAAGAGGAATGCTTTGGGAATAGTGTCAGAAATGTGTATTAAGCAGTTATTGTTCAATATTCTTAAGAAGAGTAAGGATACTGGAGTAAGGCAATGGCTTCTTCTGTAAGTATGTGAAAGCTAGAAGAAGAAAGACAGTTTAAGTAAATCCTGCAAATTTGTGAAATATGAGAACCTGTTTAAGAGTATTATTTATGCAAGAAGACTGATAGTTGTCTTAGTGCTAGACATGTTTTTATTTAGAGGAGAAATAACAGAAACTGCAGCAGTTAACTGACACAGCTGGCAGAGAGCCAGTGGGAAAGAGGAAGACAGAAGAGTAGAATTAGCTTGAACTGACCTTATTATGTGGGAAAACTTGACAGTCTCAAAATGGGAAAGAGATGTCACCACAGGAAGGAGGAAGCAACTGGCTCATGCAGCTTTGCCAAATGTAGCTGTTAGATGGTCATACTTTATGTCTTAGGTAGTGCATATTAGCCAGTTGTCTTACTCTGTTAGGAATTTTCCCTTCTCTCTTTATTAAAATATTGTTGTTGCCATTGATAAAAATTTTCAAGTGGGAATAATTAGCTCACTGCATACCAATAGTGTAATTTAAATTCCTGAATGAGAGGCTAAGCTTGGGTTTCACCAGGAACCCCAGTTCATGTGGGATCAGGCCCTTGCTGCCCGGTCTAGGGAGAGTGGTTATACAGTGTGGCCAACCTCAGCTTGCCTGGTGGCTCCTAGTCATGGAAGGGTCCTGAGGTAGGTGTACAGTGTGTGCTGAGGAGGCCACGACATAAGGACTTGGCAAAGCTGGCAGTGGGGAAGCTATGTGCACCTGAGGGTGGCACAGGCACAGTCCTACCCACCTTTGAAAATGAAGCCCTGGAAATGTTTTTCAGATTCTGTTACTTGCTCTCATGGACCAGTTGTGATGCTACCTCATCAGAGACCTTCACACCTTCATGTTTGCTTAGTAGTGGAGATATCTGGGGAACCTGAGCCATGCTGAGAGCTGTTCCAGATTTCTGCTTTACAGCCTGGCAACCAGAGGCAGATAGAAATGAGAAATGAAAAGTTTTGCACTTGTAAAACCCATCAAAATTTTTTCTAGGAACATTGAGTTCTCTCCAAAGAAGGCATTAAAGTATTTGTGACAAGGTGAATGGACAGGACCCAGTTTGTCAGGAGTTAAAACTGGATCAGTCAGCTAGAGGTTTACCAGCCACTAGCTATTAGAATTGTCATTTCCCCTCAGGAAATACCTGCTGGTGTATCAAGGGTAATTGCTAGCAGTCAGCTGTATCCCCAGAGGGTAAGTGTATAAAATCATCAGGAAAAGACTGAACTGTTCCTGGTAGGAGGCAATAGAGATTGTATGTGTGTGTCTTGGGTGTTTATCTTAATGAAGGATCTTAATGCCATGTGGGCTTTTGTTTCAGTTTTAACCCTGGTTGTGACTCATCCTTGGGTTTCTGCTTGAATTTTACAGACTTCTTTTCTTATCTGAGGCCACCACTTGCAACACTGGCTGGTTTGTCACAAGTATTCTCCAAAACAGAGTAGATAATTGCAGCTTCCTGAATGGCTTGGTGTCACTATGTGGTGTTATTTCTAGAATACTTGAAATAGCATTCCTAAATGCCCTTCACTTTGTTATGCTCTTGCCAATCTTTCCTCACACACAGGGAGTAAAACCCCTTCGTTTGCCTGAGTCTTAGTTAAACTATCTCTGAAGTAGGTATACCAAGTAATGCCTAATGGTTACCCTTTAAAGTTCATTCTAAAATTTACAGCATTATAAAGACAAAAAGCAAGCCAAAAATTCAGAAGCACTTGTACAGTCAGTTTAAAGATTTGCTCCCTCTCCTGCCTTGGCAGAGGTCCTCTTGGAATATTGCATACATCAGTGTTAGCCTGTTAGTTAAAAAGTAGTCTTTGCCTCCATACTTTCTGCAGGAATAAATTTTCCAGAAACGCAGAAAAACCCAGACACTCAAAACAGGTCATCCTACCTGACCCTTATCTCTTTGTTTGGACATATCCCCACATAACCAGGCTTTTAGTCATGCTTCCTGGGCTTTTTCTTCTCCTTCCAAAAGACTCCTCCAGACAGCAAGTTGGCTGTAAGCTCACATGGAGGCTCTCCTTGCCTCTTTGTGCCCTCTCACTCCCTCTTCCTGCCCTCTCACTCCCTCTTCCTGCATGACATCTGTTGCAGGTGGGTTTGGGTAGGACCAACTCCCTCCTTGCCAATGGAGAGATCTTGTATTTGCCAAACACTGAAGTGAGCTTCACTTGGTTGAAGCTCAAGTTACATGTCTCTGGGATGGACTCAACACTTGCACACCCTCTGAAATGGCTAGTAAAACTTGTCATGACCAGATTATGAACTAACCACAGACTAAGGTGGTTTTTGAACTAGAATAAATGTTAAATATGTAGTAGATTCATAGAGTTCATGAGCCATTTGCTAGTAAGTCAGAAATAGGGAAAAAGGAATAAATTGGTGAATAAGCTATTCACAGTGCAGGTGTTTCTCCAAAGCAGTTTCTCAGCAGAAACTGAGATAAGATTCAGGAGTAAACCATCGCTACTTACTCTGCTCTTTCTTTCACTTCCTGAGATAAAATATCTCCTTTCAAACTGCTGTGGTTGTCTTATGAGTAGTGAAATCTTCTCTGAATCAAACGCCTTCAGATACTCAGTTTATAAGGCCTTTATAAGCCTTTGTGTGTACATGGAAGTATGTCAGCTTCATTTTTCTAATTTCCAGAACTCAGCAAACGAATTCTGAAATAGTTCTTGATTATAAAGTTAAACAAACAAACAAGAAAATAAATCCAACAAAAGAACAATGGAGAAGGAAATACCTTAAAATCCAAACTTTTCGGGTGATGCTAGTTTTCCCTTTCCTTATTATACTCTTTGTGGGGCACTTTGCAGGATGATCAGAAGAGGCTTGAGGAAGACACATGATTTGATTGCCTAGTTAATTTCCAAAACACTGTGTTGAAACTCTTAGCTCATTGCCTTGTTGCCCTTTGTAAGTGGATGCGATATATTGATGGGATGAGATGAATTCTCTCTACAACAGTGCAGACCTTTGTGAAATGGATCCCCTTATAAATGGCCCAATCCTCTCCCTGAAAAACAGATGCCAGAAGCAGTTGTGGGACATTTTGTTTCAGTTCTAGAGAGTTCCACTTCTAAGAATAAAGTAAAGGAGTCATTATTTATCTAAACAAGGCCTTTATGCTATGGCTCAGTGGCTGCTGGACAGCCGTGTGATCTGTCTTGTGTAATGCCCTCACCCCCTCCTTTCCGCATTTGGAGAAGAGAAAAAAGGACTTGTACTAGCTCAGAACATACTTACACATCTCACTGTCTATTGTGCTCCATTGCTCTGTCTATTATGGTCCATTAGATAAACATGGTGTTGAGCAGCCACTCAGCTGCTGATACATACAGCAGTGCTGATAACAAGCTCTATGTTTAGAAGGGAATCAGTGTGTCACAGACTATATTGGGTATGTTTACATATACGTGTGTGCTTTCTCAGCAACAACAGAGAGCTTCCATCACAAAGCCCCTCTCTCTGAGGAAACAGGGGTTTTGAAATGACAGTCTTTTATCTTTTGTAGTGGATTTTTCATGCCGCTTCTCAAAATATCGCCTTGTATTTCTGTTTCTGAGGTTAAATGAATGAGACACAGACTCCTGATCTTTCCCCTTTTCTGTACGAATTAATATTTTAAATACAGAAGGAAGGAGGCAGCTGGGTATATGGTACTTTCTGTGTGTTACTGAGTCCATCAAAGTTTCTGTGTACACAAGGCAGCTGACTTCTTTCAGGGACCAAGCAGTCAAACAAGTTACATTTTACAAAAGCACCTGATCGTATTTTTTCAAAAGCGACTTAGGCACTTCAGAGCCAAAATCTCTTTGTTTGATAGTGGGGCTTCGGGCTTATCTATTTAGGGAAGCAACACAGCTTTGCTATGTGGTGTTGACCTGCAGATATGTATACAGTCCCACACAAAAGCTCCTCTTGTACTTCTGAAAATGTCACCCAAAGTACACAGTGCTCTGAAAACTGTGTTCTGTGGAGGACTCATCAGTAGGCACAAACTTGCAAAGAGCAGACAGACTAGGGAGGGCTTGCCAACGTGAGAGGGCAAATAATAGGAGCTGCTTCCTCCTTGATTATATAAAGTAACAAACTGAGCACTGAGATTGTCTTTAAATTATGAGAAGTTAGGTGTTATTCTCATTTTGAATGTGGGAGAGGATGGGGATTTTTATTCGGGCCCAAGTTAATGGGCATTGCAACAAAGCCGGAGCTCAGCATCACCATTTAATGGCCAGACTTTTATTGAGCAGTTGTTACCATCAGACAGACCACTACTGTGGAGTAAGTGACCAACTTGAGGTGATCATGGCATGTTTCTTACTATGTGCTAGATAACCTGGACACAGGATACATGTTAAGAAGAATAAAAGTTCTGCTGACTCCTCTGAGGCTTTATGAGCAATGATCAGGTTCTTTCCAAGATAGCTCCCTGTGTGGTAATGCCTCAATAAAAGGTAGTAAAATAACATGTCCATTAAAACATACCTTACATAGTATCCAAGGACTTGGTTTAAGACACTCAAATTGCTGGCTTCTATTCTACACAGCAAGAAATACTTAGAATGTGAAGATTCATTACAACAGAATGAGTCTAGTGAATTGTTCATTCTTAATACTTTTTTTTCTCCATAATTGTGGTGTTATTAACAGAACAACAAAACAATTCAGCAAAACCTTTAAAAATTTCAAAACTCTTTTCAAGCAAAAGAGTTCAATTTTTATTGCAAGATTTTCTTGGCAATGCATGCTTATGATAGTTTTAATTAGCATTATAAATGTAGGATGTACTACTTACAATATTTTTGTTTTCAAAGTATTGGTAAACAAGACAACCCACATAATGATTTTAGTCTCTCCTTTATGATTAGAACAATTTATAATTTAAATTATGACAAAAATTATTGAAAAGCAAAGATATTGGTAATGTCAATATTTTCTCATGAGTATTTCATCCTATATTTAGCATTAAAAAATGCATACTTTTAAGTTTGATAATATTCAAAGTTTATAATGTCCCCAGTTTTGCGGATTAATGATTTTCCTTTCCCTTTTCCGCCTTTGAATCCTTCTGAAATCTCGAAAGGTTTTAATGCTTATAAACAGATTCTACACTGCAGTTGTGTTTTCACAGCATTACTTCTTCCTGAAGAGTGCTAAAGTTAGCTTCTTTACCTGAATTATCCTCTTGCAAAATTCCTTTTGTAGTGTCATGCAGAATCATATTAATAACACACCGTAATTTCCAGTAAAAACTTTGGTCACAATTACAGACTTTGAAAAGAGGTGCTTTAACTTGGTCTTATGCCTGATATTCATATATTTTCTCTTCCTTTCATTTACTCTGCTTTCAGTGTCAAAGTATGTAATATTTGTTTCTGGTAAAGGATTAATTCAAACCCAATAAAAATAAGAAAATACAACACAAAACCATACACAGTGAAAGTCAGTCCATGGTCTGAATAGCATAGCACTTACACAGAAGCCCCAGAGAATGCAGGGTGTATATTGGACATTTTTAGCTATCAGAAGAGTTCCAGTAATTTCCATTACTGTGTTTGATGTCTTTGGACAATTGCGCAAGACGATGAATTTGAGCATGAAGGTGATATTGGCTATTTATTAAAAAAATGATCTATATCTGTATCTATACATAAATACAATCTGTTTTCTTTTCATATTCATTTTATTACATACCCCCTACAGTAAATCTGGTTTATAACTTATTTTCATATCAATGTTTGGTGTTTTTTTAATGTAAAATTATATTAATCATGGTGCAAGTGTGTGTGTTAGGTGCCACTCTGAGCAGGAAACCTAATAAGAGAAATGAGAACCAGAAGTTTCTTGGAATTTATGGAGCTTATGTCACCTTGTCTCAGGTAGTAGACATCAAGCAGTGCAACAGCACAGAAACTCTGCCAGCTCTGCTCTCTTCCAAAAGATATATGGGGGAACCTCTGTCTCCTGTGGCAACCTCACGTCTTGTGACAACACAAAGGCATCGTGGAGCCAATGGTTCAGGAAGTAAGGGGTTAGGTGGATTTTCAGCTATGGGTCTGGGTAGGAGATACCACTTTCAAGTGCCCTTGCTGTCTCACTGTAGGGGGCTGTAGGCTGGATAAGCCAGGGAGGGCACCAGCTCAGGGATGACTGGTCTCTCTGGGTGTTGTGAATTGTCCTGAGTTGCAGACACAACTAGAATGTTTCTATTAAGCTATAGAGAGTGTAAAGACAGATCTGTAGAAAGGAGAAAACATTGAGGAAGGGACTGAAAATGTGAGAAAAGAGGGTATCCTAACCTAAGACCTAAAATCTCACTTGGCCCAGCATTTAGCAATATAGTCCATGTAGAACTTAACATTCATTCTGATCAATTCAGGCACACTGTTCAAGCTAGAAGGACCTGCTTCCAGATTCCATCAGGTCATCAAAATGTCTCCAGCTAGGCACTTCTTTTGCTCTTATTCTCTGATTTCCATCCAATCAGATGTTTCTGATGGTGCCTTTTAAAGCAGGAAGGTTTTTTTGTGTGGAACACTTCTCAAGTGCAGTTAGCATCAGTAGCCCTCTTCTAACTCTGGCTTCTTCAGCTGACCTCTTCAATGGTTATAAAGTTTAGACAGGGGAAAAAGGCACATGAGAAATAACTCAAGTGTAATCCCCAGTGAATGTCAAGTTGCATAGGGTGTTTATTCTTGCAAGATTCTCTGACAACAGTATATCACTGTGTAGTAATAGCATACAGTAAAGATAATACAAGTCATTCATGCACAGGAGAATGCAGTCCTGAGAGAAGCTAGTGAAGTGTTAGTGTACATATGCAACCAAATAGTATTTATCTTGGTTTTCTGCAGTAATTTGGGTGAAGTGTTCAACTCTATATGCAAATATATTCAGAGTATATGATTCTGTTTAGATACAGGTGAGTCAGTAAAACACATTATTTCTGGTTTGGACATCAATGCAAGATTTCTTCTGATGGTTAGCAGTGACAGATAATAAAATAATTCCTAGTTAGATTTTATTTTCACATAATAATACATCCTGCTTTCATACAGCACATTTTCTTTAGAGCTGCCCAAAATTAACACTGTTCATTAAAATGCAATGAGGATAGATTAGGTAGTAGAGTAATGGGGTGGTGCAGTGGCAAAATACAAGCCAAAATAAATAATAAAATATTTTCTACTCTACAAACTTATGGAATGTTATATTGGCATCCCATCCAGTTCCCATCTTGTGCTGGTTTAAATGTAAACTGGTGGGAGAAATGAACCCAGCTCAAGAGAGATTACAAGTCAGTTACAATTTATTAAAAAGATTACAATAAATACAATGATACAGATACAAACTAGTT